>JAESVK010000934.1:56932-86942 GCA_017140935.1 Hamamelis virginiana
TTTTTTTTTTTTTCCCTAATAATTGAAAGGTCATTTAGCCCATTCTTATTTTTCGAAAAAGGTCAACTTAAATTTGATACCTTCTGCCTATTATTATGTCTTCTCTTCCTGTGAATTGCTAGTTTCATCCACAATCTTCACTTTGATAATCTTAGAAAATAAAAAAGAACTCTTGAAAATTTTGAATTCTCTGGTGGAACCCCTTAAATGATTGTAACTGAACTTCCAAAGGTCCACATTATATATTGAACCATCTGTTAAAAAGTTCAGGTATTCATGAACAAGCGTCTTTAGTATTCTTCACGCATCGTTCATTTATATTAGTATTAGCTGGTAAGCTTGTTGCATTTTTGTTTGAAATACAATCTTTAATCCAATTATTATTTGCTAATCACACAACAATTTATTATATCCACGATTTCAGAACAAAGTAACTCAGATAATAATGTGTGTTCTTGTGAAGGTAGTTATTGAAGAATATCCTCAGTTTTGGAAGGGTTCTCATATTTGCTTGTTTGTCAGGTGAATTGTTTCATGGTTTGTTTTCCTTCTCATTTGTGGTTATTGATTTTTTCTGTTTGGCTGTTTGCTTCAATTACACCATTTGATTTTCTATATTTATGTTGCTTGTAGAGGGGAGAGAACTGGTACAAATATTGCTCGCTGCTGGAGCAGATCCAACTGCCCAAGATACCCAGCATGGGCGAACAGCTTTGCATACGGCTGCAATGGTTAATGATGTTGAGTTGGTCAAGGTAACTAACAGCTTCCTTACTAAAAATTTGCTAGTAAACAGTTCTTTTTTTTAGCTAAATCACGCTTTGTGCTTCTGGTGTAGATATCATCATGTTGAGAAATTTTTTGCCCTGATTTTTTATTAATATAATTATTTTTTTTTTGAAAATTTTGAGTAGATTATTCTCAACGCTGGAGTTGATGTTAACATCCGGAATGTGCACAATACGATACCTCTTCATGTAGCATTGGCCAGAGGTGCAAAATTGTGTGTTGGATTGCTTTTATATGCTGGGGCAAATTGTAACTGGCAGGTCTTCCACTTTCTCTCTATAAACTTTATATTTTCAAAATTGCTAGAGATATGACTTTAGATTTTTATTGTTGCGGATCCTTTTTTTTAATATAGTAGTGATCTTAAATAGAATAAATTTTTAACTTGATTATAAATGTATAATCAATTTGGTTAATTCTTTGAAGCCATGAGACGCACTCATCATGACAATTAACAGATGTCTACGAATAAATTTTTTAAAAGATGTCTTCTTGTAATGAGAAAAAAAGGCCATTACCTAGTGTTGGTCCTGCGAAAGTGGGTTCCTGAGAGCGGGGGTGAGTTGGGTATAGTCCTAACCTTCAATACTGTTTTTGCACGAATTGTAGGGATGCGAGTGGGTATGGGATCACCGCTTTCCTGACCCCACCCCTAGAGAGGGTGACCTCACCCCATTTTTGTTCCAAACCCACCAAGGGTTTAACCCTAAAACACCATCCTCATTTGCTAAAGAAATAGAATACCTTGTTCCTGTCCAGACCGGTCCTGTCATGATTTCAAGCTCTTTTTTTTTTTTTTTTAAATAAATTAAATTACAAATTGTGATTACGAAGATGATCATGAGAAAATAGGGATGAAAATATGTGATAAAGCTTGATCAAGATGAACAAAAAATAGAAGTCCTTTTTTTTTTTTTTTTTTTTCAAAATTTTTCTCAAGGCAAGTCAAGATAGGAAAATAAAACACAAAAATCATCTCCACATCAATGAAAAAAATTTAGCTCTATGATGTAGAATTGAAATCATGTAAGAAAAATAGAAAGACAAAAAAAGAAGGTAGATAGAGTGAGAGAGAGGGAGAGAGAGAGAGAGAGAGGACAGAGATTGAAATTGAGAGATCAAGAGAGATGGAGAATAAAGGTGATAAGTTGCTTTGTGATGGTGGCGAGACATGGTGGTGATGGCAGCGTGGTGTTCTCACAGCCTCACAAGAAGGAAATAAGCATTTGGTTTGGGATACATTCTTCAGTAATTAATTTATGTAGGTAGGTATATTGGTAATTAAAAAGGGGTCAAAGGGAATAAGGGGAAAAATAATGTGTGTGTGTGTGTGTGTGAGAGAGAGAGAGAGAGAGAGAAAGAGATTCAACAAATGGAACAATTCATTTCATATACATAACAAAATCCAAAACAAAATCCCACATCAACTTATTTATGGGAACAAAATGCATCTTATATATGGCTTTCTTTGACACTTAGGTTTTGAGTGTAAGGTTCGTATAATTGTCATATTATATATGTAACTAGGGCCGAGCGGGCAGGTCATATAAATTTCTGTTCTCGTCCTGAACCTGTGACAGGTTGACCGTTTTCATTCCATCCTGTTCCTTCTCCTAATTTTTGCATACCATCCCCATCCTAGTAGGGTCAAGGTGGAGCAGGTTATTTAAAAAACCCATATCATTGCTATCCCTAACAAGCTGGATACTTTCAATACTCAAACTTGTGTATTCACACTTGATGGCTTGAGACTTCTACCATTCAACCAGACAATGGCCCCTAAAATACAAGCAGGAGTAGAATTCCAAGGAAAGAAAGAAGGCAAAGCACAACCAGGAGTAGAATTCTTTCCTTTTAATCAAACAACCTTCTTTTTTTTTTTTTTTTTTTTTTTTTAATAACTTTTGATAGCAAACAAAATTTTATTCAAGAGGGGAAAGCAAAATGCAACCTGGAGTAGAATTTCTCAAAGAAAGGAAATAAATAAGGCAAAATAAAAATTAAAAAAAAAAAAAAAAAAAAAAAAAGGGAAGAAGAAGAAAAGAAGAAAAGACGTGTTAGGATGGGTGAAATCAAAATTGACAGTATGGAATAAAGAAGTGTCTGGGGATTTGAGAGAAGCATATTAAATAGGGTTGAGGATATTGACTCTTTGGAAGAGAGTGGCTCTCTTAGTGATGAGTTGCATTTGGAGAGAGGTACTTAATGGTAGATTTGAAGAGGCTGGTGTTTAGGGAAGAAGGATTTTTGAGTCAAAATGAAAAATTTAAGTGGGTTGAAGAGGGTGATAAAAATACCATTTTTTATTTATTTATTTTATTTTTATAATTGCTAATGGTATTAGAAAGAGGAGCTATATTAAAAGAATTGAAATTGGAGAGTGGGGTCTTTGTTGAAGAGGAAAATAGAATTGTAAATAAAATTAAGTGTTTTTTATCAGATTTGATTTTGTCTAAGGATGTGGAGAGACCTTTTGAGTTGGAGAAACTTAAAGAGGCAGTTTTTGAATGGTGTAGGGAGAAGTTCCCAGGTTGTGATGGTTTTACTTTCGGTTTTTTTAGGAGTGTTGGGATGATGGTAAAGATGATTTGTTGAAATGTTGGTGGAGTTTTTTTACAAAAATTGGGGTGGTTAATTCATGCACCATTGCATCTTTTATATGTCGTATTCCAAGAAAATAAAATTTAGTTAAAATAAATGATTTTAGGTCTATTAGTTTAGTCACCTCTTTATATAAGATTTTGGTGGCAATTTTATCAAGTAGATTGAGATCAGTTCTTGTGGATACGATTTCATTGTCTTAAGGGGCTTTTGTGAAAGGTAGATAGATTTTAGATGTTGTGTTGGTTGGTAATGAGGTGGTTGATGAGTATAGATCAAGAAACCAAAAAGGTTTGCTTTTTAAGGTGGATTTTGAATAGGCATATGATAATGTGGAATGAGAGTTCCTTGACTTGTGTTGGAGCAATAAGGTTTTAGTAGTAGATGGGGGAAGTGGATTAATGGGTTTTTGTTCTTTATGCATTTTTTAGTTATAGTAAATGGTAAACTTAGGGAGTGTTTTAGAGCTTTTAGGGGTTTGAGGCAACTAAATCCTTTCTCTCCTTTTTTGTTTACTTTGGTGGTTGATATTTGGGTTGATTGGTTCTTTTTTGTGTGTTAGCCAGGTGAAAAGCTTGCTTGATCTACCTTTAGCTCTTAGTAAGGTACACCTCTTTGATTGCTTCCTTACTCATAAGAAAATTATAAATACAATAGGACTATCAAGTCAGGAATTGTGATATAGCTTAGCTCATTCACTCTTAAACTCATGAAATCAGGAAGACCCGAACTTGGAAAGACCTTAACTTGCATCAACAATTGGCTTAGAGTGATTGGACAGCTTTCAAAGTCTTCGGCCTTGGATTGTCTAAAAAAGCATTAGTATTATGGAGGTGTAGTTTTAGCTACTTTTTGAGTTATTTGGAAGAAGAGGAATGCTCGTGTTTTTGAGGATAGATTTGACAGTTTAGATAGTATGTGGGAAAGAATTTGTTTTTTGGGTTCTTTTTGGGCTTCGGTTACTAAGGAATTTAGAGGGATCCCTTTGTTTTCTATTTTAGGAAATTGGGTTTCGGTGTGTGAGTAGTGGGCTTGTTATGTATGTGTAGTATGTTTTTCTCTTAGTTTTATTTCTTTTTGTCTTTGTAGGACACCTTGTCCTCTTTTTTTTTTCTTAATGAAATTATTGTTGCCTATAAAAAAAAAAAATGGAATTGGCTTTCAGGAAGACCTAAACTTACTAAAGGAATTCTAAAAAAAATAAAATTGTCAAGTAAGGCAATGATGATTGTTCCCGTAGGTGTGTTTTGGCTAGGTGCACTCTCGTCGATCTACCATAAAGGTTAACGATGTATTCGACCGAGTTTTGAACAAAGGAAAGAAGGGTCCACCAGCAGATTATCCATGTGCAAATCGAGATGCGGTCTGATTCGAGCATATCCAGTTTCATATCCATATCTCGCAGATCTAGATTCTTCGATTGCATATCTATCATCAGGAGCAGTACTTCCGAGCCATTTGAGAGCTTTTAGTTGCAGATCATCCAGATCTTTTAAGATAAAGTTGATTCCACGGACGTAGTCTCTATTGTTGTAGGCATATTCATATTGACGGCAAGAGTAACGCCCTCACTAAAATCAAATGTTCCTTTGTTCAATATTTCGGCTGCTCAAGAAGTTGGACTAGCTGCTCCTTTGACTAACAGTGGATTCCAGGGGAAGGGCAGGCCTCACCTTGCGATAGGAATAAAAACGTTGCTGGGATGGGTTCAAACTGGAAGGAGGAATTCAATTCACTAATATTCTTAGGAATTCATCACTGGCTAGGGCTTTCGAATCAAAGCATGGGCATTTACAACTAAGAGGGAGTAGTAGATCGTTGATTGAAGAGCCAAGTTCATCAGCTTCTATTAAGAACCTATTCATTATTGATTCAATTAGAGGGACTCCTAGCAGCAATCTTGTATGAAGGGACCTCCATAGAGACGCAAGATAAAAGGAGCCACCTGCCGGATCGACCAATAAATGATAGGCCAGATGGATGGGCTCATTCAACTAATCAGTGATCCCTGGGCCTACCTAACACATGTCCTTGAAATAGGGGATCGATTGATCGGAAAGCGCAGACAGGAGTAGGACATTCCGTACAAATCTTTTTGATGCGCTAGTGGTCCTCTCAAATCCCATTTTTTTATCCTTTGAGGACAGAGAGTCTATACTCTAGACTCTAGACTCTCTAAGTGGTCTTTGGGTCTTGAAAGATTTGTAGCATATATATATATATTTTTTTAATGTGATTGAAAAACCAAAAAACTAAAGAGGAAAGACTTCCCCGAACTACACGATCAAACAACACAATTTGGGCCATGATTCATAAATGGAGTTTACCCCTCCATCTCTACATTAGGTATGGCCTCGAACCACACTTCTTTTTTAGCTCCATGGTTCAAAGTATTGTCTGATACTGAGTTGACTCGGATGAGTCAACCAGGTATCAGAGCCTTTTTGGACGAAAAATCACAAAGAGTCAGAAATAGCGGTGAGAGATGAAGTATCGTCCATCTTGGCTGAGATGGATGATACAATCTCCCACAATCCAGAAATAAACCCCCAACAAAAATGAAGCAGCAGCAGCAGCAGGGGCTGTTGTTACTGGCTAGAGGCAGCAGCAACTACACGAATTTGGAAACCAAAAAAAAGAAGAAAGGAAGAAGAAGAAGAATCAAAGACAGCAACCTGGGGAAAAAAAAAAAATTTGAAGAAAGGAATATGGAGAAAAAAAAGGAAGGAATAAGGAGACTAACGCCAATCCAGAGTACAGCACAGGTTCCCTCTTTCTTCTTCTTCTTCTTCTTGCGTAGGGAGGAACTGCTGCGTTTCTTCTTTCTTCGGTTCTCTGGTTTCTTCTTTCTTCAGTTCCATGTTCTGATTCATGAAGGCTGATTTCCTGGTATAATAATTGAGAGAAGCATATGGAGAAAGCAACATTTTTTTTTAAAATAATTTATAAACTAGTCCCTCTATTTTGTCATTATTATTAAAAAAAAGTAGTACTTTTATTCTATTTACTTGTATTATTTATAAAATAGCCCAACACTATTATTTTTATGCAACTAAAAAATAATCATATATGTTTTATTAACAATTACACCCCTTTACAAAATTTAATTTAATAATGTTTTAGACAAATAATTCTAATTCTTTGATTACATTATTAAACTAAAATGATAATGATGCCTTTTATTCCAAAAAATGAAAAAGGATTATATACCCATAAGTCCCTAACATAAGCAGTTCATACCACTAAGTCCGAGGGCCTTTTTAATGTAACAAATAGGAAATGAGATTTGGAAATCTATAGAACCCCATGGTAAAAAATTGGATCACGTGATATAAACCTCAAAACACATGAACTTTTCGATAATTTTCCCAAAAAAGTAAAATATTATGAATATAAAATCATGCTAAAACAATAAATAAAAATTACATGTATACATTTACTTCTATGTCTAATGGTTAAATATTGTGCATTTTAATTGTGTAGAAGTGTGCCAGCCCTTGTTGCTTGCTTTGATTTTTTTTTTTAATCATATTATACATCCTAAGTCATTGATTTTGCTAATTTGATGGTTCCAATTTAATTGCCATAATTAAAGTGGAACCATCAAATAAGCAAAATTAATGACTTAGGATGTATAATATGATTAAAAATAAAAAATAAAAAAAATTCAAAGCAAGCAGCAAGGAATGCTCTTTTCACTCCTTTTTTTGTGTTTTTGGATTTTCTAAGAGAGCTATGGTTCTTTGGAGGTGTTGTTTTGGCAATTTTTTGGGTACTTTGGCTTGAAAGGAATGCTCGTATGCTTGAGGATAAGCGTGATAGTTTTATTGGTTTGTGGGATCGGGTTTGTTTTTTGAGCTCTTTTTGGGCGTTGGTGTCGAAGGAATTTAGGGGTGTTCCTTTGTTTGTAATTTTGAATAATTGGGCGGAGGTTTGTGAGTAGGGGTTTTGGTTTGTTTGGCTGGGTTGTAGTTTTTTGGTTGTTCTTTTTATCCTTTTCACTCCTTTTTTCTTTGTATTGTAGGACGTCTTGTCCTCTTTTCCTTTTAATATAATTTTGTTGCTTATAAAAAAAAAAAAAAGAAAAAAAAAAGAAAATAATAATAATAATTGCCATAATTTTTCTGATTTTTTTTTATGAATTGTTTTTTGGATTTTTTTTTTTTCTTTTTAACATTATTTCATGCCTAAAGTTGCATCTCACCCAAGACGTGACCGAGACGCGATGACGTTTGCGACCGCGACTTTGAACTATGTTTAGCTTCTTTTGTTTCATAATATGTTGATTTGTGAGGGGAGGGGTGTAACATTCTATTTGGAAGTGTAACCCTCCCTAAGCTAGGATATCAGTTTCTTAACTTCAATATGGAGATGGTATCTTGCTTTTTCATCCTATAAGGAGGATAAGTTGCTAAATTTACACTGTATTTTATAAGTTTTTGAGTTATTGTCAAGATTAAGGGTGACTATGACTAAGAGTGCTATTGCATGAGTGAATGTGGCTGAGGTAGAGGTGGTTACACTGGCTAATTTGCTAGGATGCCATATAGAGAGTTAGCCTATATTTAGGGATACTTTATGGAGGAAATTCGAGAGCATTCTCTTTTTGAATCCAGTGTTGGAGGGAAAAAGGATAGATGGTTGGAAAAAGTCATTATTGTCTAGAGGGGGGAGGTTGACCCTTGTGCAAGTATTCTTGTTTACTTCATGTCTTTTTTTAGGATACCAATAATTATGGCATAATAAATAGCGAGTTCATGAGAGTTTTTTTTTTTTTTTTTTGGAAGGTTAGGGAGGGGAAGAAGTTTCACTTGATTAGTTAGGATATTTTCTCTCGCTTAAAGTCTAAGAGTGGTCTTGCTGTGGGTAACATTGTTGATAGAAATTTGGCTCTAATTGGGAAATGGTTATGGAGGTTTCCGCTTGAATGTAACCCTCTGTGGCACAAGGTATTTAAAATTAAGTATGGGTTATCATAAAATGGATGGATGCTATCATGCAATATGGGAACGGGGGCTTATAGCCTGATGCCCTTGGAAGTACATTTCTCAAATACCTCTTTTTGCTCGATTTGTATCTTGTGGTGTTAGTAATGGGAGAGAATTAGATTTTGGGAAGATGTGTGGAGTGGTGAGCTTGCTTTTGCTTCGTTGTTTTCTCGGTTGTATTCTTTGACTCTAGTCCACAACACTCCTATTGCTCATTTTGTGGTGTCCTCATAATTTTTTTTTTTTTTTTGATAAGTTGGGATTTTCAATTTTTTCTTCTTCTACAATCTCAATGATAGGGAGTTTGATGAACTTTCTTCTTGATTATCCATTTTGAAGGGTGTGAGTTTGAGAGTTCAGAGCATTGATTCAAGGTAGGCGAAGATGGATGTTACGTTCTTCGGTCTCTTTTCCTTGTAAGTCTTATTTTGGTGCATTGAGTGACGATGTTTCATTGCCTCCTTTTGGTCCTTCTAGATTTATTTGGAAAGCTAAAGTTCCTATGAAAGTTTGGGTATTTGCTTAGTCCATGGCACATAAAAGAATTAACACCAATGACTTGCTACAGAAGAGGAAGCCTAGTATGTTCGTTTCTTCTAAATGGTGTCTGATGTGCTGTAGAGATGGCGAAAGTGTTGATCATTTATTCTTGCATTGCCCTATAGTGAGAGTTTTATGTCACAATTTGTTTTAGCTTGCGAAGATTTATTGGGCTGCTCGTTGAGCTTCTTCAGATATCTTGTAAATTGAATTTTGGATTTTGTGGCATTCTAAGAAAGGTATTATTTTATGGAAATGTGCAATGCTGGCTATTCTCTAGTGTGACTTGGTTAGAAAGAAATTCAAGAATTTTCAATGAGAGTTTTTGAGTGTTGATGGGCTTTGGGATATAGTTTGTTTTTTGGCTTCTTTTTAGGCTTACGTTCCTAAGGAATTTAAAGATGTGCCTTTGTTTGTTGTTATGGGCAATTGGGTTTCAGTGTGTAGGGTTTAGATTGTTTCTTTTCTTTTATTT
The DNA here is from genome assembly GCA_017140935.1 of Hamamelis virginiana. Classification (NCBI taxonomy): domain Eukaryota; kingdom Viridiplantae; phylum Streptophyta; class Magnoliopsida; order Saxifragales; family Hamamelidaceae; genus Hamamelis; species Hamamelis virginiana. The sequence goes on from JAESVK010000934.1 coordinate 66,326, forward strand.
GTGTTTTTCTTGGTAAGCAGGACATCTAGTCCTCTTTCTTTTTTCAACAGAAAGATCTGGCATGGTTGCATTCCTTTTGGTCAGATAGTTTTCCTCCTGGTTTTTCCAATTTAGGAACCAAAGTGATACTATTTCCCCGACTGGTAAGAATATTGGAGATGTCTCCCAATAGATATGCTGATATGCATATATCCCAGGACCCCAGCTGCACTGCTCAATCCAATGAACCTCATTTAAGGCATCATTTTTCATCAAGGTGGCCACAAGACCCCTTTCGATAATATCCTTCAAACTCATTGTAACTTGCAAGTGCCAAGATCTTTGCTAGACAAGAGGTGCCTACATCGGCTGGGATAGAAATGGCAATGTAAATGGAGGTTATACAATACTCGCATATGCTTCCAATGCTTATTTCCCCTGATTCCCAAAGAGGATCCATCCTGAATAGGCTTCAAAAGCTCATGTGGGCGGGGTGAGGAAGGGTAAATTGAGAGGATTGATGATATTCAAGGATAGAATGAATGGGTGTAATTTGGGGGGAGGTGGCGGGAGATTTCTTGTAAAACATAGAATGAATGGTTCAGAAGAACATATGACCCGGTTATAAAGCATATAAATCATGATGTTCAATAATATTAGTTTAATGCTTTAGATGAGCCCTACATAGGTAAATCATTAGATTGATTGTGAAATTTTTTTCCAAGTGGGTGTTTAGGTTGGATTGGTTTGAAGCTTCCATTTCCCGTTCAGTTTAACATTTCAAAATTGGTTGCATAGGTATGCATTTTTAGTGTCTTCAAAACTTTCTTAATTGGCTAAATATAATTGGGAAAACAATTATACCACCCCCCCCCCCCCCCCCTGCTTTTTTCTTTTCTTTTCTTTTGTTATTCTTCATATTTCATTTATGTTGCAAATTGATGTAAGGGATAGTTGTGCTCAGTTCACATTAATACATTATAAATTTTGGTTGTCCAAATTGGTTGGTTTCTAAAAATGCATTTTTTTACTTTCTTTTCTTCTCTTTCTGCTACCTATTGTGAGCACGTTTCTTCTTTTTGCTATCCTCTAATGTTAATGCATTTGGCCATCATTTTCAGGATGATGAGGGTGACAATGCTTTCCATATAGCAGCTGATGCAGCAAAAATGATACGTGAAAATCTTGAATGGCTCATTGTTATGCTTGGGAAACCAGATGTTGCTGTTGAAGTTAGAAACCACAGGCAAGTACCAGTTAGAAGAATTGCTTCTTCATGGGCCTGTGCTTGCTTTATCAAGAAAAATTTATTTTTTAATGGTTTTACTTGTTCAAGACTAGATGTGGAGCTATAATGATCTCCGAGATGTGGTGTTCATCTCTGCCATATTACTGATTTAATGTATTTATTTTGGGTGATAGTGGTAAGACATTACGTGACCTTTTGGAGACCCTTCCACGGGAATGGATTTCTGAAGATCTAATGGAGGCACTCGTGAATAAGGGAGTTCATCTGTCTCCTACAATGTGAGGGAACAAATTATGTAGTTGTATTGCCATGAAGTTGTTTAAATAGTTTGTAGTGCTTACTTGATTATGACTCTAATATGGTGTTTAGATTTGAAGTGGGGGACTGGGTGAAATTTAAGAGAAGTGTCACGACTCCTACATATGGGTGGCAAGGTGCAAAATACAAGAGTGTAGGCTTTGTGCAAAGTGTCCCAGACAAGGACAATCTCAGTGTGTCATTTTGTTCAGGAGAGGCTCGTGTATTGGCAACTGAAGTTATAAAAGTGATCCCATTGGACAGGGGGCAGCATGTCCAACTTAAACCAGATGTCAAAGAGCCAAGGTTTGATTATATATAGTTGCTAACACATTTTTTATTAAAAATGACATAACTGATGGGTTCTTTTTATCACCATGGTATAGTGTCTCACACCTTGATTGTAAAATTAAGTTGCTGTATGTATGTTAACCATTGAAGTCCCAATTTGTTTTATATCATTGTTGGGATATTACTGTCAGCTGTGTTGCTTATCAGTTGAAAAAAAATCATCTACTTGAGAAAAAGAATGGTCCCCAGAAATTTTTTGCTTCTGATTTAAAATTTTAAAAATCTGCAACATATACAGAAAGTTGAAGAATGATGAAATCTTGGTAGGGTTCATTACCAAATTAGGTCATTAGTGAAATCCATATATATTAGTTTTATATTGAGTTGCATTCAAAAGCATTTGTTGCAAAATCATACTTTTCTCACTGTAATTAGTTCCGAAATATTAATGTTTTGTGCAGTTTTGGAAAGTTGAAGTCATAAGAAAAACAAGTTTGTTTTAAAAGTTGGTTTAATTTCTGTTGTGTAAGAGTTTATTTAGTTAAGGTTATGTTTAGATGTCAGTCTTGATACCTATTCTCATGCTCTAAGCTTTTCTAACCTTCATATGGTCAAATTCTTGGATGACATGTCTATCGGAACACATGTTCAAAACAGTTATTATGTATTTATTGGACCAATTGTTGACCTAATGAAATTGTGACATTGATATGACATGTGTCACCGCTTCTTTTCTACTATACACAGCCTTTTTCTGTATGATGGCAAGGCAGAAGAGTTAAAAAATCACTGTCTTAAACATATTATCCCTACATTATAGTGTAAGTTATTATGTATTCACTGGACCAATTTTTGGCCTAATGAAATTGTGACATCGTTATGACATGTGTCACCACTTCTTTTCTACTATAAATAGCCTTTTCTGTCTGAAGTTATGGCCAGGCAGAAGAGTTAAAAAATCACTATATTAAACATCTTATCGCTACATTTTAGTGTACGTAATCTAAACTTACACTATTATCACTCCAAATATTCTATCACCAGGTTACGTTCCCTATCCAGGTTATCCTAAGCATGAGGCCTGAAGATTGTTCTAGAACTTTCTAAGTCAGAGACTGAAAAATGGTCGAGCATGAGTGTTTGCTACTGCCAACCTCTCTTGGCATTTCCCCTGAGTGTTTGCTACTGCCAACCTCTCTAGGCATTTCCCCACAGTTGCCTTGCTCTTCATCCTCAAGCTAGGCACTCTCCTGCCATCTGAAGCCTCCTAGAGGTTAAATCTTTTTAAGGGTGACATTACTACTAGCAATTTTGCTTTCCTTCCTTTATAAGGCTAAGTCTTGATTCAAATAGGGCGACATTGCTATCACTACGCCACACCACCTTGCAACAAGTATACCACAGCATCGACAGCCCACATCAGCATTGTTATTAGCTGCTAATATATGTCAGCGTGTACATTCTAGAACCCTTATCGACACTTATAAAGTTATCGTTTCTTAAATTTTATGATTGGTGCTTCTGCAATTTCAGGATCGAAGTTCCCTGTTATATGAAACTCCTTTTACATTATTTTGTAGCACAATTCTTACATTTTTCTAAATCATGCATTGTTAAATGAAGTGATGAAATTACATTAAGCATTAAACTTTTCTTAGGGATTTTTCTCTAATAGTTGGGTCAAAATTCTTTGTTGAATACAGTGATATTTATGGAGGTTCTTTCCCGTGTTACGAAGCCAGCAGCCACTTATATTACTAACTTAGCTTCTCTTACCTTGTATCCATGAATGTGTTTGCTCTCTATTTCATTACATGTCCCAACCCATCTGTTCTTGTGACATGTGGATACTCTTGTGTCCCCAGTACTCCTCTTTTGGGCAAACTTCTTTATTAGCACTTGTCTGGTCTGGCTTGAAAACCTTGCCCACTTTTCTCCCCAATTGAGCACTCTTAGTGGATATTACTTCTGGGAGGTGCACTATCATCGCCTACCCACTTTGTACAACAAGTAAAACTAGGTAATAGTGTACGATTGCTTAGAGTTCAACCCTAAAATAAGGATTTAGAGTTAGAGTTTTATGTGGAAAGGCTTTGGGCAATTAGGGTTGGTGTTTTGGAAATAAATTTAGTATTTTATTAGGGTTATATGCATAATTTCAGGTTTGGTTGCAAATTGATTTTGTTCTCAAAGAGGTTTTAAATAAAAGAAGAAGAATAGGAGAAGAAGAAATCTAGGGAATCATACCTAGGGCCAGTGACTAAAATATCCAATATATCCGTGATATATACATATCCGTATATTGGAGGGTATCTATAAGATAGTAGACTTACATATCTTTTTTTCAAAATATCGACCAATATATTGAAAATATCGAGAATACCTGGATATATAAAAAATATCTATAAATATATGAAAAAATACAATATATCGGCCAATATTTACCAATATCTAATATATTTGAAAAAATAGGAGGCGGAGATTCCTTTTAATACAAGATTATTGATTTATTCATTTGTTATTATATAAATTATATATTTTAAAATTTTAAAGTTATGTGACATTTTAATGTAGAATTTGTAAAAATTTGTGATTTATTTTGGGAAAAATTACAGTTTGACTCCTTCAACTATCACCGATTTACACTTTGTACCCCTGTGGTTTTAGTTGCAACCATGGAATTAAATTTCGGAAATATCAGCGATATATCCATGTATCGGTGATACCCGATGTAAGATATGACTTGTATATTTTTATTACATTATATCTGTGGATATATCGGTGATATATCAGGAACTTTCATGAATAAGCAAAATATCGCCGATATATTGGCCATATTGGCGGTATATTAGACACATATTCTTTAATTGATTACGACTGGTATGGCTATAATATCTGTCATATCTTTGAATCATATCGATATTTTTGATACGATTGATATACCCGTCGATATATCCATGTTTTGGGACCCTCGATATATCTATCGATACTAATACTTAATTTCGTTGTTGCAACACATTGCCCTTTATAGTTTTTATTTGTGGCACTTTTCACCCTCCTGTCAATTAGTCGTTTAATTCTTTAACTGAAAAATGGCGTTTAGGCTTTTTATTTTTATATGCAATATTGATCCTGATTGCTAATGTATTTATAGGCATATCAGTGAAGTTTCATGATTTTTCTCCATATATTTTAGTTTTTTTGAATTAATTTTGCTATAGAGTAGATAAAATTCACAATAAATAAAATAGATCAAGAAAAATTACGAAACTTCATAAGTATATTTTTAGATACATTAGCAATTTATGATAAATACCGGTATACTACATGAAAAAATAAGAAGCCTTACATCCTTTTTTAGTCAAAAAATCAAATAGCTAACTGAGAGAAGGGTGAAAAGTGCCATAAATCAAAAGTATAGGGGCTCAATGTGTTGCAATTAAAATGACTGGGGTGTAAATCGATGATAGTTGAAGGGGTCAAAATGTAATTTCCCCTTTATTTTGCCTAGCGCGGCACACTTTATTATATCCCATACAACACAAAACTTGTTTTATATATATTTAATTCGCAATGTTTTGATTCTAAACTGTGTATTATTGTCTAATTCATGTTTTGCAGAGTTTCACCGAAAATTTCCATGTTTAACTAGTAATATCCATTGTATCTTTAAATTGATATCGATATTTTCGATACAACCTTGATATATTTGTCAATATAATCGTGGTTTGGGACCATTGATATATCTGTCGGTACCAATATTTAATTCCTTGCATAGGGTTTCCTAAGCTATCACGATTTGGAGAGAAGGGAATCACACCCTCTAACAAAAGCTTCAAAGTAGTAAATTCTTAATGATCTATCTTTAACTCCAAAATGAGAGAATTACAACCTTTTATAGACTAAAAATCCTAAAAGCATTGAATACAAACCCTTGAATAAATTGGAGAGACAGGAGTAGGAGAATTTTTTAGTATGTCAGGATGCATATTGTTAAGATAAGATCTAGGTTAGATTGTACTCTTTTACAGTAGAAAAGCTAGAGTTGTTTTGGAGATCATTACTTTTTTCCTACTTTTTTGAGCTTGTTTAATTTGTAATGCTGTTTTTAGCTCTTTTGTATACCATGTGTGTATATTGGCTTTGGCCATTTTAACTTGAATATACATTGGGTGATTATATTTGAATCACAAAAACTACATTCTACACCCACCAATTAATAAAAAATTTTATTACAATTTTACCATCTTACAAAATTACTATTTGGGATAATATCACTTAAATAAATAAAATCAAATTTCTTTCCGCACCCACCAACAACTTCCCACCTTCATTAGTGTCTTTTGTATATATTTCAACAGTTTCTACTGCTTCAATGTTTGATTATTGGAACCAAATCAAAATTATGGGCAAGTTGTTTTCCTTAGACACTAACCTAAACCTATAGTTTCAAGTGGACGCACTGCAACTTCAAGAAATTATTAACTGAATGCAAAGCGGACTGACCAAGCCAATTGGACAGTACAAAATTCAGGTAATTCAAACTCAGGAAACCACAATTTGTTTTTATGAAGCATAGTAGTAAAAGATGGTTTGGCTATGATTCTAAGGCTGCTTCCCCATGAAGTTAAGCACGTTTAATTTGTCTCTCTTCCACCTCGTATTCTTACAATCCAGAACCTCCACTACTATATCTCTCTCTCTCTCTGAGACTATATAACTCCCCTCTATAAACACTAATCTCATCTCTTTTTTTCTCAAAAGCCTAAGTTCATACCAAACAATGTGAGATTGCACCACTCAACGCCATAGAACCCACCACTTGACTTGCCTTAAAAATCCCAATCATGGATTCTGATCAAACAATGTGAGATTGTTCCACTCAATGCCATAGAACCCATCACTCGACTTGCCGTTAAAAAAATCCATGTCCACAGTTTGGAAACTCATAGTGGAAGTTGTTGATGCTCAAAATCTTTTGCTGATAGATGGACAGGACATTGAGTCCTAAACCCTACAATCAAATTCGGCGGTCTTTTGTAAGGGATAGTGAGAATGTAGGGTTGTGCAAAGATTATGTAAGTAGAAAGGTGTTGACGTTGGTGGGTCTGAAAAAAACAAAAGAAGTGATTTTGTGAAGGATAGCCCCGATATTTGTGGGTATAGGATGGGCTGTAGATACGAATATTGATTTTAGGTTGTAGATAGGAATATTGATTTTAGGTTTGGTTTTATTGGGATTTATTTTTGATATTATGAGTGTAGAGAGACAAAAATTAAAGTGGAAAATACACTTTGCACCCCTGTACTAAAGGCCAAAAACACTTTGCACCCCTGTACTTCAAAAGTGAACAATTGACTCCCCTGCACTTTCAAAATTTGGCAGATTGGTCCCTTCTGTTAGTTTGCCGTCTATATTTTTGACGGAACAATTGTCACATCACTATATTTTGCATGTAAAATGACATATATGCCCTTATTTTTTTTAAATAGACTGCATGACTTGATCAAACACTTTCACCCAACCCGTCTCTGTTCTCTTACCTCTTCTCTCTCTCTCTCTCTCTCTGTAACAGAACTTGGAATTTAAGCCCACTTTCACCGCATATCATTCATTCTCTCTCCTCTCTCTCTCTTTGAAGCCCACTTTCACCGCGTATCATTCATTATCTCTCCTCTCTTTCTCTCTCTGAAGTATTGGGATGAGTTGAGAGTGCGAAGCAAGGCGAGGGAGGGTGGTGGTGCCTGGTTCGACTGCCAGGGTTAACCTATGACTCATATACATAAATCGTTATATCCATATGTCATAAAAAGAAGAGGAAAGAAGAAGAAGAAGAAGAAGAAGAAGAATACCTCTTCAAAACCATGATGGACAATTGGAAAAACTATTGGGGTTACAGGGGCACGAGCAATTAGACTGGCAGTTCCCCATTTTAACCATCTTATAGGTGCATCTTCTTGGGATACCTTTCCCTCTGGAAATGTATGCAACTGCTCATTGGAGAAAAAGAAAGAACTTCAAAACAATTTACCTCATGAATACAAAAAAAGATGAAATCAATTTATAACACTGATGAAGAAAACATTTAGACCAGTCTACCAATAGATATGATGTATCTATGACAACTGGTGGCAAAATTCACCTATGATGAAATTAAACCCAAATTTCCAGCATAACACAAGGAAGAAAGGCAAGAACAAGGGTGAGAATTAATTATGCATTCTATGAGGTCTCCAATCACAACTGCAAACAGACCAAACCCATATATATTTCCCTAATCATATCAATATCCCTCTTCTTTCATCTATCAAATTCAATCCGGTCTCCAATCACAATTCGTTGATTCAGGTGCTTAATCTCTCGAGCAATAGGTTCACCAATTTGGCCAGGCTCTCTGGTTTTACAAATCTTACAGTACTTGACCTTTCTGATAATGATCTGAGAGTTTTGCCATCTGGGTTTGTAAACCTCACGAAATTAAAGCATTTTGACATTTCTAGCTGCAACATTTTGGGGAATTCAAAACCCATCTCGACTCTTCAGAAAATGGAGTAATTAGATTTGTCAGATAACACCATGAATGGTATTTTTCCTACTGATTTTCCTCCACTTGTTGTGCTCAAGTTCTTGAACCTTTCACCGAACAACTTCACTGGATTTGTTGGCTCTGATAAGATATAGAAATTTGGCAAATCGGCGTTCATTCATCCTGGGAATTTCACCTTCAATACTCTCAATGCTTCAAAAAACCCCAAATTTGTTCCACAAATCGATCTCACTCTCATTCCAAAAGCCCACATACACTAAATAAACACGAACCCATCAACAAAAACACCAAAAAGAAGCAACCCGGCCAAATAGATAAAAACAGATTTGATTCTGGGTTTATCATGCGCAGCTGCATTTCTGGGTATTTTAATGGCGGTTTGTATAGGTTGCTTGTATAGAAGAAAGAAGTTAGGGCACTATTTGGGTTTTTTTTTAGCTAGACCCGTTTGGGTTGTCTTGACCTGAATTCCCGACCCACAATTGATTATTTTATTACGATGGGTATAATAGTAATCTAACCTCATTATTAAACGCCGTAAGTCCCTCTGCCAAATTTTGAAAGTACAGGGGGTCAATTGTTCACTTTTGAAGTACGGGGGTGCAAAGTGTTTTTGGCATTTAGTACAGGGGTGCAAAATGTATTTTCCCCAAAATTAAAATTTTAAATTTGGTGGTGGATATAAAACAAAAGTGGGTGTAAAAAGTAGTTTTTGTGGTGCAAATAGAATCACCCATATACATTTTACTTTATTAAAAGAAAGACAAAAATACCCTAGTCTGTTTGCTGCTACAGTACCACATGAATGGTAACTGGACTTTCTCCCAACTTATGACATAAAAAATATAATTAAAGGAAATCTAACAAAGAAAAGACTCAAAATAAAGCTATTAGGGGACTCTATTGCCAAAGGTCCCCATCAATGACTATGATGGAATGCCCTGAAAAAGTTCTACACCGGTTGTTAATTGGACATATTATTAACTTTATATAATTATATGAGGCTCATAGCATGTTTGTTTGACTAAAACATGGTTAAAGTCACAGCAGGAAAAAAAAAAAAAAGAAAGAAAAGAAAAGAAAAGTGAAGGTGTTTTCCAGTTGGAAAGGGTCAATTAACATTAATAATTTTTAGTTCTTTGGCAGTTGCAAACTGTTTTTCATGCCACTGGTATGGGTATACAAGCATGGGTATAGCCTGTTAGTGAGTTCACTAAATATTGAGGGTTCATGACTGCTAGCATAGTTGGATTCGTACATGTATTTTCACTATGATGTTTCTGCACTCATTATGGAATATCAAGTCTGTATAGAATATGACCGTGCTTGAGGTTTATGCTGTTGAAATCCTATAGTGTGTAGTTCTGCAACACTGCTAGTTATTTCATGGCATGTTTCCAGTCAGCTTGATACTTTGCCTGTAATCCAGCCTCTGCATGAGTGCGATCCTCTTTTAAATGAAATTGCATTTAAAGAAATTGATGACTTGCATTCAATAATCAGGTTCGGGTGGCGTGGTCAATCACGTGACAGTATTGGCACTGTTTTATGTGTTGATGACGATGGAATTCTGCGTGTTGGGTTTCCTGGAGCATCTAGAGGATGGAAAGCTGATCCTGCAGAAATGGAAAGAGTTGAGGAATTCAAGGTTGGGGATTGGGTTCGTATTCGCCCAACTCTAACAACAGCAAAACATGGATTAGGAAATGTAACACCAGGGAGCATTGGTATAGTGTACTGTGTCAGACCAGATAGTAGTCTGTTGTTGGATTTGAGCTATCTTCCAAATCCATGGCATTGTGAGCCAGAGGAGGTTGAAGCTGTCGTTCCTTTCAGGGTAAGTAAATTTTGGATGTCCTATGGATGCAATTTATTATTATAATCTTTTCTTCCTCCCGTGACAAATATATTGTTTTATTTTATATAGATTGGTGACAGGGTATGTGTGAAGAGGTCTGTTGCGGAGCCTAGATATGCTTGGGGTGGTGAAACCCATCATAGTGTAGGAAGAATAAGTGAGATAGAGAGTGATGGTCTCTTGATAATTGAGATACCTAATCGACCAATACCATGGCAGGCTGATCCCTCCGACATGGAAAAGGTGGAGGATTTCAAGGTAAAATGTGATTGTTTATTCCTTATATATATATATATATATATATATGAGAGAGAGAGAGAGAGAGAGACTTATCCATTAAGGTCCACTCACTTTTGCCGATGGTATTTTGAAAAACCAACCGTTGGATTAAATAATCTTCTTATGTATGTTATATCTGTCAAAAATCACAGTGATCTGACATTCGGTTTTCCAAATACAATTTGTGAAACACTAACACTATTTACAGTTGGGTGTTGTAGCAATTGTTTAATATTCTCTATTTTAAAAATAGGCTGTTGGATCACTGTGATTTTTGGCCGACATGACATACATAAGAAGATTATCTAATCCAATAGTCGGTTTTTCAAAATACTTATCCCAGTGAAAAGTGGACCTTAAATTAAGCTTACGGTCCGGACCTTAATGAATCATTTCTTTCTCTCTCTCTCTCTCTCTCTCTTTCTCTACACACACACAGTAATGATCTAGTCCACATATGCTTATATAAGCTTATGTCCATATGAAGCCCATAGATTATTGTGTGATGCATATTTTGAAAAACTTACCGTTGGATTAGACACTATACTTATAAATGTCATGTATGCCAGAAATCACAGCGATCCAACTGTTGGTTTCTTAGAAATGTCACTGAGGAAAATTGTGCCAGTTTTCAGCGGTCACAATTTTTCGTAGCTATATTTTGAAATTATGACATTGGATCACTGTGATTTTTGGCGTGCACAACATCGATGAGTACAATATCTAATCCAATGGTCAGTTTTCCAAAATACGCATCCTACAATAATCTATAGCCTTAATGTGGACATAACTTATATCAGCATATGTGGACTAGATCATTATTGTGTGTGTGTATATATATATACACACATACATGAATGCTAAGGTCAGGTTGACCTGATGCAAAGGTCACCTCAATTACAACCATTTGCACAGCAAATTTTGAAAAACTGACTGTTGGATTTGATACTCCTATTATGTATGTTATGCCTGCCAAAAGTCATAGTGATCCAATGATCAATTTTTGAAAAATGTCTGTGTGAAAAACTGTGACCTTTTTTCACAGTACAGTGAAAAAAATGGTGACATTTTGAATATAAAAAAGGTCACAGTTTTTCACACAGACATTTTTCAAAAATTGATCATTGGATCACTATGACTTTTGGCAGGCATGACATTTATAAGGGGGGTATCAACTCCAACGGTCGGTTTTTGAAAATATACTGTGCAAATGGATGTATTTGAGGTGACTTGGTGTAACTTGCATCAGGTGCACCTGACCTTAGCATTCAGGTCTACTGGATGCAAGTTGCATCAGGTCACCTCCATTAGCACCACTTGTAGAACTTTTTTTTTAAAAAAAACTAACCCTTGGATTAGATATCCCACCTATGTATGTCATGCCTGCCAAAAATCACAGTGATACAACGGTTTGTTTCTGAAAAAAGAGACGGTGAAAAAATAGTGACATTTGGAAGAAAAAAAAAGTCAGTTTTTCACAATGACATTTTTCAAAAACTGACCGTTGGATTACTGTGTTTTTTGGAAGGTAAGACATACATAAGAGGAGTATCTAATCTAATGGTTAGTTTTTCAAAAAAAAAAAAAATACTGCAAGTCCAAGGAGGTGACCTAATGCAAGTTGCATCAGGTGCACCTGACCTTAGCATTCCTACACACACACACACACACACACACGTATGAGTTGAAATATATATTTTGGGAGGTTTGTTATTGTTGGAATGGGCATCACTCATATATAAGGCTTGACATGCTTCATATCTATTTTGGGAGGTTATGTTTGAGCCCTCTACCGTAGCTTAGGCTTTTATGTTAGAAACTTAACATGGTATCATAGCAAGTCAATCTTGTGTCAATTCCGACCTACTTATCTTTCTTGGGTCCACATCTCCATGTGTCTAAAAGCCTATTCTTGGGTTCATTTTAGCCCATATGTCTTGTTTTGGCCAGCATGTGAGGGGGAGTGTTGAAATCTCACTTCGCCCAGGTATAGGGCTTGACATGAAATCTCACATCGCCCAGATTTAGGCTCTTTGGTTGGAAACTTCTTATTTTCATGTATAACTCTTGTTTGTTCCAACATGACCAGGTTGGGGATTGGGTTAGAGTGAAAGCTTCAGTGTCCTCCCCAAAATATGGATGGGAGGACATTACACGGAACAGCATTGGAGTCATTCATAGCTTGGAGGAAGATGGTGATATGGGTGTGGCCTTCTGCTTCAGGAGCAAGCCTTTTATTTGCTCTGTGACGGATGTGGAGAAGGTGCCTCCTTTTGAATTGGAACAACAGATTCATGTAATGCCATCTGTCACTCAGCCACGGCTTGGATGGTCAAATGAAACTCCAGCTACTGTTGGAAAAATTGTGAGAATCGACATGGATGGAGCTCTGAATGTAAGCTTGCTCTTTTCCTGGCCCTTATTTATTTCATTTTACATGTATATGTTTTTGGATGGGGAAGAAGAGGGGGAGGAGTTCCTATACAATCGTTTAATCTGCGATCATTACCCTAACCAACTTGTTGCGAATCACAATGTGCTACATCCAGGTGTAGGGTGCTAAGTGCTAACGACCAAAATGAGATGTGTTTTTGGTTTTCATCTGTTTTGCTTTTTGATATATGGTATCACTTTGAACTGTAAGTGGTGCACTGTTCTTGGCAACTGTAACAGGTGTAGAAGCACAATCCATGTTATATCTAGCTATTTCTTTTGCTTTACTGAATTGCTATAAATCAGGAGTGATTTCTGGTTAATTTTGTTAGGTGAGAGTGGCTGGCAGACATAGCTTGTGGAAAGTTTCTCCAGGAGATGCAGAACGGCTTTCAGGATTTGAAGTTGGTGATTGGGTACGTTCAAAACCAAGCCTGGGGACTAGACCAAGTTATGACTGGAACACTATTGGAAAAGAGAGTATAGCTGTTGTGCATAGTGTACAGGATACTGGTTATCTGGAATTGGCATGCTGTTTCCGCAAAGGGAGGTGGAGTACTCATTACACAGATGTTGAAAAGATTCCATGCTTCAAAACTGGGCAGCATGTTCAGTTCCGCATTGGACTGGTTGAGCCAAGGTGGGGCTGGAGAGGGGCCCAGCCTGATTCACGTGGTATTATAACCAGTGTTCATGCTGATGGAGAAGTGAGGGTGGCATTCTTTGGTTTGCCAGGGCTGTGGAGAGGCGATCCTGCAGATCTTGAGATAGAGCAGATGCTTGAGGTGGGAGAGTGGGTGAGAATGAGAGAGAATTCAAGTAGTTGGAAATCCATTGGACCAGGTAATGTTGGCGTTGTACAAGGAATAGGGTATGATAGAGATGAATGGGATGGAAACATTTTTGTTGGGTTTTGCGGGGAGCAAGAAAAATGGGTGGGCCCCACTACCCATCTTGAAAGAGCAGATAAGCTTATGGTTGGGAAGAGCGTTAGGGTTAAATTCTGCGTGAAGCAGCCTAGATTTGGATGGTCAGGCCATAGCCATGCAAGTGTTGGGACCATATCAGCCATTGACGCTGATGGGAAGTTGAGAATATATACTCCTGCTGGCTCAAAAGCATGGATGCTGGATCCATCTGAAGTGGAATTGGTGGAGGAAGAGGAACATCGCATTGGAGACTGGGTTAGGGTTAAGGCTTCAGTTTCAACCCCAACTCACCAGTGGGGAGAGGTGAATCATTCAAGCATTGGGGTGGTGCATCGGATGGAAGGAGAGGAGCTTTGGGTTGCATTCTGCTTTGTGGAAAGGTTGTGGCTTTGCAAGGTGTGGGAAATGGAGAGTGTTAGACCATTTAGAATGGGGGACAAGGTGAGGATCAGAGAAGGGCTGGTAACGCCACGATGGGGTTGGGGCATGGAGACACACACAAGCAGGGGACAGGTGGTGGGTGTAGATGCAAATGGGAAGTTACGGATCAAGTTTCAGTGGAGAGAAGGGAGATCGTGGATTGGAGATCCTGCTGATATTGTTCTGGATGATAGCTCATCTGATACGAAAGATACTTCATGAAAATCTCCCCACACCCTGATGTTTCTTTCAGTTCACTCTGCAGCCTACGGGTTAGCATCTCAGCTCGTCATGAGAAATGTGAAGGTGTGGCTGCTGCTGCTGCTGCTGCTGCTGCAGCACTATGTGATACCATCACTGCAGTGGGTGTTGCAATGAGGGATTTATTTATTGTTAATAAAACAAAAGAGCAGAGGTATAGAGATAGGGGAGAAATTGGCTTTGCTACTGTTAATGATAGGGAATACAAGAGCACAGCCAAAGAGAAAGATAGCAGTAGGCCATTTGTATTTCATAGATAAATGTTGGTAGAGCCTTTTTCAGGTATATATATATATATATATATATATATACACACATGGTTTCTATATTTTATTCTGTACAAATTGAATCATGTGGCCTTGCGAGTTACGGACTTTGTTTCAGTCTTCTTTCTGTAACGTTATAGACGAGTCTCCTCGTCCTGTACTTGCGTCTAAACTTGAACAAAGTTGGCAGCAGTTTTAAGATGCCAGGGAAGCAACTTGGTCACTTATCTCTCATGTATGTTGATATTTATATTTATATGTAGAGGTGCTAGTATAAGGTGCATGCAAAGTTGCGTCACATGATTTTCATAGAGTAGCAAAATAGATTTTTAAAAATTGATTACTGGATTAGATATTCCTCATATGTATGTCATGTTTGTTAAAAATTAAGTGTTCTAATGGTCAGTTTTTAAGAAAATTCACTAAAAAAATGATGACATTTTGAAGAATAAAAAAATCATTAGATTTTCAGTGACATTTTTTAAAAATCGACTATTGAATCATTGTGATTTTTGGTAGGCATGACATAAATAAGAAGAGTATTTAATCCAACAGACGGTTTTTCAAAATCTATTTTACAACTAGTTTTATAGAGATCACCTAACGCAATTTTGTATTAGATGTGCAGAACCAGTTGCAAAATAGATTTTGAAAAATTGTCTGTTGGATTACATACTCTTGTTTATGTCATGCCTGCAAAAAATCTCTGTGATCTGACTGTTGTTTTCTAAAAGAGTGTAAAACAAATGTAATAGCAACTAATATTAGATATTATTAGAGTTTTTCATAGTAGATACTATTAGAGTTTTTCATAGTCTATTTTGAAAACCGATCGTTGAATCATTAGGATTTACGACATGCAGAGAGTAGCATATAATCCAATGGTTTGTTTTTCAAAATACCTATCCCACAATTCTCGGTAGAGGTGGGCTAACAATCCAAAATGCCAGGACATCCTAATCGATCATTTGTGTGTCCTGCATGTGTGTATGTGTGATCAAGTTCAGGTAACACATGATTTTTATCCATGGTTTGCAAAACTCAGCGTGGAATATATATTTAAGAAATTGATCGTTGGATTAGATATTTTGTTTACATGCATCATGCATGCCAAAAATCACAACGATCCAACGACCAAATTTTCAAAATTGTCATAGTTTAGAGATAAATTATGAAAAACTTTAAGAAACCAACACAGTTTTTCATAATTGGTGATATGAAAATCCAGTCATTGGATTAATGTGATTTTTAGCATACATGATGTGTATAAGCAAAACTTCTAATCCAACCGTCGATTTCTCAAAAATATCTATTCCATGGGTCTTACAAACCATGTGTTAAGGCATCGGTATGAACCATGTGTCGCTGGAACCTGAAAAATATATATAGGAATATGATAAGGTAAAGGACGTCATTACCTTCCTTATTGCTAGCCCACAACCACTGTTAGGCTAGATGACATGTATTTTGAAAAACTGACCTTTGGATTAGATAATCTTCTTATACATGTAACGTCTGTAAAAAATTATAGTAATCCAACGATCGATTTTGAAAATACAAATCGTGAAAAGCTCTGATAGTATTTACTGTTGGATGCAGTCATAATTGTTTAATAGTCTTAAAAAAAAAAAAAAAAAAAAAAAAAAAAAAAAGGCCATTGGATTACTGTGATTTTTGTTAGACATGACATGAATGAGAAGACTATATAATCCAATTGTCGAATTTTCAAAATATCTATCCTAGTGAAAGTGGGTTTACAATAAAATTGATAAGTACATCCTTATAAGATCGGACTCTCTCTCTCTCTCTCTAGTAAGATAGCTAAGAGCGTCCTTACTTGATCATTCTCACACATATAGTTAGTGTGTGTACTTGATCATTCTATTATATATAGTTAGTGTGCGCGCGCGCGCGCACGTATGTGTGTGTGGAATGATCAAGTCAGCATTTGCCGATTTAACCTAAGTAAGCAAACGCTTAAATGATCGTTATATCTCGGCCATTTGAGTGATCATCTAGCTAACAGCCATTTAAACATCTGTTGACTTAGGCTAAGTTAGCATAAGTTGACTAGATCATAACTATATATATATATATATATATATATATATATATATATATATATATATATATATATATAAGCGCAACTCGTGCATTGTGCGGGACTTATCAATAAAATGTTATCTAATTAATTATAATTATATAAAGTATATTTTGATCATATGATCTTGACTGTTAAATCGTAATTAAATTTACAGGATTACAATATATATCTTAATACATAAAAATAATTAAAAATGTTTTAAAAAATTTAAGAAAATTAATTTGGATGCATTATTAAAAAAACTAAAAAAATTTAAAATAACACAAAGAAAGTAAAAAGTAAACTTGAATCAATTTTTTAAATAAAAAATAAAAAATGATTAAGAAGAGAGGAGAGAAGTAGATGAGACCCACAAAAAGAAAAAAAAAAGAATTAATTATGGAAAAAGAAAAGAAACTTAAATGAGATCCATATCAATAAAGAATCTTGAAAATCCAAACTTCAATTAATTAGTTGGATCAATGATATAATGCCATATCATTTTGAAGTAAGGCAAAAACCAATAGGGATGAAGAAGGAGAGTGAATAAAGGATTGCCACACATAAGTCTCTTCCATAATATACAAGAAATATATCAATGCCTCGCCGACCTTCTCTTATTTCGATGCGACGGTCCAGCTTTGTCTTTATGCTTGTTAGAGATATGCCCTAAAACCAATCCTAAAGAACATATCAGTTTCATATTATATTAATAAGAAGGTATAAATTGTCTTGTATATATATATATATGATATAGTCCATGAATGAATGATAAGAGAAATATACATCTCAAGTTGTTGAGATAAGAGAGACTGATATTTCTCATAAACATTTATTCTAAAAAGTTCCTACTCATAGGTTTATTAAAGTGGACATTTTATGAACCACTACGAGTAGCACAGATTTGAACTAACTCCAATAGGAGGATAGGTAGTCTTTCCTATCAGTGTAGTGACACTTTAGTTAATCTGTGGGTGCATGTTAGAGAACATGTACACTGAACATGATATGCAAGAATATTTCTATGGAGATAAAGTCAAAGGAATATTCTTTTGCTACGTCCATTTATTTGGTAGTCCTTAGACCTGAGACACCATATCTGTCTTATGCATGAATTGTTAGGGTTTGATAGTATCTCGTACACCTTTAACCACAATGATGTAATTGGTACTCATTGGCTCTAATATGTTATGCATGAAGATAGATGGGTGTACAATAAGGAATCATCACTCTCACTTTGATGAGAGAGAATGTCAGCGTTAGTTCACAAAGATAACTCTCAGTTTGAATCTTTGGCCAGAGTGATAGGTGAACTGTGAAAGTGTTTCATCGAGTTCATCTTAGTGAGATTATACTTTGTAGAACATATAATAAGAAGTTAAGATAAGGGTTTTGACTTATAACCATACCTTGATTATCTTAACAGTGACATTAGTAGATGAATGATTAAGTAACATGAAGGGTTCATATAGTTCTGCTATTCACCCACACCTAGGGTACATCATGATATGTTGCTAGACGTCACTCATGACTAGTGAAGGCCTAATGGTAAGTGTTATCAATGATGGCAAAAGTTTCTATTTTGGGAACATGAGATGTCCCAGTCCACTTCTAGGTTGGGGTGAACCCAATGGGTCACACACACATAGGGCATAAGTGAGTCTCTTGAATTAAAGAGAGATGAGGAATATTCTAATTTATAATTGGCATGGTCTTTATTATTAAGAGTTAATAATTAAAGAGCTAATTACTAAATAAGAATACTAATAAATAGAAACCCTAGAGGTTCTCTATAAATAGATGATGAAGGGTCATAACTAGTAATTAAGCCACTTATCATCAAAAGAGAAGAGAGGCAAAATAGAAGAGTGAAACACCATAGGGCCATGAGCCACATAGGGGATTCTCCCTCTCCCAATTTGGTGCTCTCTCTCTCTCCTCTCTCCTAACTTGATTCTTCCAAATGTTGAGAAGCTTTAAGGGTTCAAGGGATTTTGTGCTTGTGTGGACTTCGTTGGAGGCTTCATACTTTTGGAACTCGGATTTGACAATTGCCAAAACAAAAGAGGATTAAGTAAGTATGCATTTAAATAGTTTAAATTCATTCTTAGTTTGTAAAACCATGATCCAATGCTTAATCGAAATCCTGCTGGATTTTGATGGAGGATTCAGTTCTTTGCAAAAAATTTGTTGCAAGTCTTCCGCTGTGAATCCATTCCATCTATTTCCTTTCAATGTTGTGCAGATGTTCCTGTGCCTAACTGTGTCAGCTGTGAAGGACCAACAGTGAAATCATCGAGTGGTGTGATCGCTGGAAATACAGGAGGTTAAATTCCGTATTTACGATCAATATTAAATCATTTACCCTATGTTTATCCTCAATCCGAAGAGAGTGGTAAGCACGGGTGTCGGTCCACAGAGACTAGTAATGAAAATCGGCTAAGTCAATTTACTTTTGGTGAAAGAGACATTTCCCATCGGGTAGATTTGGTTGATTAACTGATTTTTTTAACTGTAATTGCAAGTCAAACTGTCAAGTACATCGTAATAAATTAAGAATCACTGACAGAAAATAAATCGAACATATAAGGACATAATTGCAATAAAAATAACAGAAATTGAACTTAAATTAAATTGTAGAAATTAAATGGGCAGGAATTGAAATTGCATAATTTTAAATAAAAAAAAACCACGTCTCTCCAAGTAGAGAGAGGGAATATACTCTACTGAAATTTAAAGTACAGAATTGAAAGCATAAATTAATAAAAATCCTCCTCATAATTCCAAGTGGAAAGAGGGGATATTCTACTAAAATTTAAAGTACATAATTGAAAGCATAAATTAATAAAAATCCTCATTGTAATTCCAAGTGGAAAGAGAGGATACTCTACTGAAATTTAAAGTACAGAATTGAAAGCATAAATTAATAAAAATCATCCTCGTAATTCCAAGTGGAAAAAGGGGATATTCTACTGAAATGAAAATTGCGTAATTAAAAGCAACAATTAAAAACTAAAATAAAAAATAAAAACCTCTTCTCTCCAAGTGGAGATAGGGACGATTTCATCGTGTGTGAAATTGCATAATTTGGAAAATACTGAAATTAAAAACAGAAACTGAGAATAAAAACTGAAAAATAAATTCACTCTCTGAAATTAAACTGACTGAACTAAACAGTAGTACAGTATGTGGAAGAAGAAAATAGTCGAGACTTAGATGCACGTAGCATAAAATAATCTACGACTATTTCTGATAAAATTCAATATGAACACTCAACTAACAAAGGAAAATAAATTGCTTAACTATTCGTGCGCCTGATGAAATTCAACAACGAAGGTTTAGAGAAAAAAAAAGAAACTGCGCGTCTCCTCTTCTGTTTGGCGAACTTTCCTTTTATAGAAATCGAATACATACGTTCATTTTTTTTTTTTTTCTGACACCGCTCGCTGACTTCCGCGACTTCTGTTACTCTATTCTCTTGCTGCGATTCTCTCTTTTCTCTATTTTCCTAATTTTCTCTACACCCCAGCCACTCTCCCATCATTTTCTTGACTTTTTCTCCCTCCCTGACTTTCTCTCCCACTTTCTCTCTCTCATTTCTCTCTCTCCTTTATTCTTCTCTCACCCACTCCCTGACTCTCCCTGACTTTCTCTCCTTATATATATATATATATTTATTATTATTATTATTATTATTATTATTATTATTATTATTATTATTATT
>JAESVK010000935.1:0-24515 GCA_017140935.1 Hamamelis virginiana
GTGTGCTATGAATTGGGCCTTCAACCTTCTGTAAGGTGAAAACATATATATATATATATATACCTCCTCCTCAGATATTGCACATCCAATGGATGCTTCCCCATTATAAGAAGTAGCCCGCCGGCGTGCTCTAGCCAAAATTCTATATAATTTAAGAATCTCAGTCTCATGTGCAATGCGAAGGTGTTGAGCCATCTCATCTTCTATACAAAAGACTATACCGCAGTTTCTTCCTCTAAAGACGCATCTATATACAGTCACACAGTTTCTTACAACTCGGATAAGTGCCCAACAATTATCCTCCATTTTCTGATTCAAGAAATCAAACAGATTATTAATAAATGAAATGTTATGATTCATTTGGGATGTTTTTTTGGGACAAATTTTTGAGATATATTGCATTACTATTTTTCTAAAAGCATATATATATATATATATATATATAGTTTTTCTTTGCTCGGTCTTATTAAAACGATTGTATTTGTATGATAGTTTTTTTTTGGGAAAAATACACTTTGCACCCCTGTACTAAAAGCCAAAAACACTTTGCACCCCTGTACTAAAAAAGTGAACAATCGACCCCCTGCACTTTCAAAATTTGGCAACATGCACCCCTCCGTTACTCCAACGTTTATTTTTTTAACGGTCATAATATCACACGATATCACGTGACTTGAATTTGACTATAAAAGGACAAAAATGCCCTTCATCTTTTTTTTTTAGCTTACCGGCCTAACCCGAAAATTCACCATATAAAAGAGAGATTTTTTGGTTTTTTTCTTCCTCATCTCACAGAGGAACTCTCTGATTTTTCCTACTGAAACCCATGTCGTCACCCCGCCAAGAGCCCCAAACCCATGGCAGACCACCATCGACGGAGTCTTACAAACAAATGCCAGTGAGTTCGACGACGTCCAGCAATCCCCGACCTCCGGTGACTCCCCTGTCGCGACTTGAATCTCGCCACCCCCTCTTCGTTCACTTCTTTTCTTTCTCTCTCTTTGGTTTACATCATCCATACCCACACCCCTTCCATCCAACCCACAACTCAATTGCAACCCAGGAAAAAAAATTTAAGCGGGAGCAAACCTATCACCGTCATATGCCATAGCTTTGCACGGGATGACAGAGGAAGCAAATATCTACCGACCTGAAGCAGCTAAACAACATAGCTTCGATCTTGCACCTTGCCTTGTTTTTGCTACCCAAGCAATTCCAACTTTATGAAGTTTCCTGAAAAATCCATGCACCAAAGATATCTCATATGAAGCTTCCCGAATAATCTATGATGGAGAGAGAGAGAGAGAGAAAGGCTTAAAGCTTTACAAGCCGAATGGATTTTGGGAAGAAAGTTAGGGCACTGAAATTCCTACGGTTCCATCTACATGTGCAATTGAGTTGTGGATTCTGAGTTCATAACTTTCCCAAATCTAAAAGTGGACCTAAAAGAAGACGAGGAAGAGAGATCAGAGAACAGAGGTGATAGAGTCTGGATCGGTGAAGACAAATTGCAAATGATAGAAGAAATTTCTTTCCATGACATGGTAGTTTGGTGCTTGTTCCTGTCCTAGTATCACTTGTTCTTGTCCTAATGTTGGAGATTTATCAACTCGTACCTGGTAATTAACCAAAATTTTGAAAAATAAAATGGGATCTTAAGTTTTGGAGTGCAAAATCAGTAAAGAACCCATATCCAAGAACATGCAACCAAGTCTTATTACCCAAATCCATGCCATACAAGTCTTATTACCCAGAAAACCTGGGTCATGATTTCACTTTATTTCCAGTAATTTGATACGCAATAATTTGTGTGATAACCAAAATATGGGATATAGCTTCTGCATAAGCATTTGTATCATTAAGTACGTAGTGTATGCAATTATTCATTATATGACTGCTGGAGCAAAAATTTTGCCTCCCAAGTTCTGTTAGACATTCAACCTTCCAAGTTCAGAAACAAATATCTTTGCCGTTCTTATCGTATTCTTCCTTGGCTTTCTCAGCACAATTCGTGTCCGGTTTGTTAGTTTAGGATGCCGACTGATGATGATTCAAGAGAGAGGAGGTTGCGGGTAAAGGAAAGGGTTGCGGTCAGGTTTGGGGATTTGATGGAAGAGGAGGATTTTGTTTGGGTTTGGGAATATGTTGAGGCACACTGCTTGAAGGCACAGGCTTCTTTTCCCAGTGTAGCAGAAGAGTATGGAATCCTTGTTTTCGCCTACCCAGATGGCGGAAGCCACCGAAGCAGGGGCCTGCAAATAGTGTCAAGACTGTTTTGAGAATATGGCTTTTGCCATGAATAGAGAGAGAGAGAGGGGTTAGGGTATATTAGTAAAATCACAATATTATTAAACACCGTAAGTCATCGCAAGCCCCTATGCTAAAATTTGAAAGTTCAGGGGGTTAATTGTTCACTTTTAAAGTGCAAGGGTGCAAAGTGTTTTTCGCCCTTAGTACAGGGGTGCAAAGTGTATTTTCCCATATTTTTTTTCTTGGAATAAACGTAGATCTAGAGACTAGAGTTATGAGGTTGTAATTGGGCTCTTGCCCTACTTTTACCAAAAAGGGAGGGGGGGGGGGACAATGTGAAATTTGCAAGATTTTTGTAATAGAAGTATATTAAAACCTTTATCTCTCTAAATCCCTACAAAACATACGATTTTAGCCAAACGCACCACAAAACAAACGATTCGAGATGGAGAGAGGGAGAGAGAAAGTGATAGAGAGAGAAAACGAGTACATACCAGGATCGAGCTCAAATGAAGCAGCTTGAAGACCACGACGCTAGGGTTCCGATGGGAGGCAGGTACGTCTTCTCTCCTCACTTAATTGAAAGCACTTATTTAAGCAACTTTTGAATCCGCACACTTTTCTTTATCTAAATTCTTAAAGTCAAAAAGCAGCTTTCAATTGTGCCCCACTGCCCCATTGATGCATATAAGATAACGGATCAGGCCCGATCCGGTTCGATAACTAATAGACTAGACTGATCTGATCCATAGTAAATGAACGGATTGGGCTAGATTTTTTATCCAACGGACCGGCCCGATCCGATTCGAAGCCCGGTCAGACCATTAGTCCGTCCATTAACCCAATCCGATTGGGCCTATCCATCTGGCCCTATCTGTTTGGCCCGTTACACTAATCTGATAGCAATCCCTCTGCCTCTCTCAATCTCACTCTGTCTTTCTCTCTCACTGCAACTACAAGTTTGATCCTTTTTTATAATAAAAAAATACATCAGTCTTTCTCTCTCAATCTCACTCCGTCTCTTTCTCAGATTACACTGATATCTCAGTCTCTCTCAATCTCTCAGTCTTTCTCTCTTAGACTCTCACAGTCTCATAGTCTCACAGCATCGCATCACTGCAATTTGTTCCATTTAAAAAAAAAAATAGCCAGACAATCATACAGCCGTACAGTCACCGATCTGCAATGTGTAAGAAGAGATATATATATATATATATAAACAGTACAGACTTGCTTGAACTTGATCTGCAGTGTGTATGAACTTGCTTCAGCCAAGATGCCGATCTGCAGTGTGTATGCCGATCTGCAGTGTGTGTGTATATATATATATCATAAACAGTGCAGACTTGCTTCAACCATGACCCTTTTTTTTTAATAGATAATTACTTTAGCCATGATTTGCTTCATAGTGTGTATGAAGACTTGCTTCAGCCATGACTTTTTTTTTTTGGATAATTACTTCTTCCATAACTTGCTTCGCAGTGTGTAAGAAGATATTTTCGTTTTATATATATATATATATATATCATGAACAGTACTCAAAACTTTCTCATTTAAAAGACCCTAAATAAAATAATTAAAATTAAAAAGCCCGTTAGCCCGATCCATTTGATCCGTTAACACGATCTACTAGCCTGGTCCAGCCCAATCCGATCCGATCCAGTAGCCCGTTAACATAGTAGACCAGTCTAATGGATTGAATTGGACAGGCCTTTCAGCTTAATGGACTGATCCAATCCGATCCGATAGCTTAATGGACCAAGCATGATCCAATCCGTTAGTCCATTCTATTGAAACCTTTACGGACCGGGTCGGCCAGATTCGACCGATTTGACACCACTACCAACCAGTAGTGCCAATTCCTTTGCTTTATTGCAAGTCTTTCTTTTGACCCATTTTGGAACTTGGACATTTGATTTTTTATTTTTTTTATTATTATTATTATTTTATTTTTTTTGAATTTTACTTATATAAAATAAGTTTTAATGATAGTGAAGTTCCATTTGAAGGGAAGTGTGGCATTTTCAGCTCAAAGGACATGTTAGCATACCGAATTTGATTCTGGGTTGAGGCGGGGCTTTAAGAAAAGAAGTGTCCTAGTTGCCTAGTTGCCTAGTTTGGTGTCTTTCTTTACAGGCCATGATATACAGCAGGGGTCATGCACTTATAATGACTTTGGATTCCAGCTCATCAGTTGGACTTTTGACACCATTTGTTCCCTCTTTACAGCTGGTTACAAGTAAGAATCTATCTCTCCACAAGTTACGCGATTTAACATATTACATCCATCAAATGGTGGGTCCCCTTATAAATAATTTTCCATCCGAATATGACAGCATTAGAAACAAATTGGATTGTAATTGGGTTGAGCTAGCTTTCTTTGTTTTTTAATAAAGAAAAATTCTACATGTCCTAAAAAAAAAATTATCTCAAAAGTACATTTACATATTGGATTGTAATTGGCCACTGAAACTAAATCCTTTTACATTTTAGCATTGATTTCCGCACCGCGTCACCTAAATAGTTTACTTCTATGGTGTGTCATTTGAGATACCAAATTTTAGTAATAGTACATACAGCTGGCTGCCTTCAAAACGTAAAAACTGCTAAAATATAACATTAGTGCATTAGAGCACGTATGTGCAATTTTGGTATATAGTCATTTGATGCAATTTGAGATACTAAATTTTAGCATTGTACATCAAATGGCATAATTGCATTGGAGATGCTCGACATACTCTTGATTACCCGAAAATTACTACTCATATAATATTTTTAACCCGTCATATAATATTTTTAATCCGTCGTTGGTGATGAATTAAGTGATTAAAATGTTGAACAAAGGGCTGGCAAAATTCTGGAGATCAATGCTGCATTGCATGCTTAAACGATAAAAAAAAAAAACATTATCTATCAGAACAGTATTGTAATTATGCCTTTCGTAACTGTGATGTGGACCTTCTTTAGTCAAAAGAAAAACAATATTAATAGACTGTTTCAGTATTAGCAGAGCAAGAGTACTTACTGTTCATACTGTCAAACGACAACATTTATTCCATTTTTTGGATATGCATTTTTTCTAGAGTAGAAAAAAATCAAATTGATTATGTTGAAGATCATGCACACATCTAGTGATTTAAGTAGATGATTACCTACTAGAGTGATCATATATTCCATATAAAAAAGAAAAATACTATAGCACCATACACTTTAACCAGAAATTAAAAATCACCCTGATGTGTCCTGCTTTGAGTGGTGAGGTCTCTCCTCTCAAAATGCTTCCATCTTTTTCACATACTACTCAAATCATGATATATCATGGTGGTTTTTAATTTCGGGTTAAATATATATTTTTAAATTAACAATCCATTGGAAAAGATCCTCCTTGATATGTGATAATCTGTCATACTATATATGTTCCATTCATAGATAGTTCCTCCTTGATATGAGGCTTGAGTGAAAGATCCTCTTTCTTTAAGAGCCATATCAGGAAAGGAGATTCTGGGATAGAAGTTTCTTAGAGGTTGAGCATGATGGATCTTATTAATCTCCATCTGTTTATCAGTTTCTTGATTTTTAAGTACCTCTAAGATTTCATCAATCTCAAATTGAGAATCATCAGTTTTATTAATAACTACAATAGTTTTTCTTCTAGACGGCTCTGGAGTATCAGGGACTTCTGAAGCTCCTGGGAACCTTTCTAAGACTTCATCAATTGATTTAAGTTTATCATCAATTATCTTGTAAATATCCCTTGATAATTCCTTATTATGTTTTTTAGGAATTTCATGGGGTTTGAACAGAGGGGTTTCATCAGCCTTTTTAGGAAGATGAACCTTCTTCTGAACTAGGTTTTCAACTCGGGTAAGTTGTTCACCTATAGTTACAAGATGTTGATTTGTGAAGTTATTTTGTTCAATAACCTTAGTTATATCTCTATTTTTAGCAGTTTTCTTATAAGGAGAAGCTGTAACAGTATTTCCCCTTATAGGAATCTCAAATTGTTCCAAAGGTGGATGAATCGATTCTCTGGAGGTATTTGGAGATACCTGCCAAGTTTTAGTAGTTTTACTCAAAACATTCAGTTCACGCTTACTCTTATAAATTTCAAACCATTTAAAGAAACAGATATGAAATTTATGAGTATTCATGAAGTTATAATAAAGATCTTGAATAAGTTGTCTCTCATCCTTATTATAAGTTTTAAAGAATTCTTTTCTAAGAATTTTATTAGCTTTGTTATAAAAATCTTCTCTTAAAAGTTCTTTATTAATCTCAAACACTTTTTCTATTACTAAGAGTTGCGGATCGTTAACTTGAGAGTATGTAGGAGACATACTTTCTTCTTTTTCAGGTTTTGTCTGTTCTTGTTCTGAAGGTGTCGTAGTATAATATGGTTGAGGAATATTTGAATTTCGGACTCCAGCTAAGCTTGGAATTCTTTCTTCAAATATTCTAGTTGGTACAGAAGAACAAGATGATCTTGCATCTTCCATAGTTATCTTAGCTTCTGGAGGAAGCCTGAATGAGCTTTTAGGTCTGAAGCTTATCCTAACACTTCCATCACTGTATCCTATCATTCTTCTTATTTTAGAAGTTGCAGTTTCAGGCTATTTTGGTGGAGGAAGTACTTTGCTAAGTTTCCATTCCTCAGGGAATGTAAGTTCATTCCAAAGTATCTTCTTAGGTGTAATCACCTCTCCATGCTTTGAAGCATTAGTTTGAATTAAAAGAGTTTCACCCTTAGAATGAAAATTTTTGGCTCTAGGATCTAAAAAAGTTGTGAAAACTTTATATCGAATCCTAGAAAGTATTATGATAGAGTGAGATCCTTTTTTAGCTTCAGTGTTATGAACTTGTACGCTTAATGTAAGAACATCCAAGATGTTCGGATCATTAAGACTTATGCTAAAGTTTGGAAAACAGTTAAAATAGACTGGTCCATCATGTAGTCCAGCCTCTACTCCTTCTAACATGGATTTATCAAAGTTTAGCAGTCTGCAATCTCTTAATGCCATAAGTATGGACATATCAAGACCTTCCCTTAATAAGGGTTTCGCTGCTATTTGAACTAATCCTATGTGTAGGAAGTTAAAGTTCTGTGCTAGATATCTAGCTATGGATTCTTTATCGAAAAGTTGGATAGTTTCAAAATCATTTTTAAGTTCTATAGATCTCTCTTCTGTTTTGATATTTAAATCAGCAAAGTACTCAAAAGTACCTCGATGATAAATATCTTTTTCTGGAATTTTTGGTATTTTTCATTTATCAAAGTTTACATTATCATTATTATAATTTGTTTCTTGTTTATTCACTGTTTCTTTTTCTTTCCCCTTACGGGAGGACGATGGTGCCCTAGACAGAGTTCGTGAAAGGAAACTCATATCATCTGTTTCCTAGGTTTGCCTACTTCGGCGATCTAACCTAGTCCTAAGGTCTGCCTCATTGCCCTAACGCCAACCAGGCTAAGCGAGACTTACCATCGGCGATCTGACTCTAGGCCACACACACACACACACATATACATATATGATCTAATAAGCACATGTTTAAATAAGTTATGTAAATATGAAGTTAGTAGATAATTGTGGGATCCATATTTTGAAAAACTGACTATTGAATTAGATATCATATTCTTCTTATAAACCCTAACTGGTACTTCAAGTTGCATGTGTTACACTATTGAACTTTTACCTTTTCAATTAGCTTGACACCGGTTACACTATTGAACTTTTACCTTTTCAATTAGCTTGACACCGTTTTTAGTTCAACTGAAAATTAAAGTACAACACAAAAATTCTAATCTTCCAAGATATATTATTCTAATAAAAAAAGGGGTAAAAAAAAAAAATAAAAGCTAACAATTTGACATTGATTCATGCATAGGAATTAGTTTGAGTTCAAACCTCAGCAGAAATAGACCTACAATATCCTATATTGTTAATACGAGAAATAAGGATCCATCTCGATAACTTATGTTATAAAGTGGAGTGTCTCTATAATTTATTTACCAAGTTTGGGTGGTGTGAGAAATTAATGTGGGACAAATCTTTAGCACTACTCCTCGCATATAGTCTGGAATATATATGAGTGAGATGAAACCATGAGTCAAAGACTTGGTGGCCTATGAATTTCACAGTAAACGATCCGAGTAAGAAGAGATAGGATGAAGATCGCGTACAACCCGGATTATATGTGAATGGAAAAAACATTGAGTAGGAGAATTGGTGGCCCTTAGGCATAGGTGAAGAGCTAGGGCCCTAAACGGAGCCATGGGAGTGCTACGTACATTGGTGATTTGACCTATGAACTCATCCAAGACTGTACCTAACTTCAATAATGTGCGAGAAAACATGATTCAATTCAATTATTTAATACTAAGTGAAGAATCTCTGAAACTTATTAATCAAATGTGAGTGATGCGAAAAAATGATCTGAAATAAATCTCCAACAGTTAAAAAAATAAATTATTATATATGCTTAAAACTTGTGGGTTCTTGACAGATGGAAGTCTGTTCTACCCGTAGAAACTATCACCAAATTGGACTAGTTGGATTAACTCAAGTTAAGTGGGCCCAAAAACCTTGAATTATCACAGAGAGAGAGAGAGAGATTATCTTGTGAAAATGGACCTGACCACACATCGATTGGATTGGCCGACAGAGAACAGATTTACTGGTTCACCCTCTATCAAGGATGGAAAAGACCCAAACCCCTCCTCCAATAAGAATCTAACACGGTTCAAAATGGCACATGGCTAAATAATACTCGACAGGTAAGAGGTTTGTCCTTTCTTAGAACCCCATTACAATTACCAAATTCCAATTGGACCCAACAAATTTGGAGAAATCAATGAATTATCATCCAATTAAAGAGAGTTCAGAAGTGGGTCCCCATCGAATAAACCATTCCGTCCTAGGGTCCATATGACTTTAGGCATTGAATTAAAAGCTTAATTAATTTGTCGTTATGGTGAAAATATATTTGGTTGGAGTGGTTTACAATTTACCCTTTGACCCTAACTAACTTTATAATTTCGGTTTTTTGGTGACTGTGATTGATGGAAGGAAGCCTAGAAAGGGTGCATGTTTGTCAAAACAATGTTGGATCTCTTACCATATTATAAAAAAAAATAAAAAAAATTACATTCATATATATATATATATATATATGTATGTATATATAGAGAGAGAGAATATTGATGCCGACAGTAAATTATTTTGCTTAGAAAATGGACCAACCCCATAGAAGATATGAATAATTGAACATAGTGGTGGCCAAACGGGCGGATCGGGCCGGGCCGGCCCGTTAAGGAAGCGGGCCTAGCGGGCTAATGGGCCAAGCGGGCTGGTGACCGTTAAGATAACGGGCCGGATCGGGCCGGTCAAAACTTTCAAGGGGGTTGTCCAATCCGGCCCAATTGACCTGTCCATTAAGCTAACGGACGGGCCGGGCCAGCAGGCCAAACGGGCCGGACTTAGCGGGCCAAACGGGCTGGCCTGATCCGTTAAGATAAATTTTCATAAAATTTTAATGGAGGCTGGAGGGGTTTGAACCTAAGACCTTTAGGTCCTAAATGAGAAGTCCTTACCACTAAGCTATGGATTAGCTTGTGTTTAATAATTGTGATATATAATATTTAACCTTATTTTATTTTCTCTTATAAATCAATACTACTTATAAAAAGCCTAATGTTGAAGAACCTTTTGATCCACTAAAATACCCTCGCATTAAATGTTAATGACCATTTTACCCTCTTGCAATATTAATTACATGAAGTTTATCTGTAATTCCATTTTTAAGTCATATTTTCAATTAATTTCCTAATTCAATAAGGCATCAACAAAGTTTGATATTTTTTTAGTGTTTGGAATATTAAAAAAAATAACAATAAATTTTATCGAATAAAGAGAGAAACAAACAGTTAGATTTGTCTTTTATCAGTTTCAAATAAAGGTACTCTAAAATAAAATTTTGTTCATATGAAATTCAACTAAATAAAGTGAAAAAAATTATTAATTAAATTTTTTTTTTTTCAAATTCTAACTCAAATTATAGATAAAACTTGATTTTTCAAATAATCAATTACTATAAAATTCAAAATAAATTACTTTATATTTCTTATTTTCAAATTACAATGCAAAAATAAATTAGAGTGGTCCAAAAAAAGATTGAATGTATTCTCGCCCATAAACAGTGTTCACATTAACTAGCTTCTTAAGAATTCCATGCTCGCAAAAAATCAGAGTGATCCAACGGTCAGTTGACCTTATCCATTATAACAAAAACTATTTATGTTTGTTTTCATCTAAGCTATGTATCATATTTTTCTTATTCATGTTGTAAAAATTGTAACATAGGGATGCTATTTTGTAAAACTGATCGTTGGATAAGATGTTTCATATATACACATTGTGCATAGAAAAAATCACATAGATCCGACGGTTGGTTTTTGAGAAAATTTTTAAATTGTTTAAACTTGTGTATCATATGGTTCTTATTCATATTGTACAAATGTTAACATGGGGGTACTATTTTATGAAACCGACCGTTGGATAAGATGTTCCATATAGACACATTGTGCATGCAAAAAATCACATAGATCCGATGGTTGGTTTTTGATAAAAACATTTAAATTGTTTAAACTATGCAAATTTAATATCATAGTTTTTTCAAGAATGTGGCATTTAGTAAAAAATGATCGTTGAATCAACATGATTTTTTTCATACATGTCTTACATAGGCGGAACATCTCATCCAACGGTCGTTTTTTAAAATGTCACAATATTTAATTATTTGAGAAATTAAATATGATACAGTGATGAATCGGTATTTATAAATAAAAACTATAGTAGAACAATTGGTCAAATTATGTTTGTTTTTTCTTGAAAATAATAAATAAAGTGTGAATCATATAATATTTAATTTCTCGAGTAATTGAGTTCGATCTATAAATGTGTTAGTATTTATAATATAAAAAATAATTGAATTAAAACAATTGATAAAGTTTTATGAGACCGTACTTACAAAATAATTTCAATTTAATTTATAATAATTTTGTTGTGATTAATTTTTATTCAAAAAGAATTACTCCATACTATTTATAAGTAATCTTCAAGCAATTAGAAATGTCCTACTATTATAATTTTTGATTGGTGAAATTTTCTGGAACCATACCTATTTATTTACTTTTATAATTATATATAGAATATTGTTGCCAATCAAAATTTTTTTTAATATTCAAACTATACACACACACACATATATATATGTATAGATATAGAAAATATAATATAATTTAAAAAATGCACAACTAAAGTATAATACATTATGAAAATGCTCCTAAAAACTTATACTATTTGATTTTATATATTTTTCAAACCTATATAATTTTAAATTTAAAATTATTAATATCAAATTATATATTCAAAAATATAATTAGATTATGTTTAAATTTAAATTTCAAATTAAATTATAATTACACCAATTTAATAAACTAAATTTAATTAAATTTAACATAAATATATATAAATTTAATTAAAATTTGATACAAATTTAATTAATTTGCACATTTGAATATAAATTTAATATATATAATTAACCATTTTTAATTATAGAATGTATTATATTTTTAATTGATACAAATTTAAAATTTGAGTTGCACGTGGTGCATTGTTTTTAAATTTAAACATAATTTTAATTGGTTGGTTTTTGGGATAAGTATAAATTTAATAATTTGTAGTGATGGGCTCTTATATTTGATTTTATAAGAGGGCATAAATGTCATTACCATTTATTATAAGGGTATTTTAGTGAATCAAAAGTTTTTCCATCATTTATACTTTTATAAGTAGTATTATAGATTATAAAAGAATATGAAATAAGGTTAAATATTATATCACAACTATTAAACACAAGCTAATATATAGCTTAGTGGTTAGGGCTTCTCTTCTAAGACTTAAAGGTCATAGGTTCAAACCCCTTCACAAACATATAATTTTATGTTTATGAAAATGAATCAAGCTAAATGGACACGATCAAACGGACACGGGCCTAACGGGCCGGTCAAATGGGCAGCCTATTGGGCAAACGGACACGGGCCAAACAGACAAATGGGCGCGGGCCAAACGGGCAACGGATCGGGCCGGACTGGGCTTCTTAACTGTCACGGGCCGGATCCGGCCTAACGGACACGAAATGCTGGCCCAATCCGTCCACTACTAACGGACGGGCCTTAACGGGCCGGTCACCTTAACGGGCCGGACATGTCCGTGACCGTTATCTTAACGGGCCGGTCACGGTCAGCCCGCGGGCCAACTGACCGTTTGGCCACCACTAATTCCGGCCAACACAACCTGTAGTAGTAAGAAAAAGTTATTCACTAGTTAATTTGACAAGAAACCCATTGATTGATCGTGTTGGAAAATCAGAAAGATATTCTGCATATTGTATAGCTATAAATTAGGCAGCTGATAAAACCACGCACTCTCACTGCTTCTTATCCAACTACTAAACCCTAAACTCACCAACCGCCGCTTCCCGCTTTTAAGGTATAAATGGCATCAACCTTCACTGCCATGTCTTCAGTTGGCTCCTTGGCTGCTCCTAGCAGCCGAATGACGGATAAGAAACTTGTGACCTCTTCAGAAAATTTGTCATCTTTTGCTTCCATATCGTCGAGCTCATTAGGAAGGGCACAAAATAGAACTCTACGGAGGATGCGCTCTCCCAATATTAGTGCCATGGCGAAGGATTTGTATTTCAACAAGGATGGATCAGCTATTAAGAAGCTACAAAGTGGTGTGAACAAGCTTGCAGATCTAGTTGGGGTCACTCTTGGTCCTAAAGGCAGGAATGTTGTTCTAGAAAGCAAGTATGGCTCACCAAGAATTGTTAATGATGGTGTGACGGTGGCAAAAGAGGTTGAGTTGGAGGATCCAGTTGAGAATATTGGTGCTAAGTTAGTAAGACAAGCAGCTGCCAAGACCAATGACTTGGCTGGGGATGGGACAACGACATCTGTTGTTCTTGCCCAAGGTCTTATTGCTGAAGGTGTCAAG
Organism: Hamamelis virginiana; assembly: GCA_017140935.1. Lineage (NCBI taxonomy): Eukaryota > Viridiplantae > Streptophyta > Magnoliopsida > Saxifragales > Hamamelidaceae > Hamamelis > Hamamelis virginiana. The sequence goes on from JAESVK010000935.1 coordinate 13,311, forward strand.
GTGGTAGCAGCTGGTGCAAACCCTGTTCTAATCACTCGAGGCATTGAGAAGACCACAAAAGCTCTAGTGGCTGAGCTTAAATTGATTTCAAAGGAGGTTGAAGATAGTGAACTGGCAGATGTAGCAGCGGTTAGTGCAGGAAACAACTATGAAGTAGGAAATATGATAGCTGAAGCCATGAGTAAGGTTGGTCGGAAGGGGGTGGTAACTCTTGAAGAGGGAAAAAGTGCTGAGAACAGCCTTTATGTTGTTGAAGGAATGCAGTTATTTTTTTCCTAGTTTAGATATCTTGTAATTCCTATAAAGTAGGGATCGATCAATCGATCAAGAATCATCTTAATTAGAGGATAAAAATTAGGTCGATCACACAAAAATTATTCTATATATAATTTCATGGAAGATTACAAGTTAATTATAAATTAAGCCAAACCCCATCACATTCCTTTCATTTTCCCAAGGATCTCACTCTCTCTCTCTCTCTAACTATTGAAAATTTTCTTAGTGTATAATATAAATAAGTTATTCATAATCTCTTCATCCCCCTAGCCTACATTTGGAGGTTTCATATATATATATATATATATTCTTCCTTCTTCAACTTCCTCAAAAATCTGTTGATCATGTCCAAAGAGGTTCCCAATTAGTCGAGCCGAGATTGCCGTCATCGAGAAGGAATAAGCTTGGATTCTCGTATGTTTCTAGTTCCATGGAGGGTTCTTGAGATTGTGTCATTTCCATGCAAAGTAAGGCCACTAAATTGGCTTCCTGGCATTGCAAGGTGACCAGCTCGGCTTGGGCCTTGGCCAATTGTGCTTGCAGCTCGTTAACTTGCTTTTGGGGGTTACAAACTGCACCGGCATAGCCGTAGACTGGGTCTCGAATTCTTGCATTTGCTTCATACACCATGCTGCTCACTGCATCTGCTCTCTTTGACCATGGAAGTTCCTGAAATTTTTCATAATTGTTAGTCGTAAATTGAAAGATCGAGTTTTAACCTTAAAAGTTTAAGGAAAATGTTATGTAGCATAATATGTGTTGATTGGATTCAATAAAGGGAAATTTAAGCATTTCAATGGTTGCACCTAATAGTGTTCTGCCCGACATATAAGAAAAAGCGTGTCCAAATTATTAAAGTCAACATTATTATATTTTTAAAGAAAGTGAAAAGAGAATTGGCTGCCAAAAAGAAATTGAAGAGAGAATATCAAAAAGGTTATAAAGAGGGAAGAAATATACAGTTGACTCCCCAACCACGTTCTTAAGGTAGCGAGACCTCTTAAAGGTAGCGTCCTCCTTTCTTTGCATATTAAATGCAAATTCATCCAACTCCTCCTCCTTTCTGAGCATATTTTGAACATCCTTCTTCTCCTTCATAGGAACATGCTCCTCAAGCAGGCCCTTGCTAGGCTCAGGAACCTTTGGAACATCATCCTCTTCCTCCTCCGCAATCGGAACATGCTCCTTCATATCATAAGCCACTGCAGTCGACTCCTCAACCACGTTCTTATGGTCGCGAGGCCTCCTACACGTTGGGCACATCAGCTCCATATCTATAGCCTTACGCTTTTCAGCAGAGGATATACACAGAGGATCGTCCCCTTCTCCTTCTGAGTTAATCGCAACCTGAAAGAAAAAAAAAAGAAAAGATGGAGAATAAAAGATAGAGATATGCATGGCATCAATTAGGTACCGGCAATGCTATATATTTCAAAAATTTGTCCCATAAAATGTATCCCAAATAAATCCTAATTTTCATTTATTATCAAAGAAAAAATTTGCTAAAACATAAAAAGATTAGATCAACCATCAAATCGATCCTTTTTTTGAGACATATATATATATATATATATATATATATATAGCATTTTTCATTAGGAACCACAAGGAATGATGAATGCAGGTGCATGCACCACATAATTCCAGTATTTGATGATAAGAAGAAACAAAGCCACTTTTCAAATTAAACAATCCAGTCCCAGTGTGCTATGAATTGGGCCTTCAACCTTCTGTAAGGTGAAAACATATATATATATATATATATATATATATATATATATATATATATATATATACACACCTCCTCAGATATTGCACGTCCAATGGATGCTTCCTCATTATAAGGAGTAGGCGGCATAAGCGGCGGGCGTGCTGCGGCCAAAATTCCATTTAACAGATTATACCTATTAAGAAACTCGGGCTCATGTGCACTGCGAAGGTGTTGAACTATCTCATCTTCTATACGAAAGCTTGCACCGCAGTTTCCTCCTCCAAAGACGCATATATAATTAGTCCCACAGTTTCTTGCAACTTGGATAAGATATGTGTCAAAATTATCCTCCATTTCCTGATTCAAGAAATCAAATAGATTATTAATTAATTAAACGAGATTTATATAAAATTTCAAGACATTTTATAAATTTGTTGAGTCGATCAGTACTCAAATAACTAGCTAGCTCCCCTATTTTGCATATAGTCGATCAGTACTCCTTCGACCCTCCCCATTATATGCAATCGACCATTTCAAATGTGTACCAAGATACACAAAGCACAATGAAATAATCAAATATTAATCATCTTTACATTAAAACAGCATACTTCATAAAAAAACATAAGTATATATTCAATTAATGGACAGTAATCTAAAAACCCAACTTAATTAATAAACTTATACATTCCATCAAAAAAGAACCATTTATTCATCCTCACATAAAAACTGCAATGTGCAATTAAATTTCACTAACAAAGAATCTAAATATACCCAGAATTTCATCTTCTTTTCTTGGGTTTTCTCCGGAACCAAACAAAAGGCTAGGTTTTTCCTAACAGGTAAACCATGTGTAAAATCATCATTTGGTTGTTAAGAACATGTATATATGAAAAAAAATAAAGTAAAAAATTTCAAATCTTAATGTTTTTAAGTATCTAAATCCCCAGAAAACAAAAACCTTCACTAATTAGCACACAAGAGGAGGGTTCCTCATTATTCAAAAACCAAAACCGTCCTCCCAAAGTTTCCATTTTCGTTTCTTTTCCTGTGATTTCTCAACAACCAAATAGAGGGCTGTCAAAAGAAAATATACACAAATTTCAAACCTTCAAATTTTCAATCAGTTTGGATCAATTCAAGAAAATGAAAACCTCCATTGTTCAGTTCTTCATTTTCCGAAGGCTAAAACACCACAAAATATAATAGATCGAACCAAAATTTTATTTTCCTAGGTTTTCTGAGCAAGCAAATAAAGGGCTAGGGTTTTATTTTCATAGATGGAGCCAAAATTTGCATTTGTTTGCTTCACAAATGTGCAAGAAAAAAGACCTAAATTTTCTGCCCTCAGATCAAACAACCAATTCAAACACACTAAATTTTCAGCCCTCACGAGATCAAACATTAGAAACGTAATTAAATTAAACAAAACTCAAATGAGAAATCAAGAAACAACATATATGTAAAATTTGTATTCAAACAAAACCCAAAACCAATTTCATAAAACCTAACTCAAATTACAAAGGAATCAAAAAGCCAATTTCCCAAGTGATCAAACCTAACCAAACTCTCTAGCCCTAACGCTTTGTTTGGTTTCTGAGAAATCGTCACATTTAAAGCCACCCTCTCTCTCCCTCTCCCTCTCTCTCTCTCTCTCGACCCCCTACTGGCTGTATTACCAGCAAATCACTATGGTACATCAGTCTGCAATCTACGCCAGGTCTTCCCTTCTTCTTCATTTTTCTAAGGTCTTCCCTTCATCTCCACGCCTGAAATCTACTCTTACCTCCAGAAACGGCTGACACGGACCAAGCATATGCTTTATATCCCAAAAAGTTTGTCTCAAAAATATCTGCCAAATGATGTGCCGGATATATATATAGATATATTTTCTCTTTGGTCGGTCTTATTAAAACGATTGTATTTGTTTTCCCCCCTTTTTATGCACCTGTCTGATTGGTAATCGGGTTAGTCCGTAGATCTAGAGTTTGTTTGTTTTGTCATTAGATTGTAATTGGGCTCTTGCCCGACTTTTACCAAAAATAAAATAAAATTAGAGGGAACATAGGGTTATTAGATTATATTAGTGGGAATATTTTGTATTAGTTTGATGCTGTTTTCTTTTCGAAGAAGATGATCCATAGACTCTGAAATTTGCAAACTTTTTGTAATAGAAGTAAATTAAAACCTTTATCTCTCTAAGTCCCTACAAAAGCATACAAATTTAACCAAATGTAGCCACAAAACAAACGAATCGAGATGGAGAGAAAGTGATAGAGAAAGAAAATGAGTACATACTCGAATTGAGCTCCAATGAGGCAGCTGGAAAACAGCGATGCTAGGTTTCCAATGAGAGGCAATATCTTTTTTTTTTCACGGCGCTAGCTAGGGTTTGTGCCTGAAGACACACATTTATACAAGTTTCCAGCTAGGTTTCCAATGAGATCGAGGCAATATCTTTTCTTTTCACGGCGCTAGGGTTTGTGCCTGAAGACACATTTATACAAGTTCGGGTCTGCTGGCGTGCACTCCTTTGATCACTAGGTCACTTCCATCGATGGATGTGTGACACTTGGGATCAAAACCAATCTAATGGTTAATATTCTTTTGTCTTCTCCTATGATGCTAGATTACAAGCTTTTTTGGACAATAATCCAATGCTTTGCACCTAATTTAAGTCTAGTCTTTACTATTTTTTGTATTACAACAAATGGCCCAAATCTTTATAAGATTTATTTATAGTCCTCTACTTGAGCCAATAAAACTTTTAATATCAAAATTTCCTCCTTGATTAATTAAGATTTCTTTTAAAGAAAATGCTCTTTTTGGAAAATCGTCTATTTTAATGGCAGGAAAGTCTAATAATAGTCTATTTTTGTTACGGTCAAGAATATTGGACTCCCATTTACTGTTAATGTTGGTCTCTATTTTGTGTGTGCTTTGTCACACTTCAATTCCCATATGCGGGAAAGTGTAAGAACAACGATACTATTTTATCTATCTATTTCACTCATATATAATCATCTTGGATCAAAGACGGATAAAAATGTAGATGAAATAGCATTTTTCATGTAATAAAACACAACACAGCATGAGTGTGAACCCAATTTATTTATTCTAGGTCTTAAAATGACAAATGACCTCTCCATTTTTTCCCTCAACCTATCCAAGTCTTGAAATAATAAATGGGCTAGTCCACTCCTGATTTGAATCAGTACAAATTGTAGTAGTTGGTATGGTTGGGTTTTTGAGTAGGGCCACTGTGAACATTTGACCAGATCTGAAGGAAGAAATTATGAGCCCAGAACAAAAGCAATTAGCCTAAGGAGCAAAATATACTCTGAATTTTCTCATCTTTTTTGGTATTCATTGGGCGCAAAGCCCAGACTAAACAGCACAAAGACGTGGCCTAGCCACTTTACAAGTATCAATCAGCTAATAGCAAAAAATCCAACTCTTTATAGGAGCTACATTATACATTTTTAGACCATAACTCATATATGAGCATAGTTCCCAGACCCAGACCGGCCCGGCCGATCGGACCAATGAACCGGACCCCTAATCGGTCTTGATTGATTATTGAACCGGATAAACAAGTAACTCGCCTTGAACCGGCCGGTCTGACAAGTTGAACCGATCAATTAATAATTCAAAATTTTTTGAATGAAAGTTGCATTCCTTGAGGTTTGAACTCCTAAGTTCTTTTAAAAGAAAGAGGATGTGAGCCTTTACCACTAAGCCTCGTTTTACTTGTTATTATTGTAATACAATATATAAAATATAACCTTATTACATTCATATACTTGTAAAAATCTCAAATATATTTAAATAATATATATTTTATAATTAAATGGTCCGATCATTGACCCGGTGATTGAACCAATGACCCGACCACCCGGCCTCTTGTTCGGGTCTATATCTGGTCCGGTTCTGATAACTATGTATATGAGATAAACTCAAATGCTGGCATTGTATCTACGCATTCATTAGCTTCTCTTTTCAAACAAATCCAATCTTTACACAACAGTCCTGTACAAGCCCCCACCAAATTTTGGTTTGTATGATAATCTTCCACTCGCTTGTCGACCATGTCCACCATTGTTGGCGAATCAGACTCCACCACTACTCAATGAAATCCTACTTCCCATGCTATCAGCTACATCATTGCAACAAACAATTATTTTATTAAAATATGAAGTTAACAAAACCACCCCCCCAAAGCCCAGAATATTACATATCATCACAACAGACTAAACCCATTACATTTTAATCAAAAGCTTAAACCCATTCAAACCCACTTACTTAAGAAAAACAGAGCACTAAGAATAGTACACCCACAAAAATAACCAACAATGCAAAAAAACCCCCATCTGCTCTAAGAATAGCCACATTACATGTGTGCTGCTGCTTGCGCACAAGATCTTCCAATTCAAAACCGATGCTTGAGCAGCTCCACTGCACTTGGTTGGGAAAATGCCAACCCTTATAACTTCCAAAGGCGAAGCCTAAAGAATGCACTCACTAGCTTTAAATCCCTTTGTTTATGAAGAAAACTTGCCTTGATGCATGTGAGACTCTTCCACCATCTCCAAGGACTCAGTGTTTACTTTCACCCACGCTAGCATTATATATGAAGAAAAATAAAATAAAAAATTTCAAAATCTTAGGAACTGTTTACTTTGTGAAAATTTTCACAATTTTCATTTTCATTTTCAATAAAACCAGAAAACGGCCCAAAAAACGCATTTACTTGTAAAAAATGAAAACTGTTTTCAAGAAAATAAATTCAGTTTTTAAGAAAATGTGAAAACATCAAAAAGACATTTTTTGTATTTTCACAAAAATTGAAAACAATGATTATATCATGACAATGCTTATAAACATAGAAAAAAATACGTAGACCAACTGTAAAACCAAAAATAAAAATAACAAAATATATAGAGGTAATATATAGTTTTAGTAAATGCATTAATACTATTTTTAGATTTTGAAAACAGTTTTAATTTTTGCAATGTAAACACATTTTCTAAATTTTGAAAACTAAAAATGAAAAATATTTTTAAAAAATTTTTACAAAAAATAAAAATTGTAAAAAATTTCAAGAAGTAAACAAGGCCTTAATGTTTTTAATTATCTAAATCCCCAGAAAACAAAAACCTTCACTAATTAGCACACATGAGGAGGGTTCCTCAAACGAGAAATCAAGAAACAACATAAATCTAAACTTCTCATTCAAACAAAACCCATAATCGGCCAATTTCATAAAATTTACAAAGGAGTAAAAACCCACTTTTGCATGTGATCAAATGTGACCAAACCCGCCAGTCCTAACCCTTTGTTTGGTTGATGAGAAATCGTCATGAAGAAATTTGGAATTTAATTAACACCACCGAATTAAGTTCAACCACATACAAGACCCCAAGAAAGAAGATAAGAAAAATCAAACAAGGAAAGTCGTAATGTAGAAATAATCTGCGTTCCCATTTTTATCTTTATAAAAGGATGTAATCCCATTCATTGTGAAACCAAAAATTCAACCACACATAATACTATATCATGGGGCAAGTCTGAGTGGGTCGCGAGGAAAAAGAGAAGTTTTGCGGATGTTGTTAAGGGCACAGAAGAGCATCACCACACGCTCCAATCCAACTCCAAAACCACCATGTGGAGGCGCGCCGTACCTGCAGCAGACCAACCATAAGATTAAGATTAGATGCAACACTTGAGCGGTATTTAAAAAATCAAAAAACAAAAAATGTCGTCGAAATGGATTTCACTTGATCCTCTTCCGCGTGTAGAATTCACAAATTCCATTCTTCTCTAGACTCCGAGAGAATTTTAGCAAAAACAATGTACTAGGAATGGAAAAATAGAAGAACCAATAATTTAGGAAGACCCTATAAACATGCATGTTTGTGTGTACGCTTGGGTGTAACAAATTCTGAAAGCAATAAACACAATCAGGTGTAACAGATTCTGAACCCAAATTACAAAACCAGGTAAGGTATAAGATAACAATCCTGCTTCGGAACCCAAATCCATACTTCCTAATCAGAGGCTTAGACTCACAGTTCTCTCCTAATTGAACCTCTAGTCCATCATTACAGAACCTCTAACTAGCCTGAGAAAGTTCAGGTTATTAAGATCCTTAAATATTTTTATTTATGGAATAATTTATAATATGCTATTAATTTAAAAGACAAAAAGCATCTAATTACTTATATTTACGATATTTAGCAAGAACAAAGTTTAATGAAATATATAAAACTGATCTCTAGTAAGAATTTTAAAATTTTATGTAAGGAGTTGCATTCTGATTGATTTCATGAAAAAAAAATAACAGCTCATTTTTATTGATAATGTTATATTCTAGATATATTATTTTGCTAATATATTCATGTGTGTGTATAATATGGACACTTCCTACACAACAAAACCTTCAAACTTGTTAAGTGCAAGCTCTCCCTCGCTTTGGCCCTGATCTTGCTCCATTTCATGCTTCTAAGGTCAATCTAAACCTAAGTAGTTGGCATTTAAAGCATCGTTGAATTGAGTACTTCATAATAACCATAACCAATTTCATATATCCACACTTCTTAAGGTAAATCTTTAACTTCAAAAGTGTATTTTAATCGACACGACCAATTCTGGAAATCAATGTGTCCAGAAAACAATCGTTAATATTCTAATTTCACAATATCATTAACTGATCTCATTGTTTTTGTTAAGAGTCAAACCAACAGAGAGAAGCTGATTGGACTACAGTGGCCATTCCCTAGACACAAAAGTAGCTGTTTTTAACTACAAGAGAGATTTAAGAAAATCATGGAATCAAGGTAAAGAAAATCAATAAAGAAGATACCGGAAGGAATCAATGTAAGTTGATATTGTTTTGACATCAATTCCACAAGCCTCTGCACGTGTTGTCAATAGTTCTGGTATGTGGACACGCTGAGCTCCCGATATAATTTCCTCACCTGAAGGAAAAGAAAAACACCATGATTCAATGATGTTGGTTTTCATCTTATTCCAAGAAAACATTCATATAACTATATTGAGCTTGTGCACTAAATAAAACCCAAACGTTAACCTTGAAATCATATGATTAAACCCATGAAAACATTGATAAATTTGAGTTGCATAGCAGTGCATTATATATCAATACAAGATATTGTATCACAATTGTAGAATATCCAATGATGTTAAGTTACTTTAATAGGGAGTTGGCCACTGCGCCACAGATTGTCATATAAATGTTAGAAAGCCGCAAGAGGAGACATTGGTTTGAAGGTCGCATACACTTAAACACTCCAATACTTTACCCCTTTTAGAACTTGAACCAAGGCTTGGGGGCAACTGAGCATGCTTTATTGATCAGATATTCAGAAGCATGCATGCACACTCCAATAGTCAGTAAATGCATGAGATTCAAATCCCTTACCACTAAAATCATCTACATTCCTTATTGTGTACTCCTCCTTTTAACATTTTGATCTTCGCAGCACGACAACTGATAGTCTTTGAACATTTCCAAACCATATGAATCCATTATTCCTCATTTTATCATCTATATATATATATATATATATATATATATATATATAATATAAGCTTCTCCAGGTTTTTACTGAATATACTCATTTCTTACTTTATATGTTCTAATCCTTTTTAATCAGCAAATAGAACCAGATTTTGTTAAAATGAGAAAAAATTACACCCGGCAAAAGACTCCAGAACACAAACCCCAAATCCCCCAAATAGAACTGCAAACCCACCCACCTTACAACCACCCCCAACCCAAAGGACCAAACAACAAAGCAAGCAACCTAGTCCACCAACACGAAAACAGAAAACAAAAACCAGCAGCAAAGGATCCCAAGAACACAGACCATACCAAAACTACACGATATTACAATATAAACAGAGGAAAACCAAAATACCTCTATAGAACCACCAGAGCCCCCAAAAGAATACAACACCAAAGAACAAAATAGTACTCAAACACTAGTGCATAAATAATACTTACAAGAAATACTACACTGCTTACCTCGAATAAAAACATCAAATGAGTTACTGTAGGCCTGATTATCATAGCAGGGCATCGTGTAGAACGGTCTAACAGCTAGAGGATAGCGGTGAAGTATATAGAACTCAGTGCCATACCTATGACCAGAAGTAAAAACCCCATTCAGTCATTCATGATGGTAAACCACATTTAAAACTTCTAAAGTCAAACCCACTCAAATGGCAAAACAAAGGAACTAAACGAATAAAAGCGTGCACAAGATATAAGATCTGGAAAAACTAAATTACTTCTGCAAAACTAGCTGGCCCAATTTTCTCTCAGATTCTGTGTTTAGGTCCCCAAGAGGATCAACATGTACACCAGCTTCCTGTACAAACAAGTCAAACCATGTGCTAGTGTCAGATATAATCATCATGAAGTTTGGAAACCAATCAAAGTTTTAGGGGCTCCTAGGAAAACACAAAGCCTGGCCATATGAAGATGAACCTGACAAGTTTAAAATTTACACTATTCAGTTACAGTGGTTTAACTTCTTGCTTAAAAAATATAAAGAATTATTTAAAAAAAAAAAACTAACAAGGAGAAAAGAAAAATGAGGAAACAAATTAAAAATAAAAAAAAGGAAGCAAAAGCAAAGCAATGATAAGATGGTCAGCCTTAGACCAAAAAAGCGAGGGGGGTTTGAACTTTGAACACACAGCCCCTCATATCAGCTCCTTAAAACCACCTTTTCGTGTTATTTTTACTGCATAACCATCATAATCTTTACTGCCACTAAATGAAAAGACGAGGCAAACAATTCAAAGGCTGAAGGTTGAGACTTTGAAAAACCAAACACTTGACAACATCTACTACCATTAGACACACCACATCATCCCTAATGGTAATAGTTGCATCACCAGCCTAAAAGATAGCCTGCAGAAGTTTGTTTTTTCTTTTTCTTTTTTTCTATTAATTGGTGGTAATAGAAGTATATCAGTTCACTGAAAAATGCAATACAATGTGCCACAATACCATACTAACGAGTTTTTATCGTTTATGTATTATGCAAACATCTTAGCCAACTTTTGAAGTTTTAACTTATTAGTAGGTTATACTCAACTCAAAGACACCTTAATCCCAACCTACATGGTGTCGGCTAACTTTATTTAACATGTTAAAGCTTTGGGGAAAAAAGGTGTGGGGGGGGGGAGAG
>JAESVK010000935.1:24615-60219 GCA_017140935.1 Hamamelis virginiana
GGAGAAAAAAGGCGCGCGCGTGTGTGTGGGCAGAGAGAGAGAGAGAGAGAGGAATCCTTTGCCCTTACCTCCAGCATTTTAACCCCTTCTTCAAATGTAAGCCTCAGTGTCTTTCGCAAGTACTGCACATTCAACATTATGTTTATTATCAGAATCCACAGGTATTCTAATTCACTTTCCTAGGTAGACACATAGGAACATATTATAGGTTTTTTTATTGAACAGACTTAAACACATCAAATGCACATTATTCTATCATGAACAGTAATCCATCTTTTTGTGAAAGTCATCATGAACATGACCTTCAAAGGTTCAAATGGGTACTGCTTCCCAATAGCTTCAAGCTCCTTCCGACAATTCTCATTCAAACTATCAAACATTGCCACAAATAAGCGATCAACAATATCCATCACCTGCATAAAGAAGCTTAATTCATCACTAACACAGATAAGCACTGCATCCTAGTGCTAAAGTTAAATGAACCCAACAACCCCACTCTACCTCAAAATAGTGCTCATCGATCTCCATTTCAACATCAAGACCTGTAAACTCGCAGAGGTGTCTGTGAGTAAAAGAGTCCTCTGCTCTAAAAACAGGACCAATCTCAAACACGCGTGCAAAATCACCACAGATTGCCATCTGCTTGTGAAGCTGAGGTGATTGTGCCAGACAAGCAGATTGCCCTTTGTAGTCCAGTTTAAAAACAGCCGAACCACCTTCACTAGAGCCTGCTATCAACTTTGGCGTATGGATTCCAACAAAGCCTTCAGATAACAAGAATTGTCTGAATATCTGCATATTAATGCAAATTAATTGAGAATCAAAATGAGAATGTAATATGAAAATATCCTATCCCAAGATATGGAGAAGTACAAGGTTTAAAAAAAAAAAAAACTTTTATAAAAGGTAAGCAGAGTAAACCAAAAAGATTGATACACATATGAACAATGACTTCCACAATATTACTGATTTGTTAGAACCATGGGGTGACAGCTTATTCTCATGAGAAAAAAAAAAAGGACCAAAAGTTTATGCACTTTCCTTGGAATAAGTTCGATCTTATAATCTGAAAACACTTTGGTAATCTTTGGTAATCTTTAATCAATTCACTAATGTAAATGAATAAAGAGTAAAGGAACCAACTTTCAAAACATGCAAAATGATTCACACAAAATGAGTATACTAACCTTAACAGCATTAAAGTAAATCTAAATTTAAAAAATTTATAATGCTACGAAAGGTAAATAATGAAACTTTATCCTTGAGGGTTTGTCATAGAATAATAAAAACAGGGAACATTTTTAAAAAAAATGAAGAAATATGGCTTTCAATCCAAAACATGGTACCAGATTGATCCGGTACCCATACATTCCACACAAATGGAAAAACCAGAAAACCCTCCAAAACAGATTTAATAACTTTCCTTGAAGGTAGTAAGCAAGTGCTCAAATAGCAAGAGTACATATTGCTAGAGAAATTGAGTCCAGAAAGTCATCTTTGGCATTTGTCATTTCCTCATTGGAACTTTAAAAAAATCAACTCAACAAAGCCTTAATCCCAACTACAAAGGGTCGTGAATCCTTTTTTGCCCATTCATCTCTATCAAGTGCCGTATCCTCCAAACATAAATATTAATATTTTCTTCTTCGAGCATAAAGCAATCATTTTTTCATTTTTTTCTTTCAAGAAATAAGGCTGATGTTAATAATACAATTAAGGGAAAACCCATCCAGAAAACAAACAAATGGAAAAAGTAATTCAGAAGATGTGAACTTACATTTTCAACTTGACACTGAATGCGGAAAATGCCTTGATTAGCAGCTGTTCGAATGTCAAGAACTCTATAGTTTAGACGTGTATCCTGATTAACACGAACAAGCTGCTCTCCAGCCTGAACTCTTAAAAAGATAATATCAATATATATATATATATACATAATGAGGCAAAAACTGCAATAGCTACTTTACATAGTGCAGTGAACATAAACTTGATTGAAGCGCTTTCAAATAAACCACACTAGCACGCATCTACTAATTGAATAAAGCAAATAATGAAGCATATTAGATTGCTTTAGTAAAAAATAAGAGCATATTCATGATATACCTGCAAAGCTCTTTCAATCTCAGTTTCGCTTCGAGAAGCATCCTCAATATTAATAGGTAAGTTTGGCACAGCCTTGCTTACACAATAAATTTTCCTCACTTGAACTTCCACCTGCAGAAAAAAACATAAACTCCCTTACTCTCTCTTTAGTCACTGAGAAAATTAGACCAAAAAATAATAATAATACAAAATTTTCAGTCTTATAGTTTTCATTTTTATTAATCTTAAAAAATCAAAAGTTTTCCTCCCTTAGAATTTCTCAGGCATTAACTAATGAATAATTTTGGATTCAAATTCATAAATTTCTTTGATCCTCCTACATTTTCTCAACAACCAAACACTACCTTACGCATTAGAATGGTAAAACATTCAACTCGACTACGCCACTAATCTTAGATATTCCCAAATAAGGCTGTGAGAATTGGCTATGGAGCATCAAAACAAAAGAGCAAGAATAATTCCAATATTTTGGAAAACTCCAAATGTTCCAACTCACAATTAATGGAGTGCCAAATAACTCCCGAATCACAAAGCCACTAGGAAGCATTTGAAAAAACCCAGAAACTAAACAATCTTGAAACAGACATTAAACTTCCATCTTGTCACACAGAATTTGAGAAAATATAAGAAACTATTGTTTTGTTTCGCTTACAGCTCATAAGTATTTTTCTGGAAACCATTTCCATTCCCAATAGTCAAAACAATGAAACCGTTTGACAACTCCCCGTTCTCAAAGCTTAAATCCTTTTTTTTTTTTCAGTTACCGGAAATCAGCCAGTTTTGTCTGAATTGTTGAGAAAACCCAAACAGATACTTTCCCAATAATATTTATGTACAAATACACACAAGTGTGTGTATATAGATATATGTTACCTGCTGAGAAGCACCCTTAATCGGAACACCGGGGACAGAGACAATCCCTTCAATATCAACATGCGATTCGCGGCTCAAACCGGTGGCGAATTTCACCATCTGCCGGCTTACCACATCCTGCTGTACGGTCAATACACATTGAACCGTAAACCCCTTCTTCCTCACCACCAAGAACGCTATATTCTTCCCCACGGCCCGGATCGTCTGCGCTCGGCCCCGTATCAGCACCGTCTGGTCCTTCAGTCCCTCGGTGAGTGCACCGACGTCTGTCCATTTACGGCCGGTCACGGCTTTCGATTGCAAGTCGATTAGAGGAACTTCGCCGTAGTTCGCAGCGAGAGGGTCCGGTGCATCGATGGAGAGGGCTGCTGCAGCGGCGGCGGCCTCGGCTTCGCGGCGGCGCTGTTTTTCAAGCTTGGCGGCTTCTTTTTTGGCGGCTTTCTTGCTGAGAGATTGCCCGTCTTCTGGTTGTTGACGAGTTTCATCCTCTTTAGTGGAGTCCATGGGAACAGCTTGAGACGGGACCGGAGAATTGAGAGGTCAGGGTTTTTGTAAGAACTGCGGTGAGGAAGCTGTTTGGTCTGTTTTCTTGGGATTAAGGTTTTAGAATTACGCGTTTACAAAGGTTGCGAATTAGGTCTGGATTCTCTGCTTGGGTAGGTGTTTGCTTGGGTGGCTTGGGTTTGAATGAGATGAAGACGCGTCAAATGTGAAGAGATCCGATGGCTGGAAATCAAAATTCTTGCAAAACGACATCCAAGGGTGCATTTCAGTGCGTGCATGGCTTAAACCAAATGGGATACATCAGAATGGTTTTTAATTTCGGATTAAAGTATATAGTGATATAGTAATTTTTAAAAAATACGTGTGCGAGGAAGAATAATAAAATTATGCCTTAAGAGGGACTCATGAGATGAGTTGACTGTAGAATATGATTCTCCTTCTCATTATGCTTTCTCTCTCTAGAACGAGGACGATGGCGTTGAAGGTTGAAGGGAGAAGACAATGTGTACAAAATTGAAACCCTAACGTTGGAGCAGAGTTTAACGTGCGCAGCATTGTACTGCACAAGTTACCGAATAGAGAGCATTGTTGAAGATTTCGCCGTATCTTTTTCATTTCATCAGAATGTTGAAGAGTGAGTAGAGACTAAAGAGAGAACGAGGACAATGGCATTGAAGGTTGAAGGGAGAAGACAATGTGGATAAAATTGAAACCCTAACGTTGGAGCAGAGCTTAACGTGCGCAACATTGTACTGCACAAGTTACCAGATGGAGAGCATTGTTGAAGATTTCGCCGTATCTTTCTCATTTCATCAGAATGTTGAAGAGTGGGTAGAGACTATAGAGAGATGAGAATAAGAGACCAGAGGGATGATTCTTTGCTTTTTTTAGGGTGTGGATGTTAAAAATTGAAGGGGATTTTCCCTCAATATTCTCATAATTTGCAAAAAATTACTACTGAACCCATGTTTTCAGAATTTACCATATATTTTTTTTTTTTTACCAAAATGTCATTCACATAACGTAATACCTACTTTTACATTGAAATCCCAAATTTGTGAATAATTCACAGTCTCCCAAATTGCATATAATCTCCTATTTAAAATATAATATTCAATTTTAGTAATGTCAAATCACATTAATTATGCCATGATTATATCACAATATAAATCTTTTAAAAAATAATGGAAATTGTGGATTATACACATTTTTTGAATTATGAACAAAAATTCCTCATTGAAGATTTTGCGTTAAAATTTGGGGATTATGATTTAATATGGGGATTGGGGATCATGATTTAATATGGGGATTGATGATTATGTATGATTTAGAGCATTCGGCACCCTTTTTTGATTCGATGGGACATATACGTATAAGGTTATGATTTGATGTAAAAAAGTAAGCAACAATTTAGGGGATTGTTAGTAAAGTTGGGGATTGTTCAACAAAATGGGCAATGAGGATTGTTAACAAAATTTAGAATTATTCATTATTTTAGAAATTAGAGATTATGTCTTATTTGGGAGATTGAGGATTATACAGTAAATTAGGGATTATACATAATATTGAGGATTGTATGTATAAATTTGGCACATTAATTTTCATAAAATTTGACCGTTCATGAGGGCAAAAATATTCAATTAAGTGTACAGGGTACATGGGAGGAAATTATCAGAATATGGGTTTATGTATGGAATTTTTGCAAAAAATTGAAATATTAATAAAAAATTTCCAAAAATGAAAGAACGAAAGGAAAAAAAAAATTCCATCTGCCCACTAAACGCACCTTGGGTGTCGTTTTGCGAGAATTTTGATCTCCAGCCATTGGATCTCCGAACATGTGACGTGTCTTCGTCTCATTCAAACCCAAGTACACTCAAGCAAATACCCACCCAGTTAAGTACAGGATCGGGAAGTAAGCAGGATGACTGATTCAAGTTGGCGAATCCGGCGTGGGTTAAACGCGTGCAGCTTTTATCCATTTTACTATTGTTTGTTTGGATGGAGTGATTTGGATAGAAAATAAAAGAAATGAAGGAAATGGAATTATTTTATTTTATTTTTTAAAAAGATAAAAAGAGTTTGCTTGGTTTTAAATTTGGATGTTTGTGTTAATGGTTCACTCTTTTGTCGCCAAGCTAACTCTAGATAGTTGGAATTAACTTTTTCTCTTGAGTTTTACAGTAAATAAATAAATGATAGAAGTAAAAGCATTTCCAATATATTTATGTCATTTGAGATATCAATACCAAAATTTGATACTTTAAACTGCATTTAAAATTTTTAGCATACTGTATACGTGCCTCGGTGCATTAACAAGACATTTTTTATTTTTTAAAATATTAAAGAAAGTATATACTGGTACAAATCGACATCAATGTCAAATTCAGCAGTTCTTGCTACTAGTGCCAAAATTTAATATCTCGAATGGAAGTCCATTTGAACAATTTATTTGAACATTAATACTAAATTTCAATAATGGCATGCAATTCAAGCGACATAATATTGGAGATCCCCGTATAGAATCTAAAATCCATTTAGGCTCACTCTTTTTTTCCCCTCATGTTTTTTTCTTTCAAATGAGAACAAAATTTGGTGTTGATTCGAACACATGGGAAATACATAAATTACTTGTTTTTTAAAATACTAGGAAGATTTGGAGTAAGAGTAAGTTTTTGTTGGTTATTAAAAAATGAAGTTTTTTTTTTTTAAGGGGGAGAGAGAGAAACTTATTTGAGTAATACCCGTTTTATCCTTTAACCAATTAATAAAAATTTTAAAAATAACACTTGACTTTCAACTTTTGAGCTAATAGGCATACTAGTAAAACATGCATTAATCAATTATTTTCCTTAAAAAAAAAATCATATATATTTTTTCTTTCCTAAACTTCAAAACAAATGAGATAGAAACCATTACTATTTCTTTTATTTGTTATTATCTCTTAAATTATTTTAGTGGCATTTCAAAATGTCGGGACATCTATATTATTATGATTGTATATGCACGTACATAAATATATCTCATTAAATACCTTTAAAATAATAATAATAATAATAATTTAAAAAAAAAAACCCAAAACAAGTCAAAGAGCTAGTATGTTACTTCCATGGCTACTTTGTTGATAATTATGTTTTCAGGAAGTATGTTTTCTTCAATTTTTATATATATATATATATATATACACACACGCATAATTAGTGGCTAAAATTAATGCATGAGAAATGGTTCCAGGTGCTATGAGGTATGAACTGGAATAGAAATGATTGTTTAATGATTTAAGATACGTTTTGGGTGGGGCTAGATGTTGGGTAGCCAGCAACTTCTCAAAGTTGCTATGCCGAAATCGAGTGGAGATCTTTTGTCTCACTTTTATACAATATTTTAAAACTCGGATCGTTCATCGAATCGGAAAAGTTATCGGGTTAATGGTCAACCGGTTGAACTGTGACGTCACCATAACGTCATAAATATATTATTATTTATTTATTTATTAGAATAAAAGCTGTAAATTATTCAAAATATAATTTTTTTTAAATGTTTGTACAATCAATTCATATATTTGAATTTATGTGCAGTCATCAAAATTGAAAATTGATAATTACTATTGATTAATTTTATTTATATATATATTTTTTTAAATGCAAGATAAGAATACTTTATTATTAAATTAGGTGCTTGGGTTTCTTTTTGCTATTTGGAAATTTTTTAGACTAATTTGCCTTTTAGCCTTCTTGCCTTTAAGAGATTTTAATAAGATTGAGACTATTTTAGTCATTTTAGCACATTTTTTAAAAACAAAAAAGAAAAAACAAACCCGCCCAGTTCTTTTAACTAGGTTGACCGGATTTTGCAAAAGAGAACTATTTTTAAATTGAATGAGTTTTTATGGATTAAACCAACCAGAGAGGGGACCGATTCCGGTTTAACCGGCCTGACAGGTCCGGTTTAACCGGCCTGACAGGTCCGGATTTGATAACATTACTTTTATGTACCATTTTCCCGTCCCCTCTCACAAAAGTCTATATTGAAAATTTAAATATGAATATTTATTAAAATATGTGATTTTTAAGGTGGACTTTTGTGAGAGGAGACAGTAAAAAGATACATACAAGTGGGACAAAAAATTTCCACTCGTCGAAACCTCCCCTCTTTTCTCCATTATTTATTTTTCTTTTATACCCCCTTTGATAAGAAGGATAAAAAATTGAAAGAAGAAAAGTAAAAGGAATGTTGTTTTCATCGTTAATGAATGGAGACCTTTTTTTATTTCCAGTGTATTTGATATGATGAATGCAAAATGGATGAAAAAGTAACTTTTTTTCTTAATATGCATTCAGTATAGGGTGGGGCTATTTACAACCCACCTTTTACTAAAGACAGCCCATTTTCTAAATGCAACCCACCCATTTATATTTTTACTAAAGGCAGCACAATAAAATTTTAATTAATATACCCATTTTACCCTTTACTAAATACAACTCATTACTATACAAAACAAAAGTTTTAATATACCATAAATGCCTCAAGTCTAAATACAACCCATTACTCCCAATCCTCTCAATCACCAAGTTCTTCAAACAACAACTTCTTATTCTTCTTCATGTTCTTCAACCCCAAAGCTTTCATTTTAGGTTTGTTTGTATATTATTGGTAAACATTATATTTAGATTAAACATGTTTCAAAACATAAAAAGTAGTATTCTATAACCATTATGATGTGATGGTGTTACGAAAAAAACTTATATTTCAATCGGAAAATAGGAAAAAAAAAATGTGTTCGTATTCGCATTCGGCCTGGTAAGGCCGAATGTGAAGCTTTAGTATTCGGTAGGCCAACACCGAATATGAAGCTTTAATATTCGGTAAGGTAATGTCGAATATGTAGGTTTAATATTTGGAAATTACATATTCGGCATTAGATTACCGAATATTAAAACTTCATATTCGGTGTTGGATGACCGAATACTAAAGCTTCACATTCGGTGTTGGCTTACCGAATACTAAAGCTTAATATTCGGCCTTACCAGGCCGAATGCGAACACGAACACAGTTTTTTTTTTTTTTTCTATTTTCCGATCGAAATATGAGTTTTTTTCGTAACACCATCACACTATAATGGTTATAGAGTGCTACTTTTCATGTTTTGAAGCATGTTTAATCTATATATAATGTTTATCAATAATATACAAACAAACCTAAAATGAAAGATTTGGGGTTGAAGAAGAATAGCATGAAGAAGAAGAAGTGGGCTGTAGTTAGACTTGGGGCATTTATCGTATATTAAAATTTTTGTTTTGTATAGTAATGGGTTGCCTAAAGATTAGTGGGCTATAGTTAGAAAAGGGTAAAATAGACCCAATAAAAATTTTAAATGGGTTGCTTTTAGTAAAATGGTGGGCTGTAAATAGCCTCACCCTTCAGTATATAAGATAAAGGGCAACGATGGAATATCTAATTACTATTTTACCCATATTTATTTATTATAATAAAAAATTATATATTTTATCAATATAAAATAAGTAAAAGGGTAATACTGGATTTTCATCCATATGCCCTCTCCCCATTAACTTTCTCCCACACATCCATCAAATAGCAGGAAAACTTCCCTCCATTATTCCTCCCTTCATACCAAACCAACCGAGTCGTTCCCTTTCCTCCATTTTCTCCCTTCTACCAAACATAGCATTATGTTTTATGTCTTATCTATTATCATATCTATTTGTTTATAGCAGATTTTAGAAGGCGTTAATTGCAGTAACACAGTGAAATTGAAATAGCAATACCTCCCCATCTCTCTCATTTCTTTATTCTTTGTTTTTCATTTTTTTTTTTGTTTTATTGGAATAGATCTTAGATAAAATTATTGTCGATAACTCATTAGAGGAAGAACATCTTCGACCATGAGAAACAAAGCCTTAAATTGGGCATTTTGCCTAGCCAAACCCAACGATAGTTACTCTAATTGAAAATGCAAAACGCTATCAAATGGGGAGCCAAATTTAGTTAAATACGGAGGAGAGATAAGTACATGTATTATCCCCGCGTCATCAAATTTCCACAAATATTTATTTTTAATTTAGAGTTTGAATTAAAAAAAATATTAAAATATAAATGATTTAGCCAAATAATATAAATGACTGTAACTAAAAAAAAAAAAAAAAAAAAAGAAAGAAAGAAAGAAAGAAAAAGCGAACTGGTCCAAGAGCGTTTATTAGAAAATTAAAAAAGAATAACAAAAAAATAATAATATAATTAAATAAATAAAAGAATACATATTGAGTACTCTCCACGAATACAGAAAACTATATTCGCGTGATCACTGGACAACACACCTCGAAAAGACAAAAGACAAGGCATTATCGACACGTGTTCATTATTCAAAGCGAGTAGTTAACTTTTTATCTATACTCGCGAGTACTACTCTCAGTGATCACAATAAAAACGAGACTGAAAGCAAATGAGAGGCGAAGACTACTACTTTGAGCTCTTCTTCTCCTTCTTCTTCGTCTTCAGTGGTTCATTTTTCATCTTCTGCATCAATCGTGGTACGCTTTTGATACAGTCTTCGAATTCGAGGTATCGATCAGCAATTTTTACAACTTTTTAGCTGTTTTCTTAATTTTTTTGTGGGGTTATTTGAGTTTATCAGAGTTGAGTTTGGTTTTGGTTTTGATCTGTAGATGTAATTGAAAGTATGAACTTCTGATTTTGGGGTTTTTTCGATTTTATTGCAGGGTTTTTGGATTTGAGGTTTTATCGTGCTGTTTGCTGCTCCGGAAAATCGATTGGAAAGGTATGGAATTGGGAAAGTGAAAGCTTTTTGTTGTCCATTTGGTTGGTTGCTCAGAAAATTGAAGGAAAGAGAATGTTTTTGAATTATATAGCTATGATTGAAATTTTTTTAATCTATTTTATTTTCCTGCATTTTCTGGGCTACCGAACGGGGTAATAGCCATTTTTATATATTTGCATGAATGTATATATATTTTTAGGGCTTTATATGGGGTCGTGTTGTTTTAGGGTTTTCTATGGATGTTTTGGTCATAGGGCGTAGATGATGAAGAATTTGCTCCCTCAAATGAGTAAGAGGCTGGGATAAGATTCAGTTGATTTTCACTTGATTCGAGGTTTTCTCGCGCATTTCCCCGGGAAAAGCTATCTGAAAGGTATAGAATTTGTAAAGAAAGTGACGTTTTTTCTAGGATTCGTTGTCTTATTGTGATCCTCTAGGCTTTATGTGGTGGGTGTTTTGTTTTTTAGGCGCAGATGCTGAAGAAATTGGGACAGCAAACGATTGTGAAGGGTCTAGGATCAATATAATTCTTTTGGTCTATCTCGTCCATTTTCTCAAGAAATTTAACTGATAGGTATGGCATTTGAAAAGAAAATGTAAATATTTTGGGTTTTAATTTTAGGATTTTACTTGAAATTGTGTTTTACTAGGGTTTTATTTTGATTTATTTATTTATTTATATTGGTTATAGGGTACATATGCTGAAGAAACTGCCACATCGAATGAGTGTGAAGAGTTTGGTATAAGAAAGAACAATTATTTTTCTAGATTTTTTTTACTTTCGGGGAAGGTCATGATTGGAAAGATGGTGGAGGGTCCAAAATTTACAGGAATCATAGGCCATAGTAACAACAATGATAACAATTACTATGATTTTACACAAGGGTTTTACCAAAAACTCGGTGAGGGTTCAAACATGTCCATTGACAGTTTACAAACAAGCAATGCTGGTGGATCAGTCTCAATGTCTGTGGATAACAGTAGTGTTGGGTCGAATGATTCCCTAACCCATATTTTAAGCCACCCAGGCCTAAAGCCAGTGAGCCACAATTATTCTGTGGGGCATAGTGTATTACGTCCAGGCAAGGTCACCCATGCACTAAATGATGATGCGTTGGCACAAGCATTGATGGATAATAGGTACCCAACTGAGGGATTGCAGAATTACGATGAGTGGACAATTGATTTGAGGAAGCTTAACATGGGGATGGCTTTTGCGCAAGGTGCTTTTGGGAAATTATACAGAGGGACATATAATGGTGAAGACGTGGCAATTAAGATATTGGAGAGGCCAGAGAATAGCCCGGATAAGGCTTTGTTTATGGAACAGCAGTTTCAGCAGGAAGTGAAGATGTTGGCGACACTAAAGCATCCAAACATTGTTCGGTTTATTGGGGCATGCCGTAAGCCATTGGTTTGGTGCATTGTAACGGAGTATGCCAAGGGAGGTTCAGTACGGCAGTTCTTGATGAGGAGGCAGAACCGGGCAGTACCATTGAAATTGGCAGTTAAGCAGGCCTTGGATGTTGCGAGGGGGATGGCATACGTACATGGCCTTGGGTCCATTCACAGGGATTTGAAGTCGGATAACCTATTGATTTCTGCTGATAAGTCGATAAAAATTGCCGACTTTGGTGTTGCTCGAATTGAGGTTCAAACTGAGGGAATGACACCCGAGACGGGAACATACCGCTGGATGGCTCCGTAAGCCTTTAGACCTTTTATCTGTTAATAATTATTTAATCCTGTATATATATATATATATATATATATATATATTTATATTGTACAATTCTGACCAGTTCTTTTTGTGCCCCTTTCTATTATGATTGGTAAGTGTTCTATTGAATATATCAAAGCCTGTAGATGATTCTTGTGTCTTTATATATATATATATATATATATATATATATATATATATATATATTGTACAATTCTGACCAATTCTTTTTGTTGCTACTTTCTATTATGATTGTTAAGTGTTTTATTGAATATATCAAAGCCTTTAGATGATTCTTTTGTCTTTAGTAGCAATGCTTTTGAACATTTCGAGGGCTTCCTAAATATATGCCATTGAGATATCATATGAACCTTGTATGTGGTATCATGACTTATTTCCGTGTAGTCCATGCCTTCATGAGCTAATCTCCTACCCGAACCCTGCTTTGCAAGCTTAAGTTCTTATCACTTATGAGCACCATGCAACTCTATTTGTCACCTTTATGGTTTTTCCCCTTTTTTCGCAATAGTTCTCTCAATCTAATTAGAGATAAACGTCATGTTTATGACCTTCCCAATGTTGACTTGCTTCATTTTCTTTGTTTCATTTAGATAGTGCCCTCTATTGCTGCGAATCGAGATTGGCCTCTGTTCTAATTAGATGTTTAACGTGCCTTCCTGAATGGGGACCTGCAGGAAGAAGTTTGCATGAGTCCCATATTGATAATTTTATACCTTTTATTAGGACTTCTTAACCTAGTATACTGTCTTGCTTCAAGTAGCTTGGATCTCACCTGGTGGCCTAATAATTGATGGCTACTTATTCTTATCTAATTACTTTGCCTTGTGAGAAATTCATATAAGCAATGGGAAAAGGAGGAGCAAATCAGTGTATGTGTTATATTAATGCAGCTGATGAGCTTTTCTTTTAACAGGAAGGAAAAATATTCTTTTTTTGGCCCTTTTCTCATATTTTATGAGAATTCCTTCCATATTCAAATATTTTCTTTGTTATCTCCCTTATGAGCCAGTGGTTTCTAATTTTAGTTTCCACTCATTTGAGTCCCTTGTTCCTGCCCTGCATTGAGTAGTAGTTGTCTCCGCTCCTGAATTTTTTTCATTGTACCAGGACACTTGTAAAAATAGAGTTTCTAGTTTGTCTGACACTTGCAGCTTGTGGTCACTTGGCATAGCACTCATTGCGATGCCAAGTGATATTTCAATTTAATCTTAGTGAAATATGTTTATTTTATACAAGTTTCCGTGATGGACGTATAACTAGGTGCCATGTCCTTGATGTTTGTATTTTTACTGGATCTTAGCACTTATTTTCTTATTATATTGAATTTTTAAAATTTTAAATTTTAATATTGTTATGTTTGTATACCCTGTGGAATATATCGAGGTCAACATTTTGGACACCTTTTGGGAACAAGATATGTACAGTTGTGACATGTACTAAAAATCAACTCTAATTGTTACATGGATCTATAGATTATATATTTGGTCCCTGGAACGAGTCATTGAGATTTTGTTCATTAATTTTTGGTTTCAGATATTGAACTTGAAAGATATTTAATGACAGACTGTTTACAGAATGTTTTTGTATGTGGATGAACCCACTTGCTTCACTCATCCTGTGTGATATTACTTTGAATTTATCTTGGACTATTTGGTGCCCAACCTTGGGTTTGACAAATGGACTTTTTACACTGCAGTGTGTCAAATCTATGGTTGTTTGTCTACATTACAGTTTCTTAGTGCTTTCCATATGCCATATAAGGATATGTTGCATTGTATAGGTGGCTAGTTGCAGGTGTCATGGGGACAGTATAATATCTGAAAGATGTGGTATAAATGATCTTTATGATGATAAGTGCATTGTACACTTGATATCCTATAGCTTTCTTTATTTGCTAATAACAACTAACAAGGGCCAAGTGGCCAACTGAGCTAACCATGTTAAAATTGCCAAATCTTTTAAGGAATAAAATAGACAAAGTTCATACTCAGTTTTTTCAAGATGTTATTGCCTGTATAAATGAAAATAAAAAAACTTTAAACAAATGATTAGGATTTTTTTTTGTGGCTGATTCTTCATGTGGCCTTAGGATTTAGGGTTTCTTGTGCGCATGCTCCATCACACTTAAGAGTAGCTAAACTATACGAACCATTAAAAACTGGGTTGTCTAATAGTCTAATGAGTAAATCAATTAGCTACCGTTAGGAGTTTAAGCTTTTAAATTACAGATGATAAATTAGATTAGTTATCAATTTAGTTGTTATAATCAGTTTTGAAAGGTTGCAAGTAGTTACTCTTTTGTTCTGTGCTTCCAAAGGTAGCATATTTTATTTGGACAGCTGTGTGGGATTATATTCTTATCGTATTTTGGGAATTCATGTCATTTGTGCAATAGAAATGCAGAGTGAGGGAACGGCTTTCCAAACACTATTTTGCTTATGAGCCATGGGAATTTGTTATGTGAAAGAAAAGTGCAGAGTGAGGAGACCATTTTTTCGTGCAGTAATTGTCTATCAGCTGTGGGATTCCCTTCTCCTTTTTGATTGCATTGGGATCTCCCGTCCATTTTTACAGATGGAGTCTCCCAATCTTGAAAGCAGGGCCTTCTTGTCTTCTTTGGTGCATTTGAAGGAGCATATTTGGAGATTTGCTTAGGGAACCAAGCCTGCTTGTCTTCTGATTGAAAGAAAATGTTGGGTTTATGTTCTTACGGATTATTACACGTAAAATATTAAATTTTTTGGTCATTTTCCAATGTTTGGCTTGATCTGAAAATACTAGAGCTATCTACTTTAACTGGATGTCCCCTAAAGTGACAAGCTATCTACTTTTACAGTGCACTAATAACACAACTCTCTCTTATTTTTATTTTTATTTTTTATGCAAGGCAATAGGCATCACTTCCTCTGTTTTTTCTCCCTCCAAGACCACCTCATTCCAACCCCATGCTCTATTCCTCTATTTGTTTTTATCTACTTTTAAGGAGCCACTAACCTAAGGGGCCTGATTTTTAGGTGTAAAGCAACTTATGCAACTTATTGGTGTAAGTTGTTTTCTGTCATATTTGCCTTCATGGTGTAAAATGAATTACATTTTGTTAGATTTTACATCTTTACCAAACATGCAAAAAAATTTAGCTTTACACTGAATTAGTTTTTCTTACCTCACTTTGCATTGAAACAAATAGAACCTTAATGAATTTTATGACCTACAAATAATTATAGCAAGTAGTTTTGGAAGTGGAATCAAAAGATGACATCGGAATAAATATTTTTTCCTCACAGGCTTGGGGTAGCACATATCAAATAAAATTGGAAATGTGATTTGAGTTACTACTTGGAGGTGATTCGAATATCTAAGGATGTTTTGATTTTGAATGTTACGCTTCCCGCAATCGGGGGGTGGAATAACAGGCACTAGATGCGTATTTTACATAAGAAGGCTAAAAACTGTAGGAAGACACTTCTCCTTGTACTCATTTTTCCTGAATCTTTCTGTTGGTCTATTATTTCTCTCCTTCCTCATCTAGTGTTGTTGTCTGCAACTCTTAAAACATTTTAAACTAACTGAATTTAGATTCACATCAATGTAGCTAAGATGTTGAGCTAGGTTCACCTATTAATGAGGGAAATCTATCCTGAATTGGAGAATGGGTTTCCAACTGGCCAAATAGGCTTCAATGAGAAAATTTACGAGAACCCATGTCGAAATGTATGAGAGGTATTAAAAAGATATATGAAGAATTTAAATTCTATGAGTTCTAACTTAATTGTTACGGGAAATTGGAAACTCTCTCGTTGAAGTTCTGGAAATTTTCTATTAGAACATTACACTTCATAGCTTTTTTCGGAATGTATTTGAAAAGCTTTTCATCCGTTTCTGAAGCAAGTTTAGACATTTTTTCAACAATTTTGCATACAAGTTCCCTCCATTGTTTCTTGTTGTGATGAATTGATATTCTCTTTCTCCTTTTAACATTATCCTTCCATTAAGAAATATCATAGGCCTTCTTACCAGAATAAATACAAGAGATATGTATTCACAAAATTGAGTCCTTGCGACTTCTTGGGTGGTCTCTATGATAGTTAAATGAGAATATCGTTCCTTGGCATTTTTAAATTTTGATGCAATTCTTGGTTAGGTTCATCAGCTTAAGAAGAGCAGAAAATGAATAGAATATGTAATAATGACATCAAAACAGAAGAAAATAGAAGCTTTGAAGAGCTAGGAACCTGGTTATAGCGAGCTGTTTTCTCTACAAAGAATTAGGGCGTGACTGGAAATTTACAATTAATTCTAATTTGTACCTGTGGTTTTGAAACATTAATCACTATTAGCATATTTTGTATATAATATTCTTTTTTCTTTCCATCTCCAATGGAAATTTCCAATATCTTTCAATTTCTTTCTTTGGGTGTTTAGCTTGACTACTGAAGTGCAAGCCTATATAATTTTAATTTATTTGTTTATTTATTTTTGGGAGTTTGTAGTATTAGTAATGTCATATTTGTTACCTTTTAGTAAATTTTTTTTTCCTTTTTTGGATGGATAAGTGTACTGTATGTCCTCTAGTTATTCAAAAAATACCTCCTATTTTTCCCACTCCAAAGACTTTTAAAGAGAAAGGGATAAGTTCAAATTGCAGGTTCAAAAAGGGTTGAATTGCCACTCCTGCACTTTTCCGTATTTCGTGTGTTTTAAACTGCTACTCAATATCTGATAGCTTGTAACTGCTACTCAAGTATGCACATAGCATGTGCAACCCCTCTAGTGTCCTTTAAAAGGAATGTCACACCATCCTAATTAATTGTGAAAAACAATAACAGTATCATGTCATATTCATAGCCCGTTTTGTGTTTGTGCTTCATGGAATATGATCAACAAGTTCACTACATATGCTGTTGTGTCGGTCTGTCACTCCAAAACATAAGATTTAAATATTAGATATTTGATTATATTCCAAAAGTATTCATAACTGATATGAAATGTTAAATACTTTGCCTGCTTTACTAGTAAAGTTTATTTCTTCAAATATTTGTTTAAACAAGTTTCATTACATTGGAAGTGAGGGAATATCAATCTAATTAAGTGATCTTAAATTCTCTCAAAGAAGTCCTAATATTGTATTTTCCTTTTCTTTCTCTTATTTTCCTTTTTGGGTAATAGAATCTGCTATTGATGGTTAGAAATAACGTAGGATATCACTGCTTACAGTTCAGTTATGTATTCACTGATACATAGTGGCATTAGTTTTTTTTTTAATTCCTGCTAGGTGGTAGTGATATCAGTTTGGAATCTAAGCTTTTCATGTGATCCTAGAGATAACTATGCAATAAATTATTTAATTATTAAGTTCATCCTGCTGAAATTGATCTTTAGTGAGTTGCACATTATGGTATTGGCTGATGTTCTAGATTCTCCTAGGAACTGCATTGGAGGGAAGTAAAGCTTTGAAGCTTATGTTTGGTGATTAGTTACTGATACCAATTGACCTCTTGCATTTTTTCCAAACTTTGGGCACACTACTTGTAGCTCATGTTGAAGGGTTTTCTTCCCCTTCCATTTCTGTAATGTAATGGGAGAGGATATTTTTCTTTTTTAGGCGTTAGGAATTAGGAATTTTAATTTTTTTTGTAGATGTGAGGCAATTAATTAGGAGGAACACAAATAGTTGGCTTAATGTGAAGGGTACAGTTTAAATGTGAGTTTGTTTTCATGTGTTAGAAAATTAATTGAACAAATTATTCAGAAATAAGAAACTTGCGGTACTTACCAATTTAGGTTTGGAAACCTATTAAATATGACTTAACCATTGTCGATTATCCGACCCAGTGTCTCTAATCAAATCTGGTAATGAATAGGATATGGAAACCAAGTAGATAATCATTAGAGGATTTGTAAACTATACAGCAAAAAACAGGGGTGAATAAGACGTTTTTATTCTAAATAAACAGATTCTACTTGAAATGCATCCACAACTAAAACTAATCAGTGGTGCGGATGAGTTAATGTAGAGAAAAGATGAAATATTATGACCGTGTAGAATTAAAGTCTCTTAATAGATAATTAGTGATTTAGATAGTTAGGTATCAGTAATTAATGGTCACCCTTGTATGTGCTCCTCTGTTCATTCAGATCGGGGGCCAATTTTGTTTGAAGCCCTGTGGAATAGAAGCCCTGTGGATCGGGGGCCAATTAGTGATAGGGTTGTCTGATCTGAATTGCGGAACACTAGGTTAGCAGCAATTTATGGTAACCCTATTATGTGTCTCTTCTCATTGCTCAGATGAGAGGCAACATGATTACAAGATTGCGGAACGAGGCATTTCCTGCTTCCATTCCTCAACCTTGCAACTATTGATCCAACATGGAGAAGATTTTTAAACCTGTTTGTGATTGGGTCATTTTGTAGGTATCAATTTCTCACTTTTCAACAGACTCGTTCTCAATTGTTTTGCATTTGAAACTGCATACAGTTTATTATGGGCAGTGCTGCTTTATCTTCCACTCAAAGCTGCATTCATTTTGGTGACTAGGGATCTAGAAGTCGAACTCAAAATGGATTTTGTTTGTAGTTATACTACTTTTTTTTTTTTTGGAAATATCGTTATTATTATTGTTATTATGGTCATTTTGTTGATTTATAATGTTTTTGCTTTTGTGGTTTCCTTCACTGTATCTCGCAGGGAGATGATTCAGCACAGGCCCTACACGCAAAAGGTAGATGTGTATAGCTTTGGGATCGTCCTATGGGAACTCATCACGGGCTTGCTGCCCTTCCAGAACATGACAGCAGTGCAGGCAGCATTTGCTGTGGTGAATAAGGGTGTACGGCCAATTGTTCCAAATGATTGTCTCCCTGTACTTAGTGAGATCATGACCCGCTGCTGGGATCCTAACCCTGAAGTTCGTCCTCCCTTCACTGAGATTGTAAGGATGCTTGAGAATGCGGAAACTGAGATCATGACAACTGTGCGGAAGGCACGCTTCAGGTGCTGCATGACCCAACCAATGACAACCGACTGATCCAGAATAGAGGACAGAAGAACAAATATTAAAGATGACAATGATATAATGGAAACTGAAAAGGAGAAACAGAAGCAGTAAGAATGTTACTTATATAAGAGTCTGTATCTATCAGTATTTTCTTTTTTCAGATAGGGAAAAAGGTAACCGTAAAGACTGCTGGTTTCTGGTTTTTGGTATTTATTATACTGGACTAATGGTGTTGAAGGTATTAGTTGTAGTAGTAATTGTACTAGAGAGCATTAATGTGTATCTTCCCTATCTAGCTATGTATGGGGCCTGCCATTGCTGTTATTGTTATTGTTCTTGTTTTGCTTAACAAAAGCAGGTTCTCTCAATTGGATTAACTATCTTTTCCTGTCCTCTTCTTCTTTCTCTGCTAACTAGTACCTCCTTTTGTATGATGTAAATTCTGCATGAAATTACTGTTTCACGTCAGACAGAATTGGAACTTGGCTGAAATCTTTCTAGATTATTTAGTGCAAAAAGGCATGAATATTGTCAGAATTCTAACTTCTCTGAAATCATTCTAGATTATCAAGTGGGAGAAGGCATAAATATTGTCAATATCTTGGAACAGGATTTGCATATTGAACACAATCCTTGCACCCACTGGCCAGTTCAGATTGGTTCAAGCTTTTTGCTTAATATTTTCCCTTGTTTGATTTTAATATTGATAGGGTTTTTGCATGCCTATGTTTCTATTTGGTTTCAAAGCCAGTGATCCTGAGTGACCTGGGCATGATTGGTCATGTTCTTTTAAAATTCATAGAAATGCAATTATATTTAGAAAACCATTTTGATGAAATTGGCCTATTTTGAAGAAAATTTTTCAGAAACTAGTCTTTTCCAACGTCTACAGAATTTTTTTTTGCAAAAAGGTTCATTATATTTATCCATTTCTTTTATTTCTTATTTTCTGGATTCTGAGAACAGTAAATTCTTTTTAGAGAATATTAACCAAACAAGGTCAAATTCTTTCAGAATGATTCAATCTGTATTGTGCGCTCGTATTGTTTCCCCCTATTAACATTATGGAGATCGGTTAGTAAGGCTTGGTAATAATTTCATTTACAACTTTGCAGTCCAACTTGGTGTCATAAATCTGGGAATGACATGTTTTATGTGTATTTTAACCACAGGTAATAATTTCATTTACCACTTTGCAGTCCAACTTGGCGTCATAAATCTGGGAATGACATGTTTCGTGTGTATTTTAACCACAGCGCTGTGCACGGGACACCTAAAAAGACATGTTTCATGTGCATTGTCACATTACCCTATGCTCCAAAGTCAGTTTATTCTCTTGATTTAACATCTAGTCCAGTGAGGAAGGAACCGCAGTTGACAGTATGGAAGAAATTATACGTTCCACTTTCATGTTCCCTTTTTCTCTCACAAAAATTCCATTTCGAAAAAACCATGGATATTTTTTAAAAAGTAACTTTTTCAAAGTGGACTTCTTGAGGAGGAGATAGATAAAGTGAACCACAAAAGTGAGATAGATAATCCCCACTCACCACCCTACAGACCAAAATCGGTTTATCTTATTGAACATCTGGAACATGATGCCCATGCTGCTCTCATGTTAAAAACCTTCACCACAAAAAATTAAGCCATTTATATTGTTGCTGCTATCACCATAAGGATGCAATAACAAGGATCCAAATATCAGAAATGGATCTATTCAGATCTTCAATGTTCCATTATTAGCAGTATTTTGAAATGTTCACTTCCCCAACTGATCCAACCAGCCGTCATTACTTTGGCTTGTAAGCAAAGCAGGCACAGCCAGAACCATCACTCAATTACCTCTAGACTCTCAATCAAATGTCCAAGCTTTTAATAGTAATAAAAAGAAATTTTTGCTATTGCCTACACATGAATGCATCAAATGTAGGCTGTGTCCAAACAATTCATCTACTAATATGCAGTATTATATACATAGCTATTGCCAAATTCAGTAAATTGTGCAACAGAAACATTTTAGAGTGTGTGAAAGAGTAGAGGGAAAGGAGCTTCACCAAATTTTGCAGCATGATTCCACAAAACCTGCAATTCTGATTTAGCGTTCATTTTTCATTGTCAAGCTGATGCCTAATTAGTCTCCCCTCCCTAAACTAGCACAATTGACTATTGAGTTAAGATCCAGTTCTTTAGTGTGCGAAATATGCATGCATTGAAGGCTGCCTATCCCACCTAAAGGGTATTCATAACCATGTAGAGATTACTTTTGTCAGAAACTAGCTAGGCAGCTGCATGGGTCTCCATAGATGAAGATGCCCCTTCTCCGTTTTTCACTTGTGTGAGTGAAATTGGAAGCTGCTGCACGCAGGAAGAAGCAACAACTCTTTTCTCTTCAGTACTTCTCGAAGCTGATGGTTCTGATGGAATAGAGACAAACTCTCGCCGCCATTGTAGATGAGAGTTCATATAATGCGGTCTGTCGAGAACAACCTTTCTGCTGATCTGAGGAAATCGTGGTTGGG
The DNA here is from genome assembly GCA_017140935.1 of Hamamelis virginiana. Lineage (NCBI taxonomy): Eukaryota > Viridiplantae > Streptophyta > Magnoliopsida > Saxifragales > Hamamelidaceae > Hamamelis > Hamamelis virginiana. The sequence goes on from JAESVK010000935.1 coordinate 46,148, forward strand.
AAGGTTTTGCAGCATGCTGGGCAGGTACTGATGTCTCAGCAGCCACATCTGACTTCCTTAAGACCTACAAATTATTTTTAACAACAATTAAGTAACAGTAACTGAGACAAAAAATAAAAAGCCAAAAAAGGAAAAAACAATTCCCAAAAGAAATCTAATCTCTTTATCTTGACACATAGTTTTTACTCCTAATTTGACACGCGGTTTGCAAAACCCAGTGTGGGATATGTATATATACTTGACGGAGAGAGAGACGGGCAACCCATGGGCATAACAGAGCATATAAAAGGGATCATGCCATATCCACAATCAGAGGGACCTTAAAAGAAACTGATTTCATCCTAAACTGGATAATATAACTGGAACTAAAATTGAGGAATAGTCGTAGTATTCGCTTTCAGATGCAGATAGAGCTCCAAATTCACTCAAGGTGACATTGGAGATTGGTCAGTAAATTTTGTGCAGCTTCTAATTTGGTATTCACTGTTGAAATTATTTAAGACAAATGGCTACACTGAAATGAAAACGCAAAACTCAGTATCAAGCTGCGTAGTAGTATCATAGCTGAACGTCCATAAACAATTAAACATAATACATAGTGCAAACATCCATATTTCAATGCATTACACACCAATGCATATGCAGGCATTTTTGTAACTTATTTAGCTTTAATTTCTAAATATCATTTTTTCTGATCTGAATCAACTTGAAAGCATAAACCATATATCAAGGTCCATTCTTTGTTCAACACAGTTCTCTCTCGCCTTTTCTTTTTTACTTCTACATGTTCAGATACTGCCTCATCAATGACAAATTAATCTTTTTGAGAAGTCGAAAATTGCTTACCTTTATAGTTCTTGAGAAAAATGAGGTCCCACTCAGTTTCAAGGCTTTGTCAACAGACTCCTTAGCAGCAAAGGTAACGTAAGCAGACCTATAAGAACCATATTAGACTAGCCTGACCCATACCCAAGATACAATATATGAATGGAATGCATACCTTGTCAGTAACTATAATAGAATAGTAGAAAGAATGATATTTACCCTTTCGGTTGGAAAGTTACATTGTCAGTCAAAGTAACAACGCTGATAACCGCTCCACACTTAGCAAAGCACAATAACAAAGTTTCTTTAGTTGCTGCAAAGTGTACCTGATATTTATAAAGCGGAAGGGCATCATGCATATGAAACATTTACAAGTACAAATTTAAACTAGCTGAAGATGAAAATCAACTGACAGAACAATGAAAATCAATTGGTTCTACGATCAATTGGGTATATGATTTATTTACACGTTGGTAGAGCAGTTTTGGTTGGAGGGGGGGAAGTCAGCCTAATGGCCATGAATTCTTTGGAAAGAGGGTTCAAATGTGATGCTAGATCGGAAGGACACCCTTTCTCTTTTAGTCGTATTCTCCAGAAGTCATAATAAGCCAAGACTGTCTCTTAGGCCCCAAGATAGAACATTATTTTGAGTCCAAGAATTCTTTTTACAAGAGATGCCCTCAAGCAATCGTTTTTCTCAACCCATGTGGTTCATATTATAGGTATAAACACACTTCATTAGTAGACTTAACAAACAATTCCATTTGCCATGTACATGGCAACAAAAATTCAAATAAGCTGAAATATTCAGCATCCTAGATTCACATTATATCACCTTGACTATCATTGCACCTGTAGGTAGCTATCACGTCATTCATACATTCATATATATATCACAATACTAAAATGTCTTGAAGCCATGGTTTCAAATTTAGAAGAACTTAACTAAAACAAAAGGATAAAGCCAACTAGAAAAGCAAAATTTGATTCCAAGCATAAACATACAGTACAAACCTGAATAAAACAAAATTATCTTGCCGTGATTATAATTATAACTAATAAGAGACAGCGCAGGAAGCATATAAAAAGTTTAGATCGAGTTTACGTTAGTCACAAATACGGTTCTTGACTCGATATCTTCCTCTGGACGTTTCAGTGCACCTGCAAAATAACAAATGAATACATTTCCTGCTCAAAAATGAGCCTTTGGATATAATATAGCAAAAAACCGACCATCACTGTCAACTCTTTATGTGGAATGAATGTCTTGCAACTTTCAGTATAATTGAACCATGACAGTTGATGGGGACAAGGTATCATTTTCTGTGATGATAGACAAAAACTTGAAACAAATCAAATATGCCTCACAAGTCACAAGCATCGAAATTTTGAATAAGGCATTTTACCAACAATATTATCATTAGCTTCATTCAAAAACGCACGCACATTCACAACACTGCCTCTGTGCATGGAATGACGGAAAAAGAAATGTTTGACACATGGTTTCAAAAAATATTATGGTTGATGAGGTAAAAGGAGAAGAGAGAAAGTACATTTTGATTTGTTCCTCATTATATTCAAAGAACACTTATTTTCTCTGGTTTTTTTCTTTTTTATTCATTTATTACAATTTTTTAGAAGTTAGATACACCCATAAGTTCCATACAATCAGCAAATCTGGAGAAATTTACTACTTAGGAACACTTCTACATAAACAGCTCAAAAGTTGTTCAGCACACTAGTCACTGTTGAACTTCATACTCTCATCCAAAACGTAGGAAACTGAACAGTAACCATTCACACTCACGCAAATGCACAAGCACACAAGAATCAGTCTCCAATTCTAATGGCAAATAGAAGAAATTAAAATTAGAAGTCACTAAAGAAAAATTATGATTCACTTTAGAAATTTGCCCCAAATTAAAAATAGCCTCACCAATATTTGACAATAAATTTGATTTTCCATCTTTTTCCACCTCTGTCTGCCTTGATCGAATCTCAGACATTTCTGTCTCAATTTGACGCAATCTTAGTTTCACATCAACCACTTTCTGCATGAAAAAAGGATTGGATACACTAACACATTGACCAATTGAAAATATCGACATATAGCACAAGAGAAAAATAATAGATTCTTTTCAGTATATTTCTCACAGCTTGAAAAGGCTTCAAATTCACAGTCATATCATTTTTTACAGACTCTGATTTAGCAACCATTGGACCACATCCTGAAACCAGATTTGGACAAGTAGCATCTAAATCTTGTGCGGTCAGTGTTGATCTTTTGAAATCTTGTGAATCTTCCTTACTTTGAAGATCCATGTTCTTCTCACCCACCAAAAAAACTGAACCAGTGACTGGACCAGCACCAATATCACCAAAATGTCTCTTTTGCCCGATAGTGTTCGCAACATGATGTTTGTATATTGCACTCATACCATGCTCCGATTTTCTATATTCTCCAACGTGGCTGTCAGCAGTACACCTCTTATCAAGCCTGGGAACTTCTACTGTTGTACCTCTATTTAGTTTGCTATTAGGTAGAGGAAGCAATAGTGCACACTGGTCGAGCACTTCCTCACCTTGCTCTATAGTGTCCCCAACATGCGCATCAGCATTCTTTCCCCTCACAAATGTGTTTTCACATGGCTTACCCAATCTGTCCCAAACACTACCCCGCAACTTGTCATTCCGGTGGGATACTGCACAGACTGCTTTTGGAGAAAGACTTCTTCCAGAAACATTAGCTGCATAAGATTGCCTTGGATGAGGGTTTTCTGCAAAAAAAGGATCGTATATATATAAATGCATTTGGCCCATACACAATGCAGATTTAAATGCAAAATATATATACTCCAGCATATAGCATTAATAAATTAAATTATAGATATCTTAGCATATTGTCCATAACAGACAGCGGTAAGCATTCAAACACATGACTATTTACCATGTATAGTACCCAAAACAGAAAATGGCATATTTCTAGAAACCGGTTCTCTTTTAGCTCCTCCAGCTGAACTCTTAGACAAGCCTCCCATTCTAGAAGGCTCATATGCCAAGGAATCGTCACGAACATTCCCATTTGCACCAACTTCTTTTGTAATTTCTCTTCTACTTGTATGTGATGATGCCTTCTTGGTATTTACCTCTTTCAAAGGAGCATCAAAACCTGGACAACGTTGAACGCCTTCAGGAATTTCCATACCATTGGAGAGAATAGGATTGCAAGCAGAGTTTGACAGGTGGTAGAACTTCTCATCTTTGGTCTGCCAAAGCAACTACATCACAAACTTCAGTCAAACAATTAAGCAGCATCAGATATAAGGAAATTGCCTGGGTTATACAGATATTACAGGTGAGCCATCAGCATTTTCTGTGCCATGATTCTGAAGCTTCCTCAACCTGTTATCATGGGTACCAGTGACAGTGACATCTTCTGGATCTGATAAGCCAACGGTCATATTTGATCGAGGGGCATACTTCAAGAGAAAATCCCATAGCCTATACAAATAGCACAAGGAAAAAAGAGAAAAATTCAGTCCTTAACTAGAGGGGAAAAAAATGCTATATAATAAGGACATCAGACGATCCTATTTTAGCTCCTTATTTTGTCACAAATACCCACCTTGGTGTTGGGGAAAAAGATGATGGGTTGGAAGGCAAATTGAAATTAAATTTATCTACAGGGAAAAACAAGGACACTTCTATTTTAGCAATGTTTCAATATCAAACACGGCAACTTGAACAGCATACACTGCCTTACGCACTGTTGCCATGTCATAATCCTCGCCCTCGCCATCCCCCTTTTGAGGCAATTGTATTTGTATAGGATCTATGTCAGATACAGATGCATTTGTCTGTTGTTACATAAAAACCAAGATTTCAAAAGGATAATGATAAAAAAAAATATCAGCACCGCTTGTATAGTTGAATAGTAAGTAGTTGTGGAAAAACCTTCTCTAAAGTTACTTGTTGTGTAAGCTACTTTAATGAAGATGAGAATGTGCCCCGTTAGCATGTGTGCCCTTAGGGAACACACTAACTCGCCCTACTCTCTCGTACATGTGGACTCGTGTCCAAGAAAAATATGGGGTCCACATGTTAGACAGTGTGTCTGGCTGTCTGCGCATCTGAGAGTCTGGAGCAAGTTAACGTGTGCCTTTAGGGCACGCATTAACAGGACAGAGACGAAATAACTAGTCAAGAACCACAGTACCAAGTTACAAATTCTGCACTTCTTTGCCCAAGAAATGCCTCCAAATCATCTCTTGCCTGATTTTGATGCTTCCCATTACATACAAGCACTGTAATATACTCCTGAAAAGAGAAAAAAATGCCAAAACATTGTTTAGTAAAAAAGAAATATACCAAGGAGAATGTAGAACATGGTAACTTTCTTATGCCATAACAGAAGCCCGTAGCTGAGGTGAGTGAGAAAAATTAAATAAAGTATAAGCCATTGGAATATATGTGAACACATCTCACCGTCAATATTCATTATTCAAGCATCAGTTTCTCAATTTTCAAAATTCTCTATAACAATAACAACAAAAATACAGGGGTGCGAGTACACACACACACACACACATATGGTCAGCGAACAGATAAAAAAAAAAAAGCCCATTGTCACTGTCTGCCAAATCCTAAGCTTCAGAACGAAATTTGTAGATAGTGCTGGAGCATCAATATCATTTCCTTCTTTATTTCTTCCAAATTCCATACACAATGACAGTGGAAACTCCTAAGAGCAACCTCTATAAGTACAAACAGCCAGTAATTAAGTAATATAAGACCAGTTTGTCTCTCAAATCAATCCAAACCAAAAAATAATGGTATGGCCTTTGCTGAACCCAGTAAATCTCACATTAAAAACTTTATGCTCTATGTACTGAATTGGACAATACATGGCCCCATCAAAATAATTTCAAAGAGACTTTCCAAACCTCTCTAGACGCACAGCTTCAACAATACCAACTTCCTCCGTCATCAATTAAACATGGAAAATAAAACCCACTGAAGATCACTTTATATAAACCGTTTCCATCCTCCTAGGTCACGACATACACAAACACAACACAAACACTTGTTCACAGTTATATATACATATGAAATGTGAACTCTAAAAGTTTTTCAAATATAAAGACTGAGGAATTCTAGCGTTTTCAGCCGTTTGGTTGCTAAGGAACTGTTTAATTAGCATTTTGAATGTACTTTGATTGCTTTCGAGAGCAAAAACCTTAGCAAATTACCACGTTTTTTAGAGCAAGAATAATGCGTGCCAAAACCAAACCAAAAATGCCAAATGCTCTGTTTGGTTATCTAAAAGAACGAAGAAAAATGCAGAAAAATTATTTTCAAACATTTTTCCGTTCCTTTCCTTTCCTATCCAAACAGAGGCGAATACCAAAAACAAAAACTCAACTCAGACACAAAATAGCATAAAACCTTAGTTGAGCTGAACATTTTTGGTTCTCCTGAAAAAAAAAAAACCAAAAAAACAAAAAACAAAACGAAGAAACAGCATAACATTTCAATTTTCCACTAGTATCAACCATTTTCTCGGCAACCAAACGGAGCATGAAGCTTTTCAAGAAACAGCATCAAAATAAATAATGCAGCGAATAAATAAAACCTAATATACGGAAGAGAAAAAAAATATTACAGCGAGAACGTCGTCAGTGTAGTTCCCGAGGAATTGGAGGAGCTTCCGGGAAATTGAGGATTTGAGCTTGGAAGCGAGAGATGACTTCCTGTCGATCTTGAAAGATTTAGGGCTCTCGGAGAAGACTCCCATTCGATGTATCTATGCTGAATTGCTCACAGGGAGAAGAAATGTTTCCCTCTCTTTCTACCCAAGTGAACTCACGTTCCGTTTGCCTATGCCTATTTATAGAAATGGAAATGAAAGGGGTAGGAGAGAGAAGGAGGGTGATGGGACCCTGGATTTGATGATTCTGTCTGAGCGCTCATACAAATTAACACTTTGGATCTGGGCCGTTGAAAATAGATCGGCGGATGGGGTTAATCCAACTCATGTAAATGATCGGCCATTGGATATATTTTCAACGGCCTGGATCCAGTGGATCAATATAATTTATACAGTAATACGATATACCAGTACAAAGTATTGCTACAAATATTTGGGTTGCTTTTGGTTGTACTATAGTACTAACATTCCCAACTATAAGAATTTATTTGGATAATTTTTTATTTTATTTTATTTTTTACCTTCAAAAGTAATACGTTGAAATTTTTTTTATTGTTTTATAGGGCTAGAATTTTGAAAACTGGTTCGGCCAGATATCTTTCTGTTATATGGTTTTTATGTAAACCAGTTTCCAACTAGTTTGAAAAAAAATGTATTTATGCCTTATTTTCTGGACATAATTGAACTGATTTGCAGAAAAAATGCACTCACCAAACAGTATTAAATAAAAATCAAGCTGACGTATCCTCAGCTGGCCAGAATTTTAAGTTTGCCAAACAGCCTCTTATAGTACAAACTAAGAGTAATTATTTCAAATAATAAGATTCTAATCATTTCATTTGTTTCAATTTTTTCATTGAAATATATAGAATTAAACTATTCAAATTAAATAATATATATGGTAATGTTTTACGTATATAATAATTTTAATATATTATTAAGGTTAGCTAAAGTTAATTTGGTTTTTAGTTTAGTTTGGTTCAAGTAAAATTGTTAGGGATTGTTTGGCAAACTTAAAAATCTGGTCAGCTGAGAATACGTCTGTCTCATTTTTTTCAGTACTGTTTGGTAAGTGTATTTTTTCTGCAAATCAGTTCAATCCTGTTCAGAAAATAAAATAAGGCATAAACATTTTTTTTTTTTCAAACCAGTTGGAAGTTAGTTTATATAAAAACCACATAGTAGAAAGATATCAGAAATGGCCAGAATCAGTTTTCAAATTCCCAAACAGGCCCTTAAATTAGAATCCAATCAAATTTAGTGGTATAAGTCGAGCTAATCTTATTCAAAAATCTAATCGATTTAATTGGTTCGATCCTAAATTTGAGTAAAATCAATTTACATCCTTAAGAGTTTCTCCAATGTTAAAAATATTTTATGAACACACAAAATTATTTTTTTTTGCTAGTTACAGTAAAAATGGCTAGAGTTGTCCCAATGCGTAAAAGTTATTATTTTTTGCTCTATCGATCAATCTCTCTCTGGTCTCTTCCCTTACCTCCAACTCTCCTAGTACGGTTTTTTATATATATTTTTTTGTGTTTTGGCTATAAATGATCGTGCCAAAAGTTTAGCCAAACTTGATTAAGCCAAAATCTAGAGAAATGTTTGGCTATTACAATACAACATGCAAGTTTGAAATTTTAAGCAAAGATTAATTTTGACTCTTCTCTTAACTGATGCACTGAATTTGCTCTAATTCTGATTGATTTTAATTCCGGAGCAATTAAAGTGGCATTTTTTTTTTTCCATTTGAAATCAAAAACCAAAAAAATATAGTGGCATTTTGGTAATTTAAGCTTTGCCGCCTGGAAATTTGAAAACTTATTAATACTGAGTAACCGCCTTCAACGACAACGTATATGAACTTTTCTCCCGCTCTCGTTCCCGCTTCCTCCTCCCTCCCTCTCTCTCAAAAATTAGGGCGATCAAGTTAATTTTGGTAATTAGGGTTCTTCCGGCTCAGTGTGTGGGTCCAAGGTCGGCAGCGTTATTGATCGCAAGGGTGATCTTATCAAGAAGATGTGCGAGGAGAATCGCGCACGCATTCGCCGGCCCCGTCGGCGCTCCTGACTGTATTGTGAGTGTTTCTCTGTGGTTAATTCTAGGGTTTTCTCTTTTTGGCTTTCTTTGTACGTGTTTGGTTGTTGAGAATGTGTCAGAAAATGAAAGAAATTGAAGTGTTGAGTCTTAGGTTTCACCGTGTTTGGATTTAGGCTTTTCTGTTCTTTGAAATCAAAGTTCTTCAATTGTCAAACCAAACAGAATTCATATAAGAAAAAAGTGATCCTCCTTTTGGTTGCTGAGAAAACGGAGATAGAAAACTATTAAAATTCTTGAATCTAACTTGTATGTTTTCATTTTCTGTTTCATGTTGTTGTGGTATCCAAAACATGATTAAGAAAAAAACAAGAAGAAAAAATTTAACTCTGGTAAGCGGAATAGTCGAATCAGGCTCAATTGGGTGAATATCAATGTTTCCTTAGGGTCCTAACCATTGGAAATTTTGGAGTCAATATGTTAAATTATTGTCTTTTACCCCCTCTATTTTTCTCTTCATGAAATGAAGCCTAATACATTTGCAGCGAAACTGATAATATTTATGTGTGTGGGTTTTAATGGGTTTTTGGGAGAAGTGGTATACAAGTTTGTGGAAGACGTGAGTAGATCTGTATTTTATCAGACCTATGAAGATGATGAGTTTTTGCAATTTTAAGGGGTATATTTTGGTTTCACGGCTCATACTGCTGCCCTGGCTATCATTTTGTTAGTGCTGATCAAAATGGTACATCATCCCTGTAATGATATAACAACAACTATTTTAAGTAACGAATTAGTTTGTATTCAAGTTTCTTTTCTTATGCTTTCTTGGCAACCAAATGATCTGTATTCAAGTTTTTGGAAAAATGGGTTCTTTTTTTTATAGGTTTTACAGTTTCTAGATTGCTCTGTTAAATGGGTCTGTTGGGTTATTAATTTTTCTGGTATGGGTTTGACTATATGATATTGATTAACAAGTTCTTGATTTTCTTATCATCTGTTTATGAAATTTATTGTTCTCACTATCTTTCCTGCTAATTCATTGCAGGTCATGATTTGGAGCCATCTGTATTATTTCGAATCATTTGGAGCCATCTGTATTATTTCGAATCATAGAGGTTTTGCATTCAGTCTATAAAGCTGGACATATCCATATTAGTTTCTTCATCACTCTGCTTTCATGCTTCAAAGTTTCCCCTGGTACCTTGGAATATGTGTTTTTTAGCTCACTTATCCATTAATAATCACCTGCAGTCTCTGGTTTTCCTTTGCTGGTTTATTAGTGCTTGTGTGTGAAGATCTTGTGTTATCAATATTGCTAAATTTATTCAAAGTTTTTTACAATTACAGGTGCCTATCTCCTTATGATAGCATGTATATCTCTATAATAATGCGTGTTAATCATCTTATGTAGGTAGCTGTAGTAGTATTATGGTGGAACACCGTTCGTATGTTTTTGTTAGTAGCTTTATTGTTCTAGATAGCCTTATTACATAAAAGATGTTAATAACTGACATCATATACAGGTAATGTCTTCATGAAATGCCAAATTTCATATTTTATCATAACGTTAAAATGTTCAACATGGTACATCCTCCCCCCCCCCCAAACCCTCCTTTGAAGTGCATGATAATTGTACTTTATCAAACATCAAGGTCGGCTAACAATATGTAAATAGGAGAACCTTTGAGTGGAAATTGAATGGCTGGTATTGTACTAATTTTAAAGAACCTCTTATCCAGTTTTAGTTGTCTTAAGCCCTGTTTGCTGTAGTTTTTCCCAATGGATTTGATGCAATGCTTGGATACGTAAGGAATCTGATGGATCTCTATAACCTGATTTGTATCCTTGTGCTTATCTCTCACCTTTTCCTTCCATGAACATTGTTGCAGATCCCTAGATTGATCCTGTAACTTTAATCTACGAATTGCTATCTCTATGCTAGGTTTCTTGTTATATGATAAAAACTGGTTTTAACTTTGATTGCTGTTTGATTGATTCAACATTGTCAATATACCAATCATTTATTTACCAAACAATGAAGCAATCTTGTCTAGCCTAGTAAGGAAATTTTGGGTATTTAGGCAATAATATATTGCTACAAAGGGTTGTGGCTTTCTAGATATAGTTGACCTTGAAAGTCGTTCAACTTTGAATAGATGAAAAGACGAAAATCTTGAGTGAGAGGTGTCTATCGGAATGCCATTAGTGGCATCTTCTAATTAATGATCAGAGCAATAGACAAACTTTTTGAAATTGAGGGAGAAAATAAAAAGAGAAAAAAATGAATTGCTTGTAAGATTTGAGACAGAAACTACATCTGTGCAATATATGATGAGAATAAATTACTTATTTTCCTGTAAATTGGCATTTGGCCAAAAGAAAAAAATTTAAGTACACTTGACATAGATAATCAAATCTGCTCGAACTTTATAAAGCAGTAAATATTAGCATTAATACAGACTTGGCTGCCAAAACTCCAGATTTTCTTGAATAGCTCAATATCAAATGGGAGCAGGTAAACTAATCAATGACTAATTTGTAACACACCAAGATCTCTTTGCATTGATACAACATAACACAGCACCTTAAACAGACAAGTTTACTTACAAATAACAGCAGGATAGGGAATTTGGGGTACCAGATTCTGCAGGATACCCCCCCCTCTTGCAGCTTCATCTTTGAATGGCATATGAAAGCAGAGACCAAGATGAAAGAAGCCTCAAACTCCAGTCAAGGGTAGTATACTACAGGCATGACACAGATTATGCCTCGACTGTAATTGAAGTATTCATGCAAAATTTGGATCAAATAAAGCTCACTAGTTACTTACCGTGCAATCTGAATTTGAAATTGAATCTTAGGCCTGCAACCTTTAATTATCAATGTTGAGATTTTTTTTAAAGATTTCCACTGTTTCATGATATTTGTGGTTAACAGCATTCAAAGTGGCCCATTTTGGGCTTCGCTTGCAGGTCAGGTGTTCTGATTGCCTGCTTGGGTTTGAATTTGGAAATGGAACTTGTGGAAGTTTCAAAATCCAATTGGTTTGATCATCTCCAGTGTTTTATATTCCTTGATAAAATGGAACCTGGGTACAACATCAGTACAGCTGACCCCTAGTAAAAGGATTAAAACTTGATGAAGATGGCGATGATGGTTATGTTGCAATTTTTCGTACTAGGAAATAATAGAAGATTTATACATTTGTACGATTTCTATTTTTACATATTTTGTATTAAAATATATATTCTCATTGCAATGAACTGAAGAATAAAAAAGGAAGAAACAAGAATCTGGCATTTAAACATTTCGTTATAAATGTAGAAAGTTCATGTGTACATATATGTGTATATGTATAATAAATAAAAGACGAATAAGAATCTACCACATCATGGGTCCTAAATATTATAGTAAGTATACCAATGTGATGACTCCATTCATTTAATTTCAATCAAATTGGTAGGACAGAGTAAAATCTTTTGAGTCTTTTGATATAAAAATGTTCTAAGATGCTCTGATGGAAGCTTTCCACCATAATGCCACCCTACTTAAAATTGGACATTCATATTGATCCTGCTTAGCTTCCTGAATACACTGCAGTGTCTATATCTGTAAGTTTTACTGCAGCATGCAATGATAAAGGTTTAATATGAACTTGAAAATTGATCATCAAGAATTATTACGAGAACACTGTGTAGATGTGAATATGTATGGCATCGTTAAACACATTTTTGGACCACCTTCCGTTGTTGGACATTCTTGTAGTTCTATTAGTGTTTCTTATCATCTTTCATGTACAAATTCTACTTCACCTGGAAACCTGTTGGTTATTAGCAGCAAATGGTAATATAATGCCATCGTGCATGCGAAGTATGTTCTTTTCTTTAAACTTGAAAGAATTTAGATGTAGACACTTGGAAATAATTGCCTCTAGCGTACCATAATTGTCTCTTTTCCATTTCCTACCATTCTTTCATCAGTTTAGATGTTATCGATGTTGCAACATTACATGTACTAATAAAGGGTAGTGCTAAATGAACCACCACTTATACCACATTTTAAAAATAACCTGACTTGAAAGCATGGCATGGCTAGTGAAATTAACCTTTGTTGGATATTGTATTCATTTTTGTTCTCCATCTTAGGTCTTATTTTACTCGCTTGAATCTTTCTTGATATATCTACAAATGCCTACCGCATTAAGACTGATATTTTCTTATATTTAGTATGGCATCTAACTATTTTCTTCAATATCTTTATGCCAGATGCTATTATCTCCCAACGACTGAAGTTTTGTTGGTTATACTTGTGAACTTTAATGCTGTCAAAGGCCTCTCATTCTTTTGGTACGTTATTCTCAGTTTTGAGTGATTGAGCTTTCTTTTTATCCTTTTTTTTTTCACCCTTTTCCATATCAATGCAAGCATTTGTGGGTTTATAGCTAGAAATATGTAAAGATCTTAATAGCTAAAAATTTGTTAAAATTTACTTTATTGCGTTAGTCCGTACGCACCTATCCCTCTTCGGATAGAGATCTCCACAAGCATTTATTTATGTTCTGCAATTATATTGGTGTTTCAGTTTCATATTTGTTTATGTATTTCCATTATGCGGTTCAGTAGGATCATAAAGTACAATGTTGCCTCAATATGCGGTCTAGTAGGATATTAAACTATCACGTACACTCAATACATGGTTTGGTAAGACTTTAAATTACCATGCTAGCTCGATACTTGATCTAGTATGACATAAAACTACTACATTGATTTGGTAGGTCCTTAAACTATCAGTTTTGATCAGTATATGATATAATTGGAAAAAAAAAAAAAAAACCTACCATGTTGGCTCGGTATATGCTTAGGTACGACATTAAACTACCATGTTGGCTCATTTAGTAGGACTATAAACTACCACATTGCCTTAGAATATGGTCCGATTGGATGCTAAATTTGCAAGACATTAAACTACCACTTTGGCTTAGAGTCCGTTATGGTCGGACTCTAAACTGCAATGCTGCCTTGATATATGGTCTAGTAGGACACTAAACTACCACGTCATTTTAGAATATGTTATGGAAGGTCTTTAAACTACCACTTTACCTCAAAATGGTCTTGCCTTGGAATTTGGTTTGGTCTTGCCTTGGAATTTGGTTTAGTAGGACTCTAAACTACCATGTTGCTTCAGAATAAGGTTTGATAGGAATCCAAACAACCACGTTGCCTTGGAATATGTTATGGTCAGACTCTAAACTATGATGTTGCCTCGGAATTGGATCTGCTAAGACCTTTAAACTACCATGCTGCCTCGGTTTATGCTTTGGTAGGGCTCTAAACTACCACATTGCCTCAGTTTATAGTTTGGTAGAACTCTAAACTACCACATTGACTTGGAATATGATATAGTAGGACTCTAAACTATTACATAGCCTCAGAATATACTATGGTTGGACTTTATGTCACCTCGGAATTGGATTCGGTAGAACTCTAAACTACCACGT
>JAESVK010000935.1:62440-118017 GCA_017140935.1 Hamamelis virginiana
ATCAAATTCTAGACATGGTCAATAACACATTCAACTTACTAGAATTGGTATAGCACCATTTTCCATCCTTTACTCTTCCTTCATTATATGATTGTTTAATTTTCAAAACTAAATATATCTGGTGCTGTTTATATATATTTTTATATTGAATGTAATGTTTGGAGATAGCAGTGTCTCGAATCACACAGTGCCTCAATGATGGGATGCCAAAAGTAGGATATGATGCACTCCTTTTAGCTTTATCAACAATAGCTAAGGTATTCCTCTTGAATGATCATTTTCTATTTTCTTAGGGCTCATTTGGGTGGGCTTCTACTTAGACCTTTATGTGCTTTTAAAAAAAGTATGTCTTGAATCACACATTTAGGTGCTTTTCTGACAAGTATAATGTCACCTACTTTAAAAGAAGCAGCACTTTAGGTGCTTTTATGAGAAGCATGTAAAAACATGCTTTTCAAAAAATTAAAAAAAATAAAGGCACCTTTAGGTGCTTATGCTTTAGTTTCCTAACATGCCCTATGAAAATGAATTCCTCAAGTAGTTATTGCATAATAATTTTCCTTTGATACATTGTTCCTTCTCTACTTAGATTTTTTCTATCATCAGTTATTATATCAAATCATGATATGCCAACTACAATCCAAAATTTGGTTCGAGTGTGTGCTCTTTCAAGGTGGTTTTATTTGTGGCTTCTAATTATTCATTCATGCATTGCATTAAGATCAATTTTTATGTTGATGGATGCTAAACAATCATATGATCATAAGGCAGAGAAGTTGCTTCTATAAGTAAGATTGAAGCAGTGTCTAAAGCTGAATTGGAGAGGTTGGAACTTGTTACAGAATATATATATGTATATATTAGCTTCTTAATTAGCATAATTCTAGGCTTAAGTTTAGGTTTCCTAATTGCTTAGTTTCCTTAGATTGTTTCTTTACTTTGTATATATATATGTGTACCTTGGTTCAATATAGATATGAAAATACACAATTCTTTTCATCTCAAATAACATGGTATCAGAGCCTTTAGGAATTCGAAATTAGGGTTTTGTTTTGGGTTTCGTACATAAACACAAAATAGGGGTTTGTGTATTTTAGGGTTCCATTTATTTGAAAACCCTATTTGGAGTAGCCCCTCGACCTCACCGCCGGCCTAGAAGGGTTGCCCAGCCGCCGACCGGCACTCGCCTGAAGTCCGGTGACCTGAGGACCCGCGCGTGAGCCTCACGCGCCGCTACAAGTTTTTTGGCTTTGAGGGTTGACTTTCTGGAAACCCTATTTGGAGGAGTCTTTTATCATCACCGCCGGCCTAGAAGGGTTGCCCAGCCGCCGATCTGCGCTCGACCAGGTTCCGGTGACCAGCAGCCCCGCGCGTGAGCCCCACGCGCCGCCGCGTGTCTCTGCGCGTGACCCCACGCGCCACCTTGTTGGCCAGTGACATTTTCCAGTTGATTTTTCTTGGTTTTTCTCCTATTTTTCAGTGGATCCATTCTGATTTAAGTCCGTCAAGGAACTATGGCTGAAAACAAATCTGTTGTTATATCGGATATGGTGCCTGTGATGTCTAAAATCACGGACCATAAGCTAAATGGCTCGAATTATTTTGATTGGAGTAAGACTGTTCGACTTTATCTTCGGAGTATTGACAAAGATACTCATTTGACTGATGATCCTCCCAACGATGGTTCGAAGCAGACATGGCTCCGAGAAGATGCTCGCTTATTCCTGCAGATTCGAAACTCTATTGATAGTGCGGTGATTGGCTTGATTAATCATTGTGAGTTTGTTAAAGAGCTGATGGATTATTTCGATTTCCTGTATTCTGGTAAAGGGAACGTTTCTCGCATATATGAGGTGTGCAAAGCATTTTATCGTGCAGAGAAACAAGATCAGTCTCTTACAACTTATTTTATGGCATTCAAGAAAACTTATGAGGAGCTTAATATGTTGTTGCCTTTTAGCCCTGATGTAAAGGTTCAGCAACACCAACGAGAGCAAATGGCTATCATGAGTTTCCTTGCTGGTCTTCCTTCTGACTTTGAGACTGCTAAGTCACAGGTTCTTTCTGATTCTAAGGTCTCTTCTCTACAAGAAGTTTTTAGTCGAGTACTCCGCACAGAAGTTACTCCGCCGGTTCAACTCAGTGGTGCTTTGGTGAGTCGAAATAATAATTATGAGCTTGGACGACCAACCAATCAGCGTGGAAACAAAGGAGGAAGTTCACAAGGGTTTGAAACTCGGCCACAGAATTCTGGAGGAATTGTATGCAATTATTGTCATAAGCCTGGACATATGAAGCATGAATGTAGAAAGCTTCAGTATAAGAATCAGAGAGCTCATTCGGCCCACGTTGCATCTACTAATGATAATTCAGAAAAATCAGTTCTTATCTCTACAGATGAATTTGCTAAGTTTTCACAGTATCAGGAATCACTAAAGTCTTCATCTCCTTCTATCACTGCCATTGCTGATTCAGGTAAATCAAATGCGTGTCTTTTTTCCTCATCCTCCAAATGGGTCATTGATTCTGGTGCCACAGATCACATGACAGGTAATTCTAATCTTTTTTCTATGTTTAAGTCACATACTTCTACTTCTACTGTTACTTTAGCCGATGGGTCACCATCTTGTGTTCGTGGGTCTGGCACGATTACTCCTACCCCTCTGCTTCCTCTGTCATCTGTCTTACATTTACCTAATTTATCTTTTAATTTGCTCTCTGTCAGCCAGCTTACTCGTAATCTTAACTGTTGCATCTCATTCTTTCCTGATCATTGCTTATTTCAGGATCTTATGACGAAGAAGATTATTGGTAAAGGACATGAGTCTGGAGGCCTCTACATTCTTGACACACCAATACCTCAATCGGTTGCTTGCTCTGGTGTTACATCTCCCTTTGAGGCTCATTGTCGGTTGGGTCATCCATATCTTCCTTTGCTCAAGAAGCTTTGTCCACAGTTTAGTCAGGTGTCTTCATTAAATTGTGAGTCGTGTCAGTTTGCAAAACACCATCGTCTTAGTTCGAGTCCAAGAGTCAATAAACGTGCTAGTGTTCCTTTTGAATTAGTTCATTCTGATGTTTGGGGTCCTTGTCCTATTGTGTCTAAACCGGGATTTAAGTATTTTGTTACTTTTGTGGATGATTATTCTCGTGTAACTTGGTTATATTTAATGAAAAGTCGTTCTGAGTTGTTTTCAATTTTTTGTGCATTTTGTGCTGAGATTAAAACTCAATTTAATGTTTCAATTCGTACTTTGCGAAGTGATAATGCCAAAGAATATACGAAAACTTTGTTTCAAACTTATATGGCTCAGAATGGCATACTTCATGAGACTTCTTGTGTTGATACTCCATCTCAAAATGGAGTAGCAGAACGAAAGAACAGACATCTTCTTGAAACTGCACGAGCCTTATTATTTCAAATGAATGTTCCTAAACCTTTTTGGGCCGATGCAGTTTCTACAGCATGTTTTTTAATTAATCGCATGCCCTCATCTGTTCTTCATGAAGAAATTCCTTACAAAATCCTTTTTCCTACCAAATCTTTATTTCCTGTTGATCCTCGGATATTTGGTAGCACTTGTTTTGTTCGAGATGTTCGTCCGCATGTAACCAAATTAGATCCCAAGTCTTTGAAGTGTGTCTTCCTTGGTTATTCTCGTCTTCAGAAAGGTTATAGATGTTACTGTCCTAGTCTTAACAAATATCTTGTCTCAATTGATGTTACCTTCATGGAAGACACACCCTATTTTCCGTCTTCTCCTCCTCCCGCACATCAGGAGGAGGATGATGATTTGTTAGTATATTCCATTACATCCTCCGACCCTGTATCGGAACCTGCTCCTATCAAGCCTCCTATTCTTCAAGTTTACTCCAGGCGTAGACCTCTTGATTCATGTCCTGCCCCTGCTACTTTGTCATTAGATCCAGTACCGAGCGATGATCTTCCTATTGCGTTACGCAAAGGTAAACGCCACTGCACTTATCCTATTTCTTCTTTTGTTTCTTATAACTGCCTGTCGTCTTCCTCTTGTTCCTTTATTGCTTCCCTTGATTCTATTACTATTCCTAAAACCATTCATGAAGCAATATCTCATCCTGGTTGGCATAATGCAATGATAGAAGAAATGAATGCTTTAGATGACAATGGTACTTGGAACTTGGTTGATTTACCTTCCGGGAAACGGGCTATAGGATGCAAGTGGGTGTTCACAGTTAAAGTCAATCCAGATGGGTCAGTTGCTCGATTGAAAGCCCGTCTTGTCGCTAAGGGATATGCTCAAACCTATGGAGTGGACTATTCTGATACTTTTTCACCTGTGGCTAAATTGACATCTGTTCGGTTGTTTATCTCTATGGCAGCTACTCACCATTGGCCTTTGCATCAACTCGATATCAAGAATGCTTTTCTTCATGGTGATCTTCAAGAGGAGGTGTATATGGAGCAACCTCCTGGTTTTGTCGCTCAGGGGGAGTCTGGGAGAGTTTGTCACCTTCGAAAGTCTCTGTATGGTTTGAAACAGAGTCCTCGTGCTTGGTTTGGAAAATTTAGTCAGGCTATTGAAAAGTTTGGGATGATCAAAAGTAAGTCTGACCACTCTGTGTTCTACAAACATTCAGAAGCTGGTATCATTCTTTTAGTTGTGTATGTGGATGACATTGTTATTACTGGAAGTGATACTACGGGAATCTCATCCCTTAAGTCTTGCCTTCATACTCAGTTTCATACGAAGGACTTGGGGATGCTAAAGTATTTCTTGGGTGTTGAAGTCACAAGGAGTAAAAGAGGTATCTTTCTATCTCAGAGAAAATATGTCCTTGACTTATTAACTGAGACAGGAAAATTGGGAGCAAAGCCGTGTAGTGCTCCAATGACTCCGAACATGCACCTCACAGCAGATGGGGAACTATTTGAAGATCCTGAGAGATATCGAAGGTTGGTTGGAAAACTGAATTACCTTACCGTGACTCGTCCAGATATTGCGTATTCTGTCAGTATTGTTAGTCAGTTCATGTCATCCCCAACAGTTCATCATTGGGCAGCATTAGAACAGATTTTGTGTTATTTGAAAGGAGCACCTGGACGTGGTATCATATATACAGATCATGGACACACTAACATTGAATGTTTCTCAGATGCAGATTGGGCAGGTTCCAAAGTGGATAGAAGATCCACATCAGGCTATTGTGTTTTTGTTGGAGGAAATTTGGTCTCATGGAAAAGTAAGAAGCAGAATGTTGTGTCACGATCAAGTGCTGAATCAGAATATAGAGCTATGGCACAGTCTGTGAGTGAGATAATGTGGTTATATCAGCTCTTGAACAAAGTAGGTCTTAAAACTTCATTACCAGCAAAACTGTGGTGTGATAACCAAGCTGCCCTTCATATTGCATCTAATCCTGTGTTTCATGAGCGAACGAAGCATATTGAAATTGATTGTCATTTTGTTCGTGAGAAAATTCAGCAAGGTTTGATTTCTACAGGATATGTGAAGACTGGAGAACAATTAGGGGATATCTTTACAAAAGCTCTAAATGGGATTCGGGTTGATTATCTTTGTAACAAGTTGGGCATGATTAATATCTATGCTCCAACTTGAGGGGGAGTGTTACAGAATATATATATGTATATATTAGCTTCTTAATTAGCATAATTCTAGGCTTAAGTTTAGGTTTCCTAATTGCTTAGTTTCCTTAGATAGTTTCTTTACTTTGTATATATATATGTGTACCTTGGTTCAATATAGATATGAAAATACACAATTCTTTTCATCTCAAATAACAGAACTAAATGTGAGTTCATCTAGTTTAAAGAAAAGATTGTCCAATCTTTTCGAGGTAAGCATGTCTGTTTATTTTAGCATTCTTATGCACAACAGCCTGGTATATATTCAAGTTTCATATTGACAGATTATATTTATTTCATAGGATTAAATGTATTGAATTGATAGTAATCTACATCGTTTCTCTTTATTCGATTGCTTTTTATTATTAAAATACTGTTGGCTATGAATATGCTCTAGTAGGACTCTCCACTACCAGGTTGGCTTGGAATATGGCCCTGTTGAACATTAAACTACTATGTTGGTTCGGTATTTGAATCACTTGAAGGTGTGCCTCAAATTCTAGACGTGGTCAATAAGCGCAATCAACTTTCTAGAATTGGTATAACACAATTTTCCATCCTTTACTCTTCCTTCATTACACGATTGTTTAATTTTCAAAACTTCCATATGTCGGCTGTTGTTTTTATAGATTTCCTTTCTAAATGTAATTTTTGGAGATAGAAGTGTATTGAATCACAGTGCCTCAACGATGGGACACTAGAAGTAGGATGCACTCCTTTTAGCTTTGTCAGCAATAGATAAGGCTGGTATTCCTCTTAATTGGTCATTTGCTATTTTCTTTGAAAACTAAATCTTCAACTAGTTATTGCATAATGATTTTCGTTTATACATGTTCATTCTCTGCTCTAAATTTTTTTTATTGTTAGTTATTATTATATAAAATCATAATACGTCAACTGCAATCTAAAATTGGGTTTGAGTGTGTGCTATTTCAAGGCGGGTTTATTTATGCTTTCTGATTATTCATTCATGCATTTTTTTCCCAGCAGTACGTTAAGACCAATTGTTATATTGATGAATACTAAACGATCATATGATCATAAGGCAGAGAAATTGCTTGTATAAGTAAACTTGAAGCAGCACCTAAAGCTATACTGGAGAGGTCGGAACTAAGCATGAATTCATCTGGTTTAAAGAAAATATTGTCCAATCTTTTTGAGGTAAGCATTTATGTTTATTTTATCATTCTTATCCATAACAGCATGACATATTCAAGTTTCACATTGACAAATTATTTATTTCATAGGATTAAGTGTATGATTGAATTGATAGTAATCTATATCATTTCTCTTTATTTGATTGCTTTTTAATTTAAAATACTGTTGGCTAGGAATATGATCTGGTAGAACTCTAAACTACCATGTTGGCTGGGAATATGACCCTGCCAATTAATTGGACTCTAAACTACCATGTTGATTAAATATTTCAATCACTTGAAGTTGTGAATCAAATTCTAGACGTGGTCAATGAGCACATTCAACTTTCAATAATTGGTATAGTACCATTTTCCTTCCTTTACTCTTCCTCCATTATATGATTGTTTAATTTTAAAAACTTTCATATCTCTGCTGCTGTTTTTATGTATTTTATTTCTAAATGTAATTTTTGGAGATGGAAGTGTCTTGAATCACACAGTGCCTCGATGATGGGATGCTAGAAGTGGGATGCACTCCTTTTAGCTTTGTCATCAATGGCTAAGGTATTTCTCTTGATTTATCATTTGCTATTTTCTTTAAAAATGAATACGTCAAGTAGTTATTGCATAATAAATTTTTTCTATACATTGTTCATTCTCTTCTCTAAATTTTTTGTATCGTCAGTTATTATAACAAATCATGATATGCCAACTACAATTCAAAATTGGATTTGAGTTTGTGCTCTCTCAAGGTGGATTTATTTGTGCCTTTTGATTATTCATTCATGCCTTGCATTGAGTTTTTTTTAAGTTGTACACTAAGACCAATTATGATGTTGACAAATGCTAAACAATCATATGATCATCAGGCAGAGAAGTTGTAAGTAAAATTAAAGCAGTGCCTAAAGCTGAACCGGAGACGTTGGAACTAAGCATGAATTCATCTAGTTTAAAGAAAAGATTGTCCAATCTTTTCAAGGTAAGTATGTCTGTTTATTTTAGCATTCTTATGAGCGAGTGGTATAGATTTAAGTTTCATATTGAAAGGTTATATTTATTTCATAGGATCAAGTATATGATTGAACTAATAGGACATATTTTATATTGTTTCTCTTCATTTGATTGCTTTTTATTATTAAAATACTTTTAGCTAGGAATATGATTTCGTAGGACTATAAACTATTATGTTGCCTCGATATTTGGTCTGGTAAGATTCTAAATTACCAGGTTGCCTTGGCTTACGGTTTGGTAGGACTCTAAACTACCATATTGCCCTGAAATATGGTTTGGTAGGACAATAAACTACCATGTTGGCTTTATATTTTGTCTGGTAGGACTGTAAACTACCATGTTGCCTCGAAAAGCGGTCTGCTCGGATTCTAGACTATCGTGTTGCCTCAAAATATATTATCGTCAGACTATTAACTACCATATTGCCTTGGAATTGGGTCCAATAGGACTCTAAACTACCACGTTGCCTCGATTTATGCTCTGCTAGGACTTTAAACTACCATGTCGCTTCGAAATATGGTCTGGTAGAACTCTAAAGTACCAGGTTGCCATGAATATGTTATGGTCTGACTCTAACCTATCATCTTGCCTCAGAATTGGGTCTAGAAGGACTCTAAACTACAACATTGTTTAGATTTATGGTCTCCTATGACTCTAAACTACCATGTTTCCTTGATATATGGTCTGGTAGGACACTTAACTAGCATGTTGCCTTGGAATATGTCATGGAAGGTCTTTTAACTACCACGTTGCATTGTAAAATGATTTTGCCTCGGAATTGCCATGTTGTCATTCCGTATTGCCCTGTTGGACAATAAACTACCTTGTTGCCTCGGATATGTTTTGGTGGGATTCTTAACTACCAATTTGCCTCGGATATATTATGGTCGAACTCTAAACTAGCATGTTGCCTCGAAATTGGTTTTGGTAGGACTCTAAACTACCACGTCACCTTGGTTTATGGTGGTCTGGTAAGACTCTAAACTACTATGTGGCCTTTTCACATCGTCCGGTAAGCTACTAAACTACCATGTTGCCTCGGAATATGGTATGGTCGGACTCTAAATCAGAATGTTGCCTCTGAATTGGTTTTGGTAGGACTCTAAACTACCATGTTGCCTCATTTTATGGTATGACCGCAGGACTCTAAACTACCATGCGCGCTGCCACAGAATATGGTCCAGTGAGACTTCAAACTACCACGTTGCCTCGATTTATGGTCTAGTAGGACTTTAAACTACCATGTTGCCTCAAAATATGGTATGGTAGGACGCTAAAATAAAACGTTGCCTCGGAATATGTTATAGTATGACTCTAACCTACCATGTTGCCTACGAATTGGGTCTGAAAGGACTCCAAACTACCATGTTGCCTATATTTATGGTCTTCTATGACTCCAAACTACCATGTTGCCTAGGAATATGTTAGGGAAGGTATTTAAACTTCCACATTACATCGGAAAATGATCTTGCCTCGGTTTATGGTTTGGTAGGACTCAAAATTACCATGTTGTCTTTCTGTAATGTCTAGTAGGATTCTAAACTACCATGTGGCCTTTCCGTATTTTCTGGTAGGATACTAAACAACCATGTTGCCTCGAAATATGGTTTGGTGGGACTCTACTACCATGTTGCCTTGTAACATGTTATGGTCAGAGTCGAAACTACCATGTTGCCTTTTCGTATTGTCTGGTAGGACACTAAACTACCACGTT
This sequence comes from Hamamelis virginiana, assembly GCA_017140935.1. Classification (NCBI taxonomy): domain Eukaryota; kingdom Viridiplantae; phylum Streptophyta; class Magnoliopsida; order Saxifragales; family Hamamelidaceae; genus Hamamelis; species Hamamelis virginiana. Next base: position 71,928 of record JAESVK010000935.1, read on the forward strand.
GCCTTGGAATATGTTATGGTCGGACTCGAACTATCATGTTGCCTTAGAATTGGGTTTGGCGGGACCTAAACTAACATGTTGCCTCTATTTTATGTTCCGGTAGGACTTTAAACTACCATGTCACCTTGAACTATGGTCTGGTAGGACTCTGAACTTCCACGTTGCCTCGAAATATGTAATGGTCTGACTCTATCTATCATGTTGTCTCAGAATTGGGTCTAAAAAGACTATAAACTATCAAGTTGCCTATGTTTATTGTCTCTTATAACTCCAAACTACCATGCTGCCTTACCATATGGTCTCTTATGACTCCAAACTTCCATGTTGCATTGAAATATTTTAGGGAAGGTCTTTAAACTTCCACGGTACCTCGGAAAATTATCTTGCCTCGAAATTGGTCACTTAGGACTCCAAACTACCACGTGGCCTCAATTTATGGTTTGGTAGGACTCTAAACTACCATGTGGCCTTTCTGTACTTTCTGGTAGGACACTAAACTACCCTGTCGCCTCGGAATATGGTTTGGTGGGACTCTAAACTACCATGTTGCCTCAGAATATGGTTTAAGGTGACTTTAAACTACCACATTGCCTCATAATATGTTATGCTCGGACTCTAAACAATCATGTTGCCTCGGAATTGGGTTTGGTAGGACCGTAGGACCCTAAACTGCCTTGTTTCCTTGATTTATGTTTTGGTAGGACTTTAAACTATCATGTCGCCTAGAATTATGGTCTGGTAGGGCTCTAAACTTCCACGTTGCCTCGGAATATGTTATGGTCTAACTCTAATCTATTATGTTGCCTTAAAATTGCGACTGAAAGTACTCTAAACTACCACGTTGCCTATGTTTATGGTCTCATATGATTCCAAACTACCATGTTGCCTTGGGCATATGTAAGGGAAGGTCTCTAAACTGCCACGTTACCTAGGAAAATTACTGCCACGTTACCTAGGAAAATTATCTTGCTTTGAATTGGTCTGGTAGTACTCTAAAAGAAGGGAAGGTCTCTAAACTGCCACGTTACTTGGGAAAATTATCTTGCTTTGGAATTGGTCTCGTAGTACTCTAAAATACCACATTCCCTCATATTATGTTCTAGTAGGACTCTAAACTACTATGTTGCCTCGATTGACAATTCGGTAGGACTCTAAACTACCATGTTGCCTCTGAATATGGTCTGGTAAGACTCTAAACATTCACATTGCTTCGGAATATGTTATGATCGAACTCTAGACTATTATGTAGTCTTGAAATTGGGTTAGGTAAGACACTGAACTACCATGTTGATTTTGTACATTATCCGGTAGGACCGTAAACTATCCTGTTGCTTCGAAATATTGTCTAGTCGGATTCCAAACTACCACATTGACTTGGAATATCTTATGGTTGAAATGTTAATTACCATGTTCCGTTGGAATTGGGTCTGGTATTACTTTAAACTACTACGATGCCTCAATTTATGGTCTAGTACTACTCTAAACTAACATGTTACCTCGGAATATGGTCTTGGTGGACTCTAAACTACCATGTTGCCTCCTAATTAGGTCTAGAAGGACTCTAAACTACCACATTGCCTCATTTTATGGTCTCCTATGACTCTAAACTACCTTGTTGCCTCGAGATTTGGTTCGATTAAACTCTAAACTACCATGTTGCCTTTGTTTACAGTCCGTTTCAACTCTAAACTATCATATTGCCTCGAAATATGGTATAGTAGGACTCTAAACTATCACGTTGCTTCGGAACATGTTGTGATCAAACTCTAAACTACCTTATTGCCTTGGAATTAGGTTTGGTTGGACTCTAAACGATCATGTTGCCTCGGTTTATGGTCTGGTGGGAGTCTAAACTATCATGTTGCTTTGAAACATGGTCTAATAAGACTAAACTACAATGCTGCCTCGAATTATGTTATGGTCAGACTCTAAATTACCATGTTGGCTCAGAATTGAGTCTTGTAGGACTCTAAACTACCACGCCGCCTCGATTTATGGTCTAGTAGGACTCTAAACTACCATTTTGCATTAATATATGGTCTAGTAAGATACCAAACTACTATGTTGCCTCGAAATATGTTATGTAAGTTTTTTAACTATAATGTCCCTTGGAAAATGATCTTGCCTCGGAATTTGGTCCAGTAGGACTTTAAACTACTATGTTTCCTTTGTATAATGTCCGGTTGGAATTTAAACTATTATGTTTCCTGTTTGGTAGGACTCCAAACTACCACGTTGCCTCGGTCGGACTCTAAACTACCTTGTTACCTCGGAATTGGGTTCGGTATGACTCAAAACCACCAAGTCATACCACGTTGCCTCGATTTATGGTTTGGTAGGATTTTAAACTACCGTGTTGCCTCCAAATTAAGTCTGGTAGGACTCTAAATGACAATGTTTCCTTGGTTTATGATCTTGTAGGACTCTGAATTACTATGTTCCCTTTGTATATTGTCTGGTGGTCCTTTAAACTACAATGTTGCCTCGGAAAATGGTCTAGTAGGACTCTAAACTACCATGTTGCCTCGGTTTATTGTCTAGTAGATCTCTAAACTACCATGTGGCCCATGTTGCCTTGGAATATGTTATGGTCAGACTCTCAACTACTCTGTTCCCTCGAAATTGGGTCTGGTAGGACTCTAGACTACCACATTGCCCAGGGTTAATGGTTTGTTAGGACTCTAAACTATAATGTTCCACACTAAACCATATACCATGTTGCCTTGGAATATATAATGCAAAGACTTATACCATGTTACCTTGGAATATGAATTTGGTTTGGTAGGACTTTAAACTGCCACAATGCCTCAAAATATGTTTGGTTGGCCTTTTAACTACAATGTTGCTTTGGAATTGGGCCTGGTATGACTATAAACTATCGTGTTGTCTCAGTTTATGAATTGGTAGTACTCTAAACTTCCATGTTGCCTCGGATTATGGTCTTGCCTTGGAATATGGTCTGGTAAGATTCTAAACTAGCACGCTACCTCAAAATATGTTGTTGTAGGATTATAAACTACCACGCTGCCTTTGTATATTGTCTGGTAGGACTTTAAACTACCATGTTATCTCGGAATATGGTTTTGCCTTGAAATATGGACCGGTAGGATTCTAAACTACTCTGTTGGCTCAAAATGATGATGTTGGCGCGGTATAGGGTCTGGTAAGACTATAAACTACCACATTGCTTCGTAATATGGTAGTTTAGGGCTCTAAATTACTATGTTGCCTCGGAATTTAATCAACTAGGACTCTAAACTACCATGTTGCCTTTGTATTTGGTTTGGTAGGAGTCTAAACTATTGTGTTGTCTCTGCATATGGTCTGTTGGGACTCAAAACTACCATGTTGCGCTGGTACTTGGTCTAGTAGGATGCTAAACTATCATGATGGCTCAGTATTGGGTTTGATAGGATGTATAACTATCACGATGGCTCGTAACGACAATGTTGGTTTGGTATATTGTCTGATAAGACTCAAAACTACCACATTGCTTTAGAATATGGCTCCATAGGACTTTAAACTTCCATGTTGCCTCGAAATTTGGTCTAGTAGGAATCTGAACTACCATGATTGTCATGTATGTTCAAGTAAGAACCTAAACTATCACGTTGGCTCGGTATATGGTCTACTTAGATCCTAAAATACCACATTAATAGTCTATGTATATGGTAATTATTATGTGTTGTTGTGGTTGTGATAATATATATATATATATATATATAAGAACTACGTTTGGCTTGATCCCAATGATCTCGGGGTACGTAGGTAGTTTGGGATTAATTCCTAGATGCAGCCACGTGTTAGTATGTATAAAATACTCCCTCTATGTTGATTGTGTTTAGTGTGACAATCTGCTTTGCTTCAAATCAAATAAATGATATGAGCTACTATGTAGTTTTCGTAGTGATTTTGTTGGAAGTTATTTCTTTTATCTATAGAAGTTATGCTATTAATAAAGCTATGCTTGTCGAGGGATTAAATGTATTACTTATGACTTTATAGGATTAGTGGTAGCCTTATGATAGTAAATGGAGGGCTGTTAGAAGTTTGACCCTAAACTACGATATAGGCTCAATTTAGGGTTTAGTAAGACGTGAAACTAACGCTTTGGCTCGATAATTGGTTTGTATGATGTTAAACTAGCACGTTCACTCTGTATACATTCTAGTTGGACGTTAAACTAACACATTGGCTCAATATGTGGTCTAGTAGAACTTTAAACTACCATGTTGACTCGGTATATGGTCTGGTATGTCTTTTAGCTACCATGTTGGCTAGGTATATAACCTGGTAGGACCTTGAACGGTCACGTTGGTTCGGTATATGGTTTGGTAATTAAGACTCTAAACTACCACATTAGCTTGGTATATGATCTGGTAGGTCAGTAAGCAACCATGTTGGCTCAAGTATTTGGACTCGTAGGACTCTAAACTACCAAGTTATGGTCTGTATGACATTAAGCTGCCACATTGGCTCGGTCTTTGGTATAGTAGGACCCTAAACTACCTTGTCGATTGGCTTGTCATAAGTTCTAGTAGGACCCTAAACTATGATGTTTGCTCGGTTTACATTCTGGTAGGACGTTAAACTACCACAATAGCTCAGTACGTGGTCGGGACCCTAAACTACCATATTAACTTGGTATACGGTCTAATTGGAATTTAAGTTGCTATATTATGATCAGGGTCCGTATTTGGCCTGGTAGGGTATCAAAATACCATTTCTGTGCAAGAAAAGGTAAAAACTTAGAATTGCTGCCTAAGAATAAAAAGAAGATTCAAAGGGATTCAACCAACGATCTGGTATATGAAAACAAAATTAAGGGTGGGAGTACAATAAAGGACAAATAACAAAAGGATCAAATAGTGAAATTAATAGTGAGTCAAAATATTAAGAGATGGTACAATAAGACTATGTGGGGTCCAATGGCCGAAAAAAAAAAAAAAGAGAATTTAGTGCAACTAACTGAATAAATCATGTGAACAAAACAGGGTGGGGTTCTGGAACAAGACAAAAGGGCCAAATAAAAGAGTGGACAAATAATCAAAGCTACTGTGGAAATGCAACAAATAAAGTGGGGTTCAACGAAGTAAAACAAAGCTATTGGGAGGACAAAGTGAGTTAGTAAAATGACATAGGACAGATGAGAAAGCTAGATGGACAAAAACAAAGGATTAAGGGTCTGTTTGTGTTAGCTTTTTCTAAAATCACTTTTGGACAACTATTTCTTCAATTATCTCTTAAGAATTAATGATCAAATCATGTCTTCGCATATCAAAATGAAGTGATTGTGGCAAAAGTTGGCACCCCTTAGTTTTTGCCTCAATCACTTCTAGTATGAAAATTTTGTCAATAATCCTAACACTCCTCGAGTTATATTGAAGTGATTATCACTCTATCTCATAAATTAAGTGGAATTTTAAGTTCCAAAAGTAATTTTAAGAACAGTTAACCCAAACGGACCCTAATTAGAAAGGGTTTTACCAATTGCCGAGATGAGTTCGAGATGGAATCACTATTGTTAAGAGTTTAGTTCAACAGTTGGCTGGGTTTATGATTTGGATGAATTGAATCTGCTGGCAGGTACGATTCTGATATAAGTTTAACTCATGAAAGAAAATAGTTCTTATTAAAATAAGAGAGATGTAAGCCTATTTATAAGAGTTTAATAAACTAATATTGGGAAACTACTAACCTATTAAATTATAAAATACTAAAAGACTAAGCTACCCTTAATAATAAAATATATTTACCAATACATCTCACGACGGGTTCTTCGTGGATTTAGGACGCGATTACAAGTTCATGGATTACGTGTTGATTTATTTCCATTATGCTAGCTTGATATACATTGTTAGACCATTCTCTAATAGCACGCTTAAGCTTTCGTAATTCGGAATCTGGAACTATGATATCTAAAAGGTCTTGAGTTTAAGTTTTGTTACCTCCATTTGTTTGTTTGTTCCCTCATCATATTCTTATGATTCTTGGATTTATGATGTCATTTCAGAATTCATATGGATTATGGTCCATTTGGTAAGAGCATCTGTAGTGCAGCACTTTAAGTGGCAATTTAGTGTCAAACTCAACTTTCAAGGATAAAATGGTGCTCCATTGCAGCACTTTAAGTGGCGTTTATTTCCGTCAGTAGTTACTGACTAATTTAACTGCAGCCTCATGTTTAAACGGTGACATGGCTATTGTCACCATTTAAATTGCTTTTATTAATTGATTACACTATTTAAAGAATTCCAACCCACTATTAATTGCTTTTATCACTATTAATTGATTTTGACACAATTAATTGTGTCACCAATATATAAAATTCTTGTAATTATTAATAATTAATTTTATCACACAAGTTAAAATTTAAATTAGAAATAATAATTACTGTGTCAAAAAAATTAAATATTTTTTAATGGTTTTAATTTAAATACTATTAGCTAGACTATAGTTAATAAAATTTATTTAACTAAATTAAAAATGTAATTAAATCAAATGTTATTTTTTATTTATTTGAATATTAAAGTTATCAATGAGCCAATAAATTAAAATATAAAAATTAAATATTTTAATTTTAAAACTAATTAAATGAATATTAAATATTAATTTAGTAAATTTAAAAAGAAATTAAATTAAATTCAAAATGAATTCCGATTATTAATTGTAATTGAAATCATTAAATCATTTTATTTAATCCATGTCATCACTTGAAGTGTTACTTTAAAGTGTGCATTGTAGCATACATGTAGGTAAGTTAAAGTGTGAAAGTTAAAGGGTGAAATGGTAGACACGTGTCACTTAAACAATGGAGTTGATGTGGCTAATGGGTGACATTTAAAGTGTTAGCATTGGAGATGCTCTAATACAAGGTTAAAGTTGAAATATCCATTTGGTTGTTGAAACGTCATCTCTTCTCTCTCTCTCTCTCAGCTGATGTGAGTTTAAAATTAGAGGAATGTGTCAATTTATATAGTGGTCGGTGATGGATTCCCACCTTTTTGAGAGCGAGGCCGGACCTGGCCAAATTAAAGGAAAACCCAAGGCTAACATAGGCATTGGACCGGCCCGTTACGCAAATAAGCTTTCCCCAAAAATAATACCCAGTATTTAAAAGGGCTGTTTGGCAAACTTAGGTGCCATTTGGATAAGCCACCACTTTTCTACTTTTTAAATTTTGAGAGTAGAAGTAATTTTTTGCTTTCACTCTCAATTTTTTAAATATAAAAAGCACGTTTGGAAGTCCCAATTACTTTCACTTTTTAATGCCCCAATTACTTTCACTTTTTAATGCCGTCCCTGCAACAGGGGTATCCTCGCCAAAATCGAACCCATTAGTATCGTCGAAGAGAGAAGTGAGAGGAGAGAAGAAGATGCAGTAGGGAAGAGGAGAGAACACAACAGCACCGGTGACGGATGCAGAAATCACAACGGCACCGGCGACGGAGAGAGAGAGCTGCTCATGTGAGGGAGGGAGAGTCATATAATATTGGAAGTGGAAGTGGAAGCTTATCCAAACGCAGCCTTAAAAACTTGACCCAAAAATAATACGAAGTAATTAAACGCTAATAAAGTAGTATGTAAGTTTTGGGACATGAGTCATATAATATTTTTCTGATGGTGTTGCCAAACATTCCATTGCTAGAAGTTCGATTCCATGTTCCCAATTCTCGTGGTCTTTTAATGTGACACGGTCGAGTTAAAATACTTGAAAACCAAAACATTGGGTTCCAGCCTCTTAAATCTCATCTGGTTATAGGATGCTACTTTAAATAATGAATTAAATTAGAGAAAAGCCTATGAATTAAGACATAGCTACCCTGGCTTGAGGGGCTTTTCTCCATACTACGTTAAAGCAGCATAGTCCCTGAATTTAACATTCCAGATCTCTCCTTTTGCCGGTCATGCCAATGCATATTATCCATAACTACTAGAAAAGTAATGCCAGTGCAGGCATGATTACATACATCAAAATCTTCTCCTCTCCATGGACCATTCTCCGCTTCCCCTTCAGACTGAACGAACTCTACTAATGCTTCCATTCCTAAAGTTGTCATTCTTGGCTAGTTTTTCATTGTAACTCACTTCCTCAGATCACTCCCCCCTTCCCCCCATTCTCCCTCCATACCGACCACAACATAGACAATATTGTTTTTATGCCACTATTCACAGAACTTCAATTAGCAAAGAGCAAAAATAGGACAGGATATTTAACATGCATATACAAAATCTAGTTATTAATTGCATTATCATTTTTCAATGTAACAGAATTCTAAATCATGTGCGTCTTCAAAAATCTACCATGAATTTGGCAGAGGATATGGCCCTAGATTGTTGCGAAACCACAAAGAAGAATTAGTACAGCCAAGTACACGTAATTGAGATTCAAGGCTTTGTTGAGATGAGTTAGATTTCCAAGCTAAAAACAAATCAATAGAAACACATAACCATCATGCATTTGGTAATTATTTTTCAATCAAATCATGGGAATAGCACCACTTATAAGCACTAGACAAGAACTTTACCTACAAGATAGAGTTTTTTATCATATTCCCTCCCTCTTGAAGGTGGGAATGAACTTTTAGAGTGGCTTTTCTCCATCAACTAAGACATGATAACCTCATAGTGCATTATGGATTTGTATCATTTTCCTTTTCTCCATCAACTAAGATATGATTACCTCTAGTGCATTTGAAAAGTCGTTGAACATGGATTTATATTATTTTGCTTTCCTAGGCAATTGATAGCATAACTTCATCCTCTTTATATGATTATCACACGCGCACATGCACGCGCGCGCGCACAAAATCCATTATCACAAAGTGAAAGTTAAAAAGCCAAAACCATGCCATTTCATAACATCATGAAAAGGATCTTTATGCAGAAAGGAGATAAAAGTATAAAACTCATTTCGAATACCATGACATAACAAATTGGCTCAATTGATATGCGATGCACAACACATGAACCAATGTCATTCCCATGAGATGCTTCCACACTCTAATTGTGCAAAAGCAATGTATGGACGAGGGATTCAGCCCCGCTACTAACATATTACACAAGGAAGGAGGTTATGTGCAAAAACACTAGTTGTTACAATTTAGAATCCTTTATACTTGCAGAATTCGTCAATATTAGTAAGGATGTAATGGCTGAGTAAAGTGGAATTATATGAACCATGTCACCAGCACACAATAACATATATGAATTGTAAGCTAATCTTCAAAATATTTTTAGTATAATTCGATGCAGCTTACGCCTTTGTATGCAAAATTACATGTACAAACTCATAATAACTTGGCATTATCAAATGGGTATGATTATATGTGAGCTATAAATAAATAAATCACATGAACCACCACTTTTCTCAACCAAAAAATCATACCATTAAACACTAACATACATAAAAACCATTAAAGACTACAAAGTTGAAGAAACCAACAACATTTTATTGTTAAATTATACTTCCCAACATCAAAATTGAATCACAAATTACCCTGTTATCATCGTTCCAGCTCCTTCATCAGTAAGAATCTCCAACAGCAATGAATGCGGAAGCCGCCCATCAATGATACTTGCTGTCCTAACTCCTTGGGCAAGCGATCTCACGCAGCAATTCACCTTTGGAATCATCCCACCAGCAATTTTCCCCTCCTCCGTCATCTTCTTCACCCCTTTTATACTAATCTCCTTCACCAAACTCCCCGGATCGTCACGATTCTCGAGAATCCCCGGCACGTCAGTCAAAAGTATCAACTTCTCCGCCCCCAATGCCGCCGCCAATTCTCCGGCGACAGTATCAGCATTAATATTGTACGACTGGCCGTTCTCGTCGGCTGCCACAGACGCAATCACCGGAATATGGTTGTTTTCAACCAGCGGCCGGAGGACCGTGGGGTCGACGGCTGCCACGTCGCCGACAAATCCTAGCTGAGCCGAATTGAGCTTCGGCCGAGCCGTGAAGAGACGGCCATCCATTCCCGAGAGGCCGACGGCGGTGGCGCCGGCTTTATTGATCAACGAGACTAAGTGCTTGTTAACCTTGCCCATTAAAACCATGGAGACGATTTCAATAGTGGACGAGTCAGTAACTCGGAGGCCGTCACGGAAGATTGACTCGATGCCGAGTCGACTCAGCCAGTTGTTGATTTCGGGGCCTCCACCATGGACGAAGACGGGACGGAGGCCGACAACGGAGAGAAGGACAAGGTCGTTGATGACGGAGGCCTGAAGGGTCTGTGATTTCATGGCGGCGCCGCCATACTTGACTACAATGGTCTTGCCTCGGAATTTCTGGATGAAGGGCAGTGACTCGGAGAGAATGTCAACCCGGGTCTGAGCGTGGGCGAGTGACGACTCAGTTGATGATGGCGATAGTGATACTGAGGCTGCTGCGGGGTTTGAAAGAGAGGATTTGAGACAGGAAAGGCGACAGGGGTTGAAGACAGGAAGAGGGATGGTGGGTTTAGGGTTTTTTGGAGATTTGTCGGAGAATGGAAGAGGAGATGGAGATGAGAGGCGTAGGGTTTTGGGTGAGAAGGACATTTTCTCTCACTTCAAGCAGGTAACTTTGAACTTGTTTGGAACAGAGAAGAGGGATTGAGAGTGAAAAGAAATGTGGAGAGAAGAAGAAGAATAAGTAGCCGAGCTTTAAGAGCTGCAGTGCATAGCGGCTGCGTCAGTTTTACGAGTATCGTGATAACACAACTGCGGTGAAGCAAATCTTGCCCCAAACTCGCCAAGGCGCCAACCCTCCATCCCCATAAAGCACACGATTCTTATTCTAATTTCTGATCTTCCAGTCGCCACACAATCTAAGGGGTGTTTGGTTCTCAGTAAAGTTCCGTAAGAAAGTAAGTGAAGGTAAAAGTAGAAAAAGAAACTGTGTCTACTTTAGCTGATTTTCCCTTACTTCATCATTTCACATAATACAAATTTTAAATTTTCATAATACTTGTTTGTGTAAAATATGAAAAATGCGTTTTGAGGGGGAAAAAATTCATGTGAGAAGGATCAGTAATGAGATTCACAATTTTTTTCAACAACCAAAAGTACAAAAAGTGAGGAAAAGGTTTTTCCCCAGCATTTTATTTTCTACCAATTAAATTGGGGTCCGAATCCAAATATATGTATATATATATATAAACTATCAGCCTAATTCTATGATGTGAATCCTCTCCTTGATTGTTTTTTACTTGAATTTATTTGAATACCTAAGATTATAATTATTCAAATAAATCATTCTTCCCGTTAAATAATGTGTCATGATCTTAGGTACTCAAACATAAAAAAAAATTCCCTAACAAGGATTCTCTACTTGATTTTTTTTTTGCTTGAGTTTATTTGAGTAGCGAAAATCTTAACACATTATCCAAATAGATCATTCATCTCTCACGTTAGATAATATGTCATGATCTTAGATACTCGAACACAAAAGAATCAAGCTGAGGATGGACACCCTCTAACCTGAGCTTGTTCCATCCATTACAAACTAGTCTGTATTATAAGTGTGCAACTGAACTGTGTATATAACACTTTTGCAAGTGTGCTGTTTTGGTGGAGCAACGATTTTTTTTCCTGTCAATTAAAATGTAAGCTTGTCACTCCGAGGACTAATCCGGGAAGAGAAACAAACTTGAGATCTTTCAGAGTAACATACAGTAGAATTCCATACTCTTTTCTTATATATTAGGTTTCAAAAGACTTTGGTTGAGTCAGATAGCAAAGTTTCCATTAGACAAACTATTTTCTTTTTTTACAAAGAATCCCAAATCACCTTTAGCTCAGTCCAAACCCTGCACTAGCAGCGCCTCTGCGACAGTTTCTCTTCCAACAAATATAGGCTAAAAGATCTCTTCATTAAGATGAAACCAGAATTGAGACTAGCACAAAATCTGAATCACTACGTAAACAAAAAGCGACACACAAATAACGTGGAATTGAGGAATAAATCAAATTCAAGAACTAATGTACTATAATCATGTTTAAGTCATCGTAAAATCAATGACCGTTCTCTGGAATTCAACAAGTATAAATGAGGAGCTTGTTGACAGTGTCAATGGCTCTCTACTCCGTTTTGGGTTACATAATGGATTTCGCCTCTCATTTACCAAAAAATAAAATGTCAGCAGAGGGGTGGTGGTTAATTTAATGCTACCTTCCCGCCTTTGAAACCCATTTGATATTAGCTGTGGCATGTGGGGATATGAGAACTGAGGAAAAAAAATATATCAAGAAATTATCACTTTCAAAGGTACAGACCATCTTGATTAAATTTTCCATAAAACAAGAAATATAAACAGTATTAGTACCAAAGTAGGCTAATGCCAGTTACATTATTGCAAGTTCAATTCCATGCATAACCCAAAAATCAAACCCTGTCTGAGAGGTTCGGGCATTTACATATACCCAAGAAAATCAAATCTACCAAACTGACCAAACAGAAGAAAGCTTCAGCAGGAGAACTTCCCCTTCCATTTAGACATTTGAAGGACCAACCTCGACTCATTCTTCGGGTGTGTCCGAGCGGATGACTGATGAACAAATCAGTAAAACAATTTGTCAGTATATAAACACGGATGTATTATTAATTCAATCAAACTCAGTTAATACCAAAAATAAAAGTGGGTTGACATGCAAGTGCATACATGCATCAAGGTGGCATAAAGTGAAATAAAACTACTATATTATTAGAATGCTATGGTGTCCCAGATGCCTCACAATTACTTCATACATTTATAACGCGTGAATATACATACAAGTAGGTACATAGACATGTAATTAAACAATACATCCATTGACAAAGGATGTAATTAAACAGTACATCCTTTCCCCTTCCATACAATACCATGCCTTCCCATTCCCTAACCACCTCTATCGAATGAATCTTTTCCAAGAGCTCCGCCAACCCTTCTAACTTTCAATCTTGAAAGATCCTATTAAAGCTAATATTCCACTCCACTGTATCATCCCTCCGGAAAACACAATCTTTAATCCAATTATTTTTATCCACTGCTATTGCGAAGAGGTCTGGGTATAGATCCCTTATAACAACCTCTCTGCAAGAAGACATCTACCCAATACCTAGGACGCAAACCATCTCATACTAAGAACTTCATAGTCTTCGAAAAATCATCCAAGCCACTCATAATTGCTTTCCAGAGCTCAACCCCATGGCTCCCACGGACTTCCTTGGCAAACTAATCTCCCTCCTCACAACCACATTTCCACACTACAATTCTACAAAACCCCCATGGATTCATTTTACCAATATCAATGTTTTCAGATAACCGATTCCAAACCTGCAGTAAACTTGTCAGATGCTCCAAATCCAATTCCCTTTTACCTATATCATTATGAGAATCTAGCCAAAAAATCATCACCAATCCCACCATCCTGTAGAAGTCACGAGGAAGCTGTATAAACAAAAACTTCTAATAAACTTTATCAAGACCCACATGAACTAGAGCCATATTTTCTAATGAATGTCTCAATATAATAAACTACTGTAAACACAAGTTCTCTAACTCTCACTACAGTTGCTAAGAAAACTAGGTAACAAAAATATTGGGTTACAAAGTTAACTTCATTTCCTTTAGCCTTTCATTTTGTCTGTGAGTGTGGGATATATCACTATTGGATCAATTTGGTGTTTTGTTTTCAATTATCCGCTTTCCATAATGAGATATATATATAGATAGATAGATAGAAAAATGTTCTTATGAGGGATACCTCATTTTAACTAAACTGAGTCGTAATCAAGCATTTCTTAGTTTTATTAGCAGAAGTTCAACCCGTCTAATCTCGTCCACTGTTTGTTTTGTTGGGGTTGGGGGGAGGGGAGGCAAGTGATTTAAAGAGATGATGGTAGAAAACAAAATTCATATCTTTGAGATCAAATCTTTAAACAGTTAAGAGAAAAAAAAAATGGAAGCATCTGGATCTCTTTCCTTTTCCTTCTCCACAATTTCTCGGTACCCAAGCACATCCCAATTCAGAACACGTAATAAAACACGTATAACAGAATCAACGAATCAAAACATAAATCAGGGAAAAATAAACACCGTTAACAGATTAAAACCCTAGATTTACATCAGACGATTGACATGTGTATATATATATATATATATATATATAGAGAGAGAGAGAGAGAGAGAGAGAGAGTAAAGGAATGATGCGTACTGGGTTTCTCTGGTGCGCCATCAGCCCATTTGGAGACGACGAAATGAACCTTCTCGCGGGTGAGGGCTTCAGATTTGTAAGGCTCTTTGAGGCAGTTCCTCACCAGATTCGCGCAGATGTTGGAGTATGATATGTAGGTCATTCCCGCCGCCCTCCAAAACGGCACCGCCGCATTCGATCCTGCCGCCGACGCCATCTCTCTCTCTCTCTCTCTCTCTCTCGGTTTCTCGTTCCACAACAGTACCGCCAGCTGATTAGACCTAATGTGGTTGCCTTTCTTCCTAGCGAGTATCTCTCGAGCAGCAGACAATGAACCGGGTCGACCCAACCCGTTAATAAAAATGCATTATTTGTGGAGTAAATGAATCATAATCCTTCCTTTATTAATAATGGCCTGTTTGTTACGAGGGAAAAGTGGGAGGAGGGAAAAGTGGAGGGAAGAGAGATTTGAGACATGTTTGGTATGGAAGGAAGGGAAAAATTGAGGGAAGGAAAAAGTTGAGGTATTCAATCCATCCAATTTCGGGCGGAAAAGTTAAAAGAAAACTGAAAATCAGTTTATGTGGGTTTTGAAAATGTCATTTTAACATCAGTTTTTAGTTTAAACCCCCCAGCCTTTCCAAGGAATGAGCTGAGAAAGAGAATTTCATAAATATTAGAATTTGTTTTTCTGACAAAAAGTAATTTAAAAAAAATTCTCATCGAAGACCCACTTATAAAATTATAATTTCTCAATTATTAACATATAACTGAATCTTTTTAATTGTTATTAGAATTTAGTAGTATAATGTCATTTTGGTTAAATATATGTGAGGGTATAATTGTAATTTAGGTGCTTTACTTCCTTTCCCTCCTTCCAATTTACCAAACACATGGAAGGAAATAAACCACTTTTTCATCCATCATACCAAACACACAGGAAGGAAAATGATTTCCCTCCCTTGAGGAAGGAAAGTCCATCCCTCATACTTTCCTTCCTTCTATTTTTCGATCCCTCCTACGAAACGGAACATAAGAAAAAAATTATAATAAATAAAATAGTTGCATCATGTGCCATATTATTTTTTTTTTTTTTTTTTTTTTTTTTTGACATATGGCATTTTTCTAATTAGAATTCAACAAACCAGTTGATCAATAACCCACCCATGAATCCAACTCATGAAATGGAAGTCTACCCAACCTTAACATTTTAACAATTCAATGAATGAATGGAATTTGAGGACGATTTTATTTATCTACTCCGTATAAGACTAATTTGGATCCAAATTCCACTTTCGTCTACCAAATAATTACATTTACAGTTTCATTTTCTCACATGATTATTACTGACATAGATAGTGTTTATGTCGCTATAAAAACTTTTCAAAATTTTTCTTTAACCTTATTAAGGTTTTAAAATTTCCATAGTATAGATTGCATAGTTGAGAGATCATTTAATTGGCACTTATATATATATATATATATATATATAACACAAAGCAACTTGAATTGATGTATCGGCGTAAAAAATAAAGTATCGAGAGTGAGCAAAAACTTTATAAACAATTCCCTTTAATAAATAAACAACCCATGTACCTTAGGGTTCTTGGTTAAATACCCTAAATAAAAGCGCTTCTATCATTTCGAGTGAAAACAACTTCTTTTAAAACATTTTCCTTGAATAATTAAAAGCATATGCAGACGTTTAAGTAAAAGTAGCACGTGCAATACAAGTGCATGTTGACAAATATTTAAGAGAGATTTACTGCACACTCCAAAAAAGCATTTCAAAAAATATTATAAAATAATGCGGCTAATGATTTTTTAAAATTTATTTATTGAGAATACTAGGGCCTGTTTACTTCATGAAAATTTTTACAATTTTTATTTTCAGTGAAAATTTTTTAAAAATCATTTTCATTTTCAATTTTCAAAATTTAGAAAATGTGTTTACTTTGCAAAAATTAAAACTGTTTTCAAAATCTAAAAACAGTGTAAATGCATTTACTAAAACTATGTATTATCTCTATATGTTTTATTATTTATATTTTTTGGTTTTATAGCTGGTCTATATATATATTTTTTTATATGTTTATAAGCATTGTCACTATATAATTATTGTTTTCAGTTTTCGTGAAAATACAAAAAACGTTTATTTGATGTTTTCACATTTTCTTAAAAACTGAATTCATTTTATTGAAAATAGTTTTTATTTTTTACAAGTAAACGCATTTTTTAGACCGTTTTCTGTTTTTATTGAGAATGAAAATGAAAATTGTGAAAATTTTCATGAAGTAAACAGGCCCCCCAGTGAATAAAATATTTGGATTTATCTGAAAATGTTTTTTGGATACTTTTTTCGAGGCATTCCATGTTTTCCATGTTTATTTATTAACAAAGTATGTCTTGAGCCCACTCGAATTAACCGGGTCTATACATTACTTCCCATTTAGTTTATATTTTTAAAAAAATTGTTCAAACAAATAAACAGTATATATTTTAAAATTTTCAAAATAGATAAAAAAAGATTATTTATGTTTATATACAATATAAATACGTATTTTGTTGAGCAACGATTTGTTAATCTAATTGCATGCATAGCGGCTTTTAAGAGATAAATTTTGAGCTCGAGCATACATAAATGCATCAATAAAATTTTGCTAATATTACGAGACTCTGAAGTAAATATAACTTTCTATCATCGATAAAAATGATATCGTTAAATAAAACCGAAATTTTGTTATTAAAATTTTGTAAAGGAGGCCCAAATCGAGAATAATTGAGCCCAACTCAAATTATTGTTGTTTGTTTTTTTTAGAATTTTATTTCTATATATACTGTCATTTTTGTACAAGACATGCTAAAATAAAGTATGTACAAATAATCAGATATCGTTTATAAATTATTAAATTAGAAAAAAACAATTTAATACAAAATTATGTTCCTTAAAAATAAAAGTACATTGAATAAAATTTCGATACATAAAAAGCTGGCATCAAGTTTTTATTTTAAGAGTCGATTTCTGCATATTTTGAGGCAATGCTATTTTTCCATCCATTCAATGATTTCATATCACCTGTCACCTTAACCTGAAATTAAAAACTAACATAACGTGCCGTGGTTTGAGTGGTGTGAGAAAATGAAAAAAATAATTTAAGAGAAGAGATCTCACTACTCAAAATATAATACACATTATAATAATTTTTAATTTTGGATTAAAATATTTGGTATTATCCTACGGAGTAGTATTTTTCTTTTCCATATTTTTACTGTCGGCCCAAATTGAGACGCTATATTAATTTGAAACAGCTACAGGCGGGCAACATTCCCGCCATTCGACACACGGTTCCCCATTTCCCCTCTCTCTCTCCAGCCACCAGCACCGCCATGGACGCTCCGACCGAGTCCTCTCTGATCTCCAAACTCGAAACCTCCGATTACAACGACATTCACCACCTCTTCTCAACCTACTTACACCCATTCACAGCCCTCACAAACCCCAAACCCACCACCAAATCAAAAACCCCCACCGACCCATCTCAAATCCGCACTCTCGCCAAGAAATACCTCCCTTTCCTCAACCGCACCCTCTCTCTCCTCCCCAAATGCCTCTCCCAAAATCCAAAACCAGACGCAGAATCTCAAGACCCAATTCTCCAATTATTCGATACATACAAGCTCGGTTTGCAATGCTTGGAATGTATATCTTCCCAGTTGTCGGGCAAGCCATACTCCGTTTATTTTCAGAGGGTTCGAATGATACATTGTTTGGAGGCTTGGGGTCGGTATAAAGATGCAGAAACTGAGGGTTTTAGGGTTCTTGAGGTGCTTCGGTGTTTGAAATCAAGGAATCGGAAGGTGGGTTATGTGCCAGAGGTGGAGAAGGAGGGTGGTGATTGTGAATTAGGGTTGTTGGTCGTGGAGATTGTCGTGACACTTGTGAAGTGTGCTTGTATGAGCGAGAGTAAGGATGGAGGAACTTATAGGAGAGTACTTACATTGGTGGATGAGGTTAGACCGTGGTTCAGGTGAGTCATTTTGATAACAGAAACATGATACTGCCTCTGTTTGGTTCATGAGAAAATTGGGGAAATTAACGGAATTTTTTCTTTTCTTTTTTTCTGAGTGTTATGATTATAGGATGTGTTTTTGTTTGTTTTCTTACATTTTTTTTTTTCGGGAAATACTCAGTGTCAACGTGTTTGGGTTTGGGAATACAAAATTACTGTGTTTTTCTATTGTTTTCATGAATTGGTTTAAATTACTGTGATGGATCGTGATGCAGAACTGAGTTTTTTATTTTTTTATAGTATACACACTCATGCAGAAAAATGTTGTTTACTACTTAACTTGTTTGAACTAAGATGAGGTCGTTATTTTTTTAGGGTTTTGGATGCAAATGCATATGAGAAGTTACACAGGCTGCTTGTGACCTATTTGAGCAAATGTGCACTATTTTTAGTTGGGGACCTGACATATTTTGATGGTGATTTGGTGCATGCGTTTTGTTCGTCAACATTGTCAGAGTATGCAAAGTCATCACTGAAAAACCAAATCCAGAAGGTGACCTATATCTATGTTTTGCCACATAGTTTTTAGGGAATACTTTATCTGACGAATGTTTTGAAAGCAGTTTGCTTGCAGGTTATGTTCCTCTCTATTTGCGCAAAAGAAGATTAGATCATCACTCATCATTGACTTATTAGATTGTGTATGGGGCTCCATTTTGCGCAAATGCAAGGTACTATTTATGACATAGTTAGGGTGGTTAAGCTTTTTCCATTTAATAGCACAAGGCACACTACAATTTATGGAATCTAGTTAGCTCTACCATGTACTCCTAATAGATAATACAAGAAACACGGTCACACTTGCTTGTTGTGTTTCATGCAATCGAATTTTGGCTAGTATTCAATTTAACCAAGCTCAACAAAGTTTTTTTCTCAACTATACGCAATTACACAGACTTTACGTGACTTTAAGGGTTCATATTGGTACACCATTTGTTCTTGGTTTAGTTCTATATGATCTTCCCAGCTACAGTGGATGGTCCTTGTGAGTTGGAGACAGAGGTTTCCGAACCCAAATGGAAGGTTTCTTAGGACGCTTTTGCTTCCTGCTATAATGTGTGTATTCTGGAAATGGAGGAGTTTTAGGATTTTTTATACGGTGAGTTGAAATATTCTTAAGGTTAAAGATACCATTAGGTCCTTTCTTGTGGGCTGGGTTTGTAAGACTTCATTTTAGACTTTACAAGTAGACTTTTTGATCCCCTTGAATAATTTCTTTTTATTCTGAAATCAAATGATCAGAGTAGTTTATTTTCATGTTGTCAAGACTTTAGGGTTGTTAGTTTTAAGATCCCAATTTTAAGCCTTTGTTTTAGCACATGTAGGGAACATGAGTTTTGGTAGGTATTCATATTTAGGCAAGTCTAAACTTGCCTCGATGTCCATCAATGTTAATGGGTTGAACTTGGGCTAAGCTCTTTTTGATCCAATTTCACCTCTACTTTATGTGTCTTTAGGACCCCTCTGTTGAATCATAGGCTGCTGACCTAAATTTTACGGAAGTCGAAGTGATGATTTTGTTGGTTGGCACCTGGGTAGTCTCTCTTTCTCTCTCTCTCTCTCTCTCTCTCTATATATATATATATATATATATATATATAATAAGTGTTACATTCCTCTCGCTTCTCTTAGATACAACCAGTGTAATCAAAACAAGAACACAAAAAATTAAATCTAAATCAAATATGTGAGGTGAATAAAATTCAGTATAATTAGTAATATTCATAATCTATCTAGAACTGGAAAGGAATATGAGCATTCTCTGCCTTTAAGCTATCTCAACTGACAATGGTTAGTTCATGTAAAATGACAACTTTATCATAAGTTATTGCAACATCAATAATTTGTTTCTTTATTTTCTCATATGAATGATGAGTGCACAGTAAATGGGCTTTAACCTTGTGTTCTCTATTTGGTGATATTGATTCTATAGAATTTTATAACTATGAGTTAATCGTTTTTAGGCTACCCACTCTACAGACTTCAGCCCAATCTAATGTTTGATGGGAAGCTCTCCAATTTGTTGTCATTTGAGTCACATTATGATGAATTACATCACTTGCTTTGAACTTCTTCTATAATATTTCAAGTTGTAAGATTAGGCTATAATTTTTTTGTTAGTTTGAAAGTCCGACTCATTGGAAAATGTCACTTAAAGCTTTGATTTTTTATTTATTTATCTTTTCAGATTAATTGCATTATTGGGAATATAACATAAGTAACTATTGGGCAGATCGAAATGGAGAATACTGTGGCAGAGTTCCTTGAAATTATTTCTTATTGTGCCGGTAAATGTGGAAATGCAAGTACAAATTTGTGTATTTCTGTTGCAACACATCTAAACAAAGTAGCAGATGATTTTCATGAGGTATCCTGTTTCACTGTCCGCCTACTTTTCCCATCTGTACCATTACATGCATTTGTCACATTCTTGTGTCTGGTTTAAAATACCCCACTATATGGTACACTAAAATTGATTTTGTTCAGCAGGTTTTGGCACCTTTTGATTTGATTTTGAGGATTTATGCTATTGGGTTGTGTTTTACCAATTCCATTTTTCCGTTGGGAGATAGTGATCATACAACCCTGACAAGTACAAAGGATGAATTTGTGAATATATTTTTGCTTGACAAAGGAGACAGTAGACTGCAACATCTAGCTGCTTTGCTTGGTTCATTGGAAAGTTACTTTCATATTGGTGGCAAAGAGAGTAGTGTGTCATTTTGTGCTGATTATAAGGATTCTGTAGGTCAAATGGCCTCACATATGGATTCTGATTACGAGGCCTTTATAGCTCGTCAAAAGAAGAGAAAGGGTCATCCACTGTTTTACTTCAATGCATTGAAATTCTTGTGCCAGCCACTTGCTGAATTGATAAATTCAGGAAGGAAACAGATACTCGCTGAAGATGAAAGTTCTCCTTTTTCTACTGAACTGCATGCTATCCAGGATTCATTTCTTCTGTTCTGTGATGTTTTTCTTTCATGCTCGAGGTAAGTCAATATGAACTTTCCATGCCTTTACTCCTTCACCTAATTTGCAACATATGTAGTCACTTGTGCACTTAAGGATTTCTCTAATGTTGATTGTTCATTTTAAAAGTTTTCGTTTTTGAAGCAACACAATAAAAGGTCGCAGTGTAGTAGTCAGATCTAAGGTCGAGATTAAAAGTCCTTTTTTGTTGTTCTACTCCTTCTCCTAATGCATTGGATCAAAGTTATGGAGGGTGAGAATTTCAGTTACTGCCCTTGACAAACTAGGAATCACAAAGACATTGCTTAAATCTTCTCTATCAGGCTGCTAGAAGGGCAAATTATAAAGAAGCCCACTTGAGTATAATGTCAGTATACTCAGGCCAAGTTACAGAAGATTCTGAAACTTTTATGGATACAAACCGGACCAACCATTGATTAAGAGTTCTCCTTGTGTAGATTGAGGACTTTAATTTAGCATATAAATGAGGTATTTTGGGCTCACTATTTTTTTTGGGTGCAGTGGTACATTTGAAAGGGAGAGAGACCAGTTTGACGAAGACAACAAAACGGTATTGAGTGTAGCTGTTGCTGCTTTCACTCTTTCCTTCAGAACAAAATTTAACATGCAGGTTGCCCTTCTTATCATGATAATTAAATTACCGAGATTATTATTTGTCATTTAATGATGCAATTTTAATTCCCTTAAATGTGTAGGAAAGAGATGCTCTTTACTTCTTTGATTTACCTAATTGGTCTGCCCTTTTTTATTTCAGAAGAGCAAGAACTTCATCAAGCATGTTATCTCAAATGGTTTGCTTCAACCTCAACAACTAAAATTTCTTTTTGTCTCTCTTTACAACGTCGGTGTAATGTTGTACAGAAATAAGCAAGTGAAAGAGGTGCTTTTCTTTGGACGATGGGGTTTATATCTATTATTACATAAGATGCTACTTGTTCGTGTAACTGAATGTTTTGATTATTTAAAGATAATATCGCATTATTACTTCTATATTACATCCTTCTTCTTCTTTTTTTAAATTTTTGTGTAAGTTCATTCTCTATTATTGGTTCAAGTTTAAACTGTTACGGTTTTAGTTTGTCATTGGATGGGGATAAATATGTTACTACAATAGCTTTGATAGCTTCTTTGTTCATCTCATATGCTGTAAAGTTCACATTTTATATATTTGCCTTTCAGTTTTTGTTATGAATTATATCTATTTCTTATGATTTTTTAAAATTTTCTGTACATTGATTTTCCATATCAGTGTAGTAGCTGATGTCTAGTTATTTACTTCTCTCTCATTTAAAGGCTTGGGCATCATTAGCT
Organism: Hamamelis virginiana; assembly: GCA_017140935.1. NCBI lineage: Eukaryota > Viridiplantae > Streptophyta > Magnoliopsida > Saxifragales > Hamamelidaceae > Hamamelis > Hamamelis virginiana. The sequence continues at coordinate 94,466 of JAESVK010000935.1, forward strand.
TATTATTTTTCTGTCCAGGCTTCAAAGTCGTTAAAACTAAGTTGTAGAGCATCGTGGGCTTGTGTTTTACTTATGTGCGAGATGTTTGTAGAAAAATCAAAGGGGTTTCATGGGGATCTGTCAGAAGCTGCTATTATAGATTTTGTTATCGAAGCATGTGCGAAAAGTGCTTTTCTTCTAGATGTTCTTCATCAATGTGCCAGTCATAAGGTGAACAGAATAATAGTAGATAGCCTTGAAAACTGGTCTTTTGCAGGAAACTTGTTTCAAAGATTGCCAAGTCCTTTACCTTTGGTGAAACAGTGGGTTAAGGTAACATCTGAAATTTTCCCACCATCTTCACATTATTTCGTGTGTTGCTGTTGTCTGATTGTTACTTGGTTCCAGATAGAATGTAAACTTAGTAGAAATGCAGATGTGGAGGATGGCACTCCAACACTATATTGTTTGCTGTCATCTTCTGCAAGAGTGTCAAAAAGGACAGTTGGCATACTTTTAGAGCAGGTTTGGTCTCTTTGGTCTTTTTGTTATGATAGAAAGTATTGTAATTTTGCTTTTGTATATCTATACATGGATTATGCTACGATAAGCTATTTTGTTTTCTCTTGTTGCTTGAACTTTCGTCAGGAGCTTCTGGTGTATGAAGAAATGACTGCAAAGTACCCAAAATTTTGTCATAGAATGCAAATGAAAATCATAGATATCCTATTGCAAGATGTGTATGTTACTAAAGATAGTTTTTTACAAAAATCAAGAATTTTAATTAAAAAGGGAAGAGCATTGAGGGCCCATGGGATTGAAGGTGTGAAGGACTGTATTCAGTGTTTATCAGAAGCAATATCTACGATTGTGAGTTTTTAAATTTGTTTTTGCACTGTTCTTTCTGCCTTCTTGCTTAATCAAATTTGGAATCTCTATTTTTAAACCGTTTGATTTTTCGGAGTTGGATTTGTGGTTGACATGAAATAGTTCATGAAACAGAATGACATGTATGCTGAAAGACGTAGCTGTGGTTATCCTGTTTCTCATCAATTAGCTGTTGCGTATTGCTTACGTGCACAGTGTACCCAGGAGGCTGATCCAAACTCAGAGGTGTTATTGCGTAAATAGCTAGTCTCCAAAACTCAATAATTAATGCTTAGAGGCTTTATAATTTATATGTTCAATTTGTTTGGTTTTACTGTTTTAGATTGACTATAAAATTGTTCCTTTTTGTCCTTAAATGTTTGGCTGGTTACTGTCAAACAGCGAATCTTCCAAGATATTCATGCTGCGTTAAATCTTTGGTTGAGTATACATATTCCAGATCATTGCTCTGGAGATGACCAGTGCGATATGGTGTCCCAAACGATGCTACTGCTCTATCATGTTGTTGATTTATTATCAATGAAGGTATGTTTTTATGATCTTATAGGGTGCTGTAGATTTTGCAACAAAGATATGACTATGGAGTTCATTGCATTGTTGTAATTTAATTACCTTATTACCTTTTCTGCTTCTGTAAGTTCAGGGTCACACGAAATTTCACCATGACATATATAAGCTGATGATCAGATTGTTTCAATGGAAGAACATTTCATTGGAGAAGTCTTTGGCCATGCTGTGGGAATGTAGAAGGCTTAGCCATGCCCTCTGTGCTTCACCAGTAAATGAAGCATTCATCCTGAACCTAGAAAAGCATTGTGGTGAACTTTCCAAGTCCATCACTTTCTGGACAGCTTGTCTGAGGGGATCCCAACCGCTACTTGTTGGATTCCAGCAGCACTTTTCTTTTTTATTTTCCATCTTCACCCCAGGCTCTTATCATCATGGAAGTTCTTTCCAATCACATATCACAGTTGAGGAAGTCAAAGAGGCTGCTTTAGATTTGATTTCGAGTGTAAGATCCTTTGAAGTAGTCACTATGGAGATTTTTGCCTTCATTTTTGTTGAATTAATGTTGTTATGCCTGTTGATCTTTGGTTGTCCTCTGTTAGGTTCCTGTGCCCAGTTATTCCCTTTTTCTCGCTGGATATCTCTACTATGACTTGTGTGAAAGACTCATCTCAAATGGACGGCTAATTGAGGTAAGTTGTAACAGAAGTTGTGTATTTATGCTAGGTCATGGTTCCCACAAAGCATTAGTTCCAAGCACTTTTAAATCCAGATGGCATGAGTTGAAACATGGTACCCTTTCGCAAAGTTCAGCATTCAAGACTTTGTTATTATTCTTTTTCTGTTTTCCATTGTGCATGGAAAAATAAAAATTATGGATTGGAATATAATGGAATGGAGAGTTGTGTAATAGAAATAATGTTTAGTTTATTAATTTGGTTCTTTCAGTTCAATAGATAACCAATCTTGCATTTGGAACTTGCTTATGATTATTCATCAACTAATCTAATTAAGCGTACTATTGAACCACTAACCAGAGTAAGCGGTATGTTGTGTCCCTATTCTTGTTTCATGTACAGTGGCGTCCATGTTCTGGGTAACATTGTGCTTGGTTTTGTACGTGTTTCTCCATTTGCCCATTGTACTGTGCAATAAATCTCAATATCACATTTGAGACCGTGCTTTATTGAACACATGTTCATTGATATATAGTGGAGACTTGAGAGAGCAAATGTAAGCAAAATGGCATTGTTTCTAGGCTTTTCACTCAGTAACACATCTGTAGAAGCCCTCCTAGGTTGATCTCTCATTCTCTCTAAACTTGTTAGATTAAGTTTGGCAGTCGTGAGCATAGTGTAATTCTTATCCATGTACTCTTCTTTCTCTATTGAAGTCTTGCCTTTAGACAGCCACATTTTTCCTTTTGTTTCTTGTGTTTTCTGTGAATGTCTTTACTGTTTATACTTTATGATTCATGCATTTAGAGTGGTAATTTTTAATTTCTATACTAGGTTGTAGGCAATTTTTAGTTGACTGAGTTTTCTGGCCTTCTTCTGAATTACCTTTTTCTTAAAAGAAAGAAATTGAATAACATTGAAAGTGTACCCGAGAATGTCGACGTAATAAGTTAATAACAATGTTCTCTGTTATTGGAAATATTGTAACCGGTACAGTTGTTTCAAGTTCTTGGTAGCTATAAGACTATTTGTTAGTTATTTGATGACGTGCACTTTCAGTTGTTTGTGTTGCCCTCCTTTAATGAGTTCTTCTTACTCTTTAGGCTCTTTCGTATGCAAAAGAAGCCCATCGATTGCGTAGTAAACTCTTGCAAGGAAAATTTATGCACTTTATTGAGCAGCAGAATGAAAAATATAATGAAAATGGGGAAATCATTGAAAAGCATAGTCATGGTCTTAGTAATCTCCAAATGCTAAGTTCAGTGGCTACTGAAGCTTGGTCTTGTGATAAAATTTCTTGGGACTTGGGAGGCTCTATTCTGACTCAATGGAATGTTCTTCAATGCTATCTCGAAAGCACTCTACAGGTTTTGTTTCTCTTTCTCTTAAGCCTTTTGCTTTAGAAGTGAACATGGACTTAGTGGGATTCACTAACTTTTGGTTTGACATTCTGGTGACTCATATAACACATAGGTTGGAACTATCCATGAGATAATGGGAAATGGAGCAGAGGCTGAAATTCTTTTACTGTGGGGGAAAAACATCTCCTGTGCACAGGGCTTGCCGCTTTTCAGTGCTGCTTTTTCTTCTGTCTTAGGTATTCAATGCAACCTTTCTTTGTTTCTCCTCTTGTGTGTGTCTGATTGTTAATTGCTCATACTGTTCTTGGCTAGAAAAAATGTGACGATCAACCAACTTACTGTTTACTTGTTAGCTTGATATTCATTGTTGTCCCATTTCCTGATAGCTTAAGCTTTTGGGGTCAAGTGGTGTTCTAACATTGTATCAAAGCTCTGGTTTCTAGGAGGTCTTGGGTTCAAGCCTCCTCGCCTTCATCCTCCATTCATTTTTCATTTCACTGGCCATTTATCAGTTCAGCTCTCCATGTGCAAGTGGGGGCTTTGCATGTGAGGGGGAGTGCTAGTTTGATATACATTGTTTACCCATTCCCTAATAGCTTAAGCTTTTGGGGTCCAAGTGGTGTTCTAACACTTCTAAATTTCTTTAGGAAAACTATACCGTAAGAAACGGCTTTGGGATTTGGCAGAAAAGGAACTTCAAACTGCAAAGCGAATAGTGGTGGATAGCAGCATAGATATTTCATGCTCGAAGTGCAGATTGATACTTGAAGTTACTCTTGATCAACAACTTGGAGATTTATCCAGAAGCCATTTTGATAGTTGTACAGGAAATCCTTGTTTAGAAAGATTATCTTGTGCAGAGAATCTGTACAAATCTGCCCTAGACCTACTGAACCTTCCGGAGTGGAAAAATTCTATCAGTAATCCTGAGGAAGCAAGTGCTGACAGCGCGGTGGTCGGAAATACTCTCGTCAAAGAGGTTGAATATGGTGCTAGGAATGCTTTTGCTCATTCTGCTACTTATCGGTCCGATGCTGGGGAATTCTTCTCCAAAGCTGAGGGGCCAGAAGCAAAAATGGAAGCCAAAAAATCTAGAAGGATTAAGAAAGCATCAAAACCTTTACAGCTGGAGCAATGTTCAATAACTGAGCATAATTTAAGGATAACTCGCTCGAGAAGCCGATCTTCTCAGAACAAAAATGTGATTATTCCAGGTGAGGTACAAATTGGCCTTGCTAAAGATTCAAATGGCAATCATGTTTCTTCCTGCTCGGGTACTCTTAGTCAGAAAAAGTTGCCCTTGAAAGATAAAAATTCTATGGTTGACTTTGGATGTGAAGTGATGTGTGTATGCAACAAAATGAAGTGTTGGCATTGTCTTCCTGTGGAAGTAATGGAATCTGGGTTATTGACTAATTTTATACATATGAAATGGGAGTTTGTCCGCAGGAGGCTTTCTTTGAGGCTACTCACTGGCATAGGTATGATGCAACTGCATATTGTAACTTTTTACTCTATAGTTAGTTATACATGCATGCGCACAGATGCTAGTCAGTTGGCATGTGATTTATACTTTTATATAAAGCAAGTAGAAGAAGATGAGAGCTTTTCTAAAATGAAAAGGTAAATGAAGAAAAGAATTATGACTGTTGTATTGAATAATTTAAGGTGTTAGTACTTTTCCTTTCCCTTTTACTATTTCAACCAATACCCTTTTTACCAACCCTAAAATTGGTGGTCCCAAACCTTTTTGTGTTCCCACTCCACCATAACTTCATAAATTGATGAATCGTTGACGTAATTATTTTTTACCCCTTTCTTAAAACCAGTGCTTCTTGAATACTTTCTGTGAATGCTAAAGAATTTTTGAATAAGTGAATTTGGGAGATGAATACCTCAACATTGAGACAGTTACATGATGTGATAGATTAATATTTATAAAAGAGCCAACAACATGCTGGACACATACGGCTCTGACACACTTTGACATGTCTTGGGCACCCCAAAATTTGTGCCATGTTGTTCAAATTAGTTGTTTTAGTCACTGATTCAAGGAATTGGCCACATCAAAATTTCCTCCTCTAACAAAGTTGATATTACTATGTTAGTGCAAACTTAATGGGAAATAATAGAACTGAATTGTATACTTAAAATGCTTTCTTTTAACTTTGTTTTGCAAAATGAATTTCAATAAATAATTTACTAGAGGAGTAAAATGTTTGGATATCAATGAGAGCACGATTCTGGGTTTTACAGAGCCTTTATTATGTATGGCATGAAGGTAAGTAGGATTTTGTTCTACCGGCCATGATCAAGGATTAGCAACGCACACCTTTTTCACTCCACATCCCACCTACTTGTCTTGTACACATTCTGTTTACAATAATTTGATTCTAAATTGTTCATTAGAGTATTCATTTTTTTCCAAAGTTTCATTGATAGTTTCCACATTTTACTACTACTTTCTGCCGTTTCTCTAGATCGATATCAAAATTTCCTTCTCTCATTATTTCTCTTTTTTGGGCCCTTGATATTTCTGCGAGGATCGATTTTTAAGTCCTTGGTCAGAACCATACATGTGCACTAACATACACATAGACAAACAAATGTGTGTTTTTGTATCCTTGTTTTATTTAAGCAAGGACTAAACCATAATATTCATTCCTATTCTCCTTTATTTTTTGCATTGTCAGGAAAATGCTTGGGAGTTCGTGGTGAAGTTCATGAAGCGCATAAAATATTTTTGCAAAGTATATCTGTACTGGTCAGCCGAAATCCATTCTGCCATATGTATTCTTCTGTTATAGTCACTTCCTTGCTTGACTTAATTGAGAAGGAAATCCCTGGAGATGTGTTAGCAGTTGAACGTGCAGGAATACTTTACAACATCTGTTGGTTTTCTTTGAAGAGCTACAATTCCAAGGATACCAGGTCTTCTGAACTCTCTCTGTGTGTCCACTTGTATGTTTTTAGGTGCATGTGTTTTATGTTTCTTTTTCTTTTTAGAAATCTTTTAGAGTGTGTGTTTGTGTCTGACCCATGTTTTATGTTAAATTTTTTCCTTTTTCTTTTTGCGTTTTTGGAAGCAATAATACTTTTGTGGTTCTTCATGACTAATTTCATTTTCTTCTCTCTTTTTTACTCTGCTACCAGGATCATGTGTTGTGATCTATCTCAAATTCTGATACCAAGAATAGTGTCTTGGTTGTTGTTAGCCTTTGTTCTATGCCGCGAGGTTCCGGTACTTTTTCAGAAGGTTGAACTTTTCTTTGGTCTTGTTTATTGAGATTACTACTGATAATTACATTAGTCTTCATAATATGTAATATTGATATGTGTTGTGCATGTGTGTAATCTGATTGCAATGTCATGGCTGGCTGGCTAAGTGTTAATTGTACTTGGCTTAGAATCCAAAGTGTTCAACAAGTATGTTGTCTTGTTATTTTAAGGAGTATATTGTATGACTTGGACCTGTCCATTGAACTTTTCTCCCTTTACTTGATCCTTTGAAGAACTATTTACTCACCTTAACAAAGCCTTAATCCCAGCTACATGGGATCAGCTTTGAAGAACTATATGTTGTGCTAAATGTTAGTCGGCTCTCACTTGATAGCTTAATTCTCATGGGACTTGGGTATTATTTTAGATTGACTATCTAAAACGTGAAAATATGTTAAGAAAGCCCACTAATAGCTCATATGCTCTCTTCCCGATTTGATTTTCCTTTTATATGGTTATGTTGATGACTGACATTTGGCCTACAACAGGTTTCTAGATTGCTCGCTGCTGTATATGTACTTTCTGCCTCAAGTGAGCCCTTTTCTTTGAATTTATCTTCTTGCAAAGTGCTCTCAGAAAGTCACTGGGCTTCATATTTTCATCAAGCTTCAATTGGTACTCATCTTAACCACCAGCTCTTGTCAAGTATGGCTGGGAAATGTAATACTCAAAATCTTATGAATGTTGAGGTATGTCTCTAGGCTTATTGTTTAGGTATTGCTTTGGTTTTCTCTTAAGAACCAACAACTTTATCCTTGTCTTGGCACAGCTAGTTCTGGAATCTTTTTTTCCTGATATTATGTGCCCTAATTTTTTATTTGTTCGCATTATCTCTTTAATGATAGATATATTCTATCTAGCATTTCACCAGGGATGTAAAACACTACACTTTGAGGTCCTATCTCTTTAGATGTGCTTGTTAGATTTACACCTCTTCAGTTGACTCTATCGTAACCTTTTAGAATATTAGTTATTTGCATTATCTCTTTAGATATGCACATGACATATGCACCTGACATTTTGAAGCCCTACTTTAGCGTGCATGCATATGTTAACTAAAAACTACTATTTTATATCGATAGTTGAGATTTTAATGTCATTTCTGTCTTTCCCCCCAGTTTTCTGTTACTATAAATTATTAAATTTGCAGCATAGTTGTCTCTATTTATTTGTTTGATAGTTGAATCTTAATCCTTTAGACTTTAGCATCATGGCTTTACCTTTTAAAATGCTGGTTTTACCATCAATAAAGTTATTGTTCTTGAGTAATAATTGTAAGATACCTGAAACGTGGAGGGTGTAATCTCAAATACTAGGCATAAGCTCTAAAAGATTGAATACAGTCGTACAAGGCTGTGGTCTAGTTTTCTTCTTCTCCTACTCTCTCTCTCTCTCTCTATACACACACACACACACATATTTGCCTAGTGCACTAGATGGGGGTGGGTATGACAAACATTTTGAAACTTGTGCCCCTACTCTCAATGTCTGTGTTGTGTGCGTGCCAGGGTTTTAGAAATTGAGCGTTATGAAACGTATCAGACGATACGTAATGGAATTGCATAAGGGCATTACCCTTGTATCCTATTACACCACCCTGCAATTTAAAACCATGGCATGTGCTACAACACTAAGTAGCCCAACTTTGTTTTTTCTTTTAATCTTTGAAAAGTAGCGACACAACTGACTTTTCTGCTGATGTGCATCTTAATTGTTCAGGATCAAAATGACATTTAGACTTCTAATTTTTCTCAATTCTTAAATTTGTTTTTGCGTTTGTTTAGAGGATGAAACATGTCCAGTAATGTACCAGGAAATGGAAACAGAGTACTTGATTCTTTTGAAAATTCTTCCATCTTCAGATTGCAAATGTTAAAGAATAAAGAAATGAAAGCACATGCTATTTTTTAATATTTTTATGTAAAACTTCTTCTTCTTCTTTTTTCAGGGTTCGCATGTTGCTGTCTCAACTTGCATTGGAACAGAAACATTTGACATACTCAGGTTTGAGCTCCCACTTTTAAGATTGAAATGTGCCTAGGTTTAAAACAAACTTTTAGCTACATCTAAATTTGTCTTAGCTTCTTTTCTTTCCCACTGCAGGCTTGCTCCTGAATCACTCAAAGATCTTGACAAATTTGTAACAAACTTTTTTCGGGGCCTTCCTTGCACTACAGTAATCTGTATTAGCTTCCTCGGAGGTTCTTTTGGGTGTCTGTTAAGAGAATTACTACTTTATCCTTCCTCCGTTCATTCATGGATGCTTTTGTCACGCTTGAATTCAAAGAGTCAACCTGTTGTTATACTTCTTCCAGTGGATTCTCTCTTGGAAGGTACTTTGTTCTTCATACACACATTAGTACACGTATGTACAATTGATGGCATACTGATTCAAACTACACGATGTCATCAGAAACTTCAGATGATGATTCTACAAGTTCTGGGTCCAGGATCCTCTTTCCGGACAAGGATTTGGGTAAACAATGGCACTGTCCTTGGGGCTCCACTGTGGTTGATGATGTTGTTCCAGTTTTTAAACTGATATTGGAGGAGAACTACTTGTCATCTTCAAACTTTCCCCGCGAAGATACAAAAATGAACAGATCATTATGGTGGATGCGTAGAAAGAAGCTTGATCAACGCCTTTGTAAACTGCTAAGGTAGGTACTTCTTTCTGAAATCTTACATTCGTATGTCTATGGGGGTAGTGTTTGGGCATGCGAGGGTTTTTAGTATCCACTTTGAATTAGGGTCACGTAATACCCAACAACTTTTGTCCATCCTAATTCCTGGACAGAATATGTTCCATCGTGTAGTTTGTATTTTTGTCATGGTAATGAAAAATTATTAGCTTTGTTTTTTGTTTTTTTGTTTTTCCTTTAGGACAGTTGAAAGTTGATCAAATTAATATGCATTACTGTTCCTCCATATCCTATCTTGGGGCATTCTTTTTCAAGAACTGATAAATTAGTTGATACTGCTATGATGTCTTGTTTCATGTACCAGGGATTTGGAAGATTCATGGTTAGGTCCCTGGAAATACTTGCTTTTGGGGGAGTGGTCAGACTGCAGGTGCCTGGATTCCATTCAAACGAAGCTAGTGCATGATCTAAAATGCAAATGTAAAGTGGATGTAAATGAGATCCTTCTTAAAGTTTTTCTTGGAGGTTCTGGGCATGTTTATGGAAAGGAAGGATGTATTCCACAGCTGTTTCTAAACAAGGGCTGTTACATCGGTAGAGTTCAATATCGTGATGGAGAAAGATGCGAGACACTATCTGATTCATGTGATGGACATGAAAGCCTGTCTGAGCTGGCCTTCCAACTAATACTTGAAGCAGCCAATGAGCTTGAAAGGGAAGAATCTGTAAATAGGGAGCCTATAATTCTGGTGCCAGATTGTGAGGTGCAGGTGTGTCTCTGGATCTTCAATTTGTTTCTGTATTTTCTGAAGATAAAAGCTTGTCAACTAGCAAATTTGATGTTTCTGCTGACTTTGATGGTTATGGTGTTGAACTTACTCAATTCAGTGATGTGACATTTTGTATTATATGTAATTGTGGAGTTCTGTCATAGTATTTTATCTCATTAATATATTACTCTTCTTAAGTTTTTGTTATCCTTTAAAGGTAGGCATCTGTAGAAGGTTTTGGGACCTTATCACTATTTTTCCTTTTTGGAAGTTGGACTCAAGGATGAGTTTCATCCCCAGGACAATCTCTGGAACCATATCAATTTAAGTTTTGCAGATTCATTTGATTCAATATTAGACCTTTAATGAAAATACTCTAATTGATGCTGGCAATTATAGTCTGAAAATTTGGACACATCTTGATTATTGGAAAATGCTAGTTGCTACAAAAATGTGTTTGCTGTCGTCATGTGGGTCCGTGTGTGATGCAGTTCTTTGGTTGGCAAGCCTATCAGAATGTTCAATATGTCTTCGGATTAGGTCCAATTTGCCTGACCAAATACACTTTTATAGCCAACCTTAGAAATGAATGAGAGTGATGATTGTCCCTCTTTTGCTTTGTTTCATTGAAACGATCTGATTTGCTAGTTACTATGCACAGATGCTTCCATGGGAGAATATACCGATACTAAGAAACCAGGAGGTCTATCGCATGCCTTCTGTCGGCAGCATTGCTGTGACACTAGAGAGAAGTCGCCAGCATCAAGGGCAAGTTGGGAGGGTTGATGCTGCCTTTCCGTTAATTGATCCTCTGGATGCATTTTATTTGTTGAATCCCAGTGGCGATCTCAGCAGTACACAAGTTGAATTTGAGAATTGGTTTAGAGATCAAAACTTGGAGGTAACTTCTAAAGGCTAGAGTTCAAAATAGAATTATATTCCTCTCCCTAATAATAAATTTTGAGAATACTTATTCATGCTTAAATACATGCATGCATCTACACTTATGTCCCCCATATTCTGATGTTGATAGGTAAGTTTTTTTAGGGAGAGAGAGAGTTGATCCTATTTGAATTAGTGGCATTCAAGTGTGTTGAGATAGTAAGAGGGTGCTGCAAGAGAGAAAGGAAACCAGGGGAGGTAACCTTGAGGTTTGGCAGGAAGGGATGATTCAGAGAGTGGGAATGCTCTTGGTTTTGTAAATGCCAGAGTTCCAGTGTGAACTTTCTAAGCCTTTAAATTAAGCAATTGATGGCCTTCATGTAGAGATTCAAGGCCCTTATGCTGTGGAATTCTATTGGTTGAGTCATCAAGCCAACATTAGCCCTTCCCACTCAGTGTGTGTAGGCTTTATAGGTGCAAAGCTCATGAGTGAGCCCATTCAATGAGCGCACACTGAGTGTAACCTCTGTCCAGTGGACAACATAGTGGGGTGAACTGCTCAACTAGCTCAGTTAGCTCTTAATTCAACTACAATTCAAGACCCTCAAGCTATCTCAAATGAATGTACTGGTGTATCCCCAGCAGCAAGTAGGCTCCCCCCTGGGCGTCAGTTCTGCTACTGCCCCGAGTAAGCATTGATGCATTAGGGCTTTTGAGGTGTCGAATTACCTTTAGGCTCTTGTTGCCTTGATGCTCAGGAAGCTTCTATTTGAAGAAGAGACCTCAGGCCCAGATAAAGTCCTATTAGAGGAAGGGGTTCTTAGGCTTGAATAAACTTATATCGAAGTGGAAAGACTAGTTAGCATTGCCATATGCTACCAAATTAGGATGCCACGTTTTAGCTACTTATTGAATACTTGGGCCTTGTAACCATCTAACCATCCAATTGGGGCATTTCATTGAACACTGGAAGGTATCCATATCAGCATTTCTGTTGAATGAGATTCATAGCATATTTTATATGACCTTCGATAGATTATCCATTTGGCTTTCCATACAGGGGACGGCTGGAACTGCACCAACAATTGAAGAATTGGCTATAGCCCTCAAGAGCCATGATCTTTTTATTTATTTCGGCCATGGAAGTGGTATGCTTAATTAAATCTGTTAATCACAGTGATTTCATCTCTTTTCACTTGAGCTGTTATTATTTTGCAAATTCTCCTTCAAGACTAAAAATATATAGGTTAAATCCTTAAAGTAATATTAATGATTGAGTTATATGTGTGTTGTTTCAGGGGCACAGTATATTCCTGGGCATGAAATTCAGAAACTGGAAAATTGTGCTGCTACTCTCCTAATGGGTTGCAGTAGTGGATCTCTGTCTTTAAATGGGTCTTACACTCCGCATGGTACTCCTCTCTCCTATCTCTTGGCTGGTTCTCCTGTTATAGTTGCCAATCTATGGGACGTGACAGATAAGGATATTGACCGCTTTGGTAAGGCCATGCTTGATGCTTGGTTGAGGGAAAGATCGACTGCTCCCACGGGTTGTGCCCAATGTGATACAGTAGCAAAAGAATTTAAGTCGATGAACATACTTGACTGTGAAGGAAATGCTAAGAAAAAGGTTCCAAGGAAGAAATTACCTGAAGCTTGTCCTGGTAGTACATGTAAGGATTTTTGTGACCATAGACCTAAGATTGGATCATTTGTTGGTCAAGCTCGAGAAGCTTGCACACTCCCATTCTTGATTGGTGCTGCGCCAGTATGTTATGGTGTGCCAACAGGTATAAAGAAAAAGAAAGATTTGTAGCAATATGCGAAGTTAAGAAAACCTTGGAGCATTATGCAGAATTTTTGCCCCACCCCACTACACAAACACAACAACAAACAAAAAAAAAAGGCTCGAAAGAGTCTTTACATCTCAGCTTCATCTCTTCCAAGTAATCAAACACAACATAGCAAACCTGCAGTGCCAGTGAGGTTAGACATGTCCATTCTTTCATTTCTTATGCCCAGCTTAATACATCCAACTTTGATTTCCTATGTGGTGCAGAAATCCTAACATTTGGTCCACTGTTTCCTGTATCTGTTACATGCACCCAAATTCTTTGACAGACCCCTCTATAAGGTTGCCTTTGTTCACAAAGTCATGTCATGTTACAGTTCTGTACATTCTACTTTGTACAAGACTGTTTTTGTTTTCGTGGAACCAGATTATGAATGCACATTGTATACCACTTTTTGTAAAGAAATCATAAATGAAAAGGAAACATGACTACTTTGTCTTGGTATCTTCTTGTACTGGTGAAAATTTTGTATCACTGACTAGAAGAAAATGTTATTGTTTATTCATTACCCACGATTGACTGTTGATATATTGATGCACACTACTTGTACTAAACCTATTTGCAAGTCATGTGAGCACATGCTGTAGTATCGCATGCTTTATTTAAGGGTGTAGTCTGGTTGTGTTCTTCCTCACTACATCCAAAGGCTGAGTTATTAATCCCAAGTTTTTGTACAAGTTTAGTTCATGTGATCTTGCTAAATGTTGTATGAGGTCAGTTCTATATAAATTGTAGATGGATATACTAACTGTAAAGAGAAGTGGGAAGCTAACCTGGATTTTTCTTTTTCTCATTTGTTCTCTTTTGGATCATAGTTATCATGGTTGGAAATTCAAAGAGATGATATGAAAATAGAAATGGAAGTATTACACTTGATCAATGAAATGAGAAATATGACATGGAAAGAATTTGGAGACATTTGAGAATCCTAATGAGATTTTCTAATGAAAAATTATGCATAAACATATGAAAAGCCTCAAGGGTCATTTGGCTGAATTTGTATTTTCATACTCAATGTTTTGAAGTTAGAAATTGATGTTGGGGTTGGAATAAACTAGCTTTGGCCCTTAAATCAACAAATTAGAACTCGACATCATCAGACATCAGGATTGGAGAAAAATGTGGTGGACAATCTACATTGCAGTATTCAACTTCCAATATAAATGTTCACCGACTGTTCAATTTCATTTGTGATTGATGTTCGAATTATGACTACAGAAACCTTAGTTAAACGAGGCTCCAGATGTGAATGGTTTTAATCTGAATTTCAAGAAAAAATTTAGAAGTCCATTTCTTGAATGTTTTGGAAGACTTAGTATTATTATTATTCTGGCAGAAAAAAATTGTGTAGTGCCTATGAAAACAGAATATGGTGAAATAAGTACAGATGAAAGGACTTAAAATGCTTTGGAAAGGAAACTTGTTTTTTCAAAGTTTAAAATTGTCTTTTGGAAAGTTGTATGTTTCGATGTAATGGAAAAGCTAATAATAAGGGTTTTCCATGAAATTGTTAAAATTTCCAATCAGATTTAGTTTTTCTTGGTTGATCCTAATTCAGAAACTATTTTCTATGATGTTGTTTGACAGTCATTTACGATATTATTATACTACCCGTAAGTAAGACTCAACCTCCCCATCAGCACCTTCGCGGTTTAGACCTCTACAGTCTGTTTGGATTGAGAGAGTTGGGGAGAAGAGGAGGAGAAAAATGTTAAAATTCTCTTGTTTGGCAGACTAAAATAGGAGAGAGGAAAGGAGGGGGAGAGAAAGTGGGGGAGAAAAGGGCCCAAAAATCTCTCTCCAAATTGGGGAGATTTGGAGAAGAGGAGAGAAGAGAAAGCCATTAAACTTGATTTTACTACCTTGCCATTTCTATCCCTTGTTTAGTTTTTATTTCTTTTTTATGTAATGTAAAAGAAATATTGGAATTTACACCTTGAAATCTTCTCTTCTATTTTCTTATAAAAGCTATCCAAACATGATGGAAAGAAAGTTATTCCTGTCTATCCAAACAAGGTGGAGAGATCTCCTCTTCTCCTACTGAGTTCTCCTCTTCTTTCCAATTCTCTCAATCCTAGTGTTAAAAGACATAAGAATTTGTCTCTTGGCTCGGACTTATAAGACTACTGAGGGATCCAAAATAAATAATTTTATTTTATTTTTTAAAAAGCTGATACATCTCTCTCTCGATCTAATAATTGTGAACCTGAAAATGTCGTATAGGCAAAGAAGAAAAAACAAAGACGGACAACAGTAAACCCAAGATGATAAATTTAACTTTGAAATTAAACGAATAATCTCTCTTTGCTTCCTTCCCTCTCTTAACCAAAAACCCATGAAACAATAATTACATCATATGGGCTGTGATTATTAATCCCAAATTAAACCGTTCAATTAATTATATCACATTTAGAAGCCAAAACCAAAATCTTCCTCATCACCACTACTGAAAGATTCAACCACTTGACTGTCACCATCCTCCTCATCACCCTCTGTCACAATCTCCAATATTCCACCTCCCCCATCATCCATGATGAAATCCCCATCATCGTCATCGTCGTCATCAAGCTCACTCACACCATCATCATCATCATTGCTCAAATCGTCAGCATCACTCTCACCATCCCCATCAAGATCTGGGCCAAGTATTGGGTCTTCATCCACATCCTCATCATCATCATCCTCATCCTCATCTTCATCGCTCTCACCATCATCACGATCAGAGTCATCATCCGTTGGCCTTCGACGGCCAATTTCATAAGTCCTAGCTGAAGAAAACATCTCTTCTTGGTCATCCATTGACACCAACCCAACAAAGGAATCAGTAGGTTCCGTTGCAAAGTCAAGGATGCAACGGTCTACAGGAATAGTGGCAATGTCAGAGTAGTTGACAGCATCCACTGTGCGGAAAGCAGCAAAGAGGGGGTGCTTAACACGACGTGTATTTACTGCTGAAGTTATGTCCTCAAGATTTCTCCTCAGGATTGCATAGATTACGTCTCCACGAGCATTAAATGTTATTGCAGTTTGCTCCAAGGAAGGCACGCTTCGGAGGAGCCTGAACTTCCTGAGATCCCAAACTTCAGAGTTTATAATCACCTGTTAAAAAGAATAAAATATTCAGTTAAAATTATCAAGGGACATTTGCAAAGATGTGAGCTTGCAAAGACATTCTATGGAGCAACAAAGCTAGTATACGTGTGCAGAACAATGATATATATTAAATCAATAAAGGAAAAATAGTAGAGACACTGTATCTAACAAAATTCAGCTCACAAAGAAAAGCACAGAACATTTTGCAAAACTGGTTTGCGCTTCAAACTTCAGTCCACCAGGTCCTATTTCTAACTTCAACAACATTTGCCAGATTTTTACCTTCCCGTCTCCCAAAAATACATTATAATAGAAAGAATAACTGTGAAAAGTGCCAACAGCTAAAAATCATAGCTCAAACATTATTTGGATTATTTGGGCTGCTGCTGCTTATTTTTGGATTTTGGATGGGGGACAAAATTTTCAATAGCAGCTTGCAAAAAATGCTCGATAAAGCTAATAGCCTTGTAGCCTAATGGCTAGGGAGGGGGGAGGTCTCGGGTTCAAGCCTAGTGTAGTTTTCTATGGTTTCCTCGTATAATATTATGATATTCTAATGTTCTTATAGTGTAAACCCCGGGTGCTTTTTGCCCCCCCCCCCCCACCACCCCCACACACAAAAAAAGAAAAGAAAAGAAAAAGAAGAAGCTCAATAACATAGCAACATAGAGTTTTAGCTGGTTCATACTTAGTGACCAATAAATTCTGCCGTAAAATAGTAAAACATTACATTCTAAAGCAGTTGCAAAGTTCTGAATACCTCATTTCCAGCAGGATGAAAGCCACCACCTCCATAATCTGTAAACTGATCAAACCGATGAATAGGGCCAGAACCCCGACGATCCCATAAGACCCCATTCCAAAGCAGCATCGCATCTGAAGGACTGAAGTGTATAGAGGAATATCCATGCCCCTTACTCGAAGAACTGGCAAAGGTGTCTGTCAGTTTCAGTTCCAAATTGCAGGTCTGGATATCGTACAAGAGAATCTCTCGCTGGGATGGCTCTGATGACAGGGCTGCAAATGTGGTCCCAGAATTGCTAAACCTTGCTGCCTTCCCTTCAAATGGATGCAAGGGCCCCCCTGAAACTGAGGAAGCATCCCACAGCCGCACATCATGAGAGCTCGAAGAGAGTACCAGCTGGGCGCCACCAGAAAGACATGACTGGACAAGTGTAAGAGGAGACTGATGGCTTGTGCAGCTATCCAGCACATTGTTGCTGTTTGAGTCGATAATCTTGAGCTCCCCAGAATGGTTGCCTACCACTATCTGGGAAGAGTCCCCAAGGAACGTAATGCAAGTCAGAAGGTCACCAACATCATCCCGGCAAGTTCGCCAAGGCCTAAACCTGCTGTAAACAAATTGACGATCCCTGCGATTTCCATGGATCCCACCATACATACATCTGAACTCACGTGTACCAAGTCGGGCGGTTACATTTGATGGAGCATCAAGGCTTCGTCTTGGTTCAGGACAAATGTGTGGGTGTAAGAGAGAGAGTGGTGGTAAAGTGGTAATAGGAGCCGGGCACTGGCGATGTTGGTGCTTCAGATACTGAACAACAAGAGAGTCTAGGGTCAGCCGTTCTGTGTAGCTCGGATGCGGGTCATTTGAAGGCCCAAGTTGGAATAAAGGTGTCATTTGACCCACATGAGCGTTACTGTATTGGTTATCATCCAAATTATCAGCTAGACCACTACCTGTTGCTGAACGCAAATATTGATCTCTCAAAGTTGAACTTGGAGAAGAAAACCCTACCACATCAGACAGTAAACTGCTTTTACGAAAAGCATTGGGTGTCAGACAAGTTGGAGATGGAAGTCCATGCTCACCAGTGTTCAGTCGCTTCCCTGACAATGCCAACCCACTGTCCTTTAACTCCGTCAACTTCCGTTTCATTGGCAATACAATCGGTGTCTTCAATTGAGACTCTATATCCAGATTAGGTTTCAACATTGGCACCGCTGAAGATTCTGGTACATTAGCAGGTGTAAAAGACCTTTTGGAAGTACTGAGAACTTTGCTGTTTGATGACGGGTCGGAGTCATGGGATTGTGGCTGATTTCTTGACTGGAAACTGAGAGTAGATGAGAAAACCAGTGGTTTCTTCTTGGAAGAAGACACAGCAGAATCACACTTCAAGCTGGAATCCTCATATCGTGCGATAAATTTTGATTTAGCAGAGAGAAACCCACAGGGGATACGACCAGATGGCCACTGAAGTTGTATTGATGGGGTTTCTTGGGTAGGGGCTTGGTGTACAAGAGATGATGGTGCTGCCAAGGATGGCAAAGGTGTCAATTGAGCTTCTTTCAACAGTGCAGCGGCAGTCGTGGCCAAACCAGATGCCTGTAGGTGTTCGTGTATAAGGAGTAGAAGTTCCCTGAAATTGAGAAGGCATGCACACTTTAACATACTAACAAACACGCGAGAGAGAAGAAATTATAGAATGGGGTGGATAATGATTAAATATAATTTCAATGCAAAAAAGGCGTTAAATACCTGGAATAGTATGTAATAGGAGTGGCTGCAGCTATAGCTGCTCTCTCTATGCGCCTCAACGTAGGGGTAGCGGCATCAGTAGCTGCTAATGTACTTGCACGCCCTGAATTCGTTACAATCTACAACAACAGAAATGCCACCACATAAAATGTCTTATACTTTTCGATTTAAGAAACCAAGAAGTGTTGTCAGGGAATTTTATTTGGTTCACTCATAAAGCTAGCACAACCTGTAATCCATACCAAGTGTTCAACGAATGTTAATTACCTCTGTTTTTACTTGCACAAGCAGTCCAAGTAAAATGTAACATTTGAAATAGTAAATATCCATATTGTTTTCTTTGTCTAAGAAAACTAGAGGCAGCAGGTGCTGCATCTATGTGCCCATGCTTTGACAGTGAAACAAAGAGAGGTGTAAAGGGCAGCAGCTTAAATCACGAGAAGAGGTGCACAAGTGGTATACACGTAATAGTGTGTTGCTGCCGAGGGTAAGCAGCCTCATTTCCAGTAAACAGTAAATTATTATATTATCATTGTGGACAGTGACGCTTACCGCAATTAGCTCAATTGCTGCCTGGGCAAGTTCAGCTTGCCACCTGCCTTGCTCGGTTCCAGGTGTATGGCTGCCTGTATCTCGAATTAATTCTGATAGCTTTTTCCCAACCTAAATCAGCAAGTTGAACTTAGCAATACAAATTAATGAGCTAACTGACACATCTACTTTTTTTTGGCAATATTCATTTTATCCAGATAAAAAAGCCCAACTTAACAATAGAAAAAACAAGAAAGTATTTGAAATTAGAAAAATATAACAAATAGCCAAAAAAAAAAAAAAAAAAAACATTTCAAGGAAATAATCATTTAAGGGAGTGCAAACGAGAACAGAATAAGATAATTATAGCAATCTTATAGCTTGCGTATAAGATCCCACATAACTACCATGAAACATTTAAAAAAGCAAACTAATAGGCTGTTTGAGAATCCTGGAATTTGGTTGAGCTTTAGTTCAAAACAAATCCCATCAAATGAACCGCTTTCAGTTCATAACCTAGGCTGTTCCCATATCTTGACCTCGACTAAAATAAATAAATAAATAAAGGTGCATGCAGAACCAAACCAAAAACAAGGTCAAATTGGGTCAACAAGTTCCCAGGTTGCACAGAATCAATCTAAACTTTTTACAAAAGATGTGCATTTTCAACATACAAGCAAAATGACCTCACGTTACCAACCTTACACCAGCATTTGGGAAAATCATTATCAATACTAAGGATGATGATTATAATCATAACAACCACCAACAACTCACAGATCATTCAATTCCTCATCCCAGCTAATACCCGCTAGCTATATTAGTTCAAAATTGTGTGACTATACCATCCTCAAAAATATATAGAACAGAGGACCCAAATGTGTATATATATATATTCACTAAGAATCGACTTAGTGAAATCTCCATGGATATGAACACTGTTAGTGTCTTAAATTGATACAAACTAAATTGATTGCCCCCTAGAAAGTAGAAACCTAAATTTATAAAATAATTGTAAATTTTATATATATATATATATATATATATATATATATATATATATATATATATACAGAACTGATCGGTTGCAGTCCGGACTGCAAGTGGACTGCACGGCCAAATGGCCGTGCTCCGGTGGTCGGTTCCAAATTCCAACCGTTGGATATGATGCTCACTCACTGCATGCCACGCCTACAAAAAATCATGCCGATCCGACGGTTGGAATTTTGTAAAACCAGCCTTAAATACAAATGAAATTTGTATATAGTCTTTGGTAATTTCAGTCTGCTTAAGGCTGGTTTTACAAAATTCCGACCGTCGGATCTGCATGATTTTGTGCAGGCGTGGCATGCAGGGGGTGAGCATCATATCCAATGGTTGGAATTTGGAACTGACCACCGGAGCACGGCCAAATGGCCGTGCAGTCCACTTGCAGTCCGGACTGCAACCGATCAGTTTTGTATATATATATATATATACACACTAAAAATCGACTTAGTGAAATCTCCTATTTCGAATACTAGAAGACTCTACTAACAAATAATAAGCAACGCTTATTGACAAGCATTTGCCGCAATCAGTTAACAACCTTACATAGCTTACACCAGAATTTGGGAAAATCATTATCAATACTAAGGATGATGATTATAATCATAACCACCAACAACAACACACAGATCATTCAATACCCACTAGCTATATTAGTTTAAAATTGTGTGAACTAGACCATCCTCAAAAATATATAGAACAGAGAACCCAAACGTACGTACGTACGTACGTACATATAAAACCAATTTACAATATTTTATAAGTGTAGGTTTCTAGGGGACAATCAATTTAGTTTGTATCAATTTAAGACACTAACAGTGCTCATATCCATAGTAAATATATATATACATAGTGAAATGATCCTGCCAGATCTCAGCAATTAAAGTTAGCAAATGCTCCTTGGCCGCTAGAACTCAGCCATGGAGCGAGATCTAATGGCCATGGAGTGTTTGCTGATGTTATTAAAGTCAGCATTTGCTGACAGGATCATTACTCATATATATTTACAATGCTAAGAGTCATGCAAAGCTACATAAAAAATTAGTAAGTGCTATGCAAAAGCGTTACCTGAAGCTTTGTCAATATGTGTGCAATTGTATCATCTCTGGCTAAACCAAGCAGGACTCGGCATGCAAGGGCACGGAGACAGTCGAGAGCGGCAGGTGGCGTACCTACACGTTGTTGGAGAAGATGCAGGAGAACCTTTATACCATTGTTTGAACGAACAGCCTCCCTTGCATGACGATATCCTTGTTCCAATTGTGCAGCGAGACCAGCACAGCCAGCTCCAGCACCTAAAGATATTCTACGATCTCCAACTAACCCTGAAGCTACAGTAGGAACAGGTGTTTGTGAAGTGCCACTGATGGATGATGTACCAAGTAGACCTGAGCTGCCACGATCTACCACACTAGATTCACCATTTCGCTCCCTTAGTTCACTCTGGTTGGCCATGGGAACAGCTCGATCTGAGATATTCCGCTCTGCATTCCTATCTCTAGTCTCCATAGCAGAACCATTTGAGGTTTGGACAGAAACAGACTGCTGGCCTTGTACAAGTAGAGGCGGTTTATTGCTAATTGAAGGTGGGGGGCAAACAAGATTAACCAACACATTTAGTGCTGGCTGAATAATCTGCAAAAATATAGATAAACAAATACCAAAATGACCAAGCAATTAATGACAGCTTAATACTAAAACAGCCTCAAGGGTCTGCTTGCAGCATCCACAAAATATAAAGAGAACTAAATATATATAAAGGATAAATGTTTCAGAAAACATCTTTACCTCAGGGACCACACAACTAGCACCATTTGCCGCATCCAAAATGACTGCTATGCCAACACGATCATTGCTTAATGTTGCATATACAATCAGCTTGCGGCTGTAAGGTACCAATGTAACAATGTGCAGAACACCCAATGCATACTGAAGCAAGTCATGCAAATAACGCTCAACAGGGGGGGCCTACAAACATGAACAAATTTTAATACAA
Organism: Hamamelis virginiana; assembly: GCA_017140935.1. NCBI lineage: Eukaryota > Viridiplantae > Streptophyta > Magnoliopsida > Saxifragales > Hamamelidaceae > Hamamelis > Hamamelis virginiana. The sequence goes on from JAESVK010000935.1 coordinate 116,474, forward strand.
CTGGAAGAAGCAGGAAGTGAAAACAGCAAAACAATTGAGGAACCCAGAAACACAATACCAGACACAACTCCAACATGATAATATGTCCATTAGCGCTTAAGAACTTGTCAACCGCAGGCCAGCGAGCTCTTACAAATGCAGGGCCAAGCTTCCGATCCTTCTGTAACTGAAGAAACACTGCATCCAAAGCCTCATTACTGAGGTCCAGTGGCTTGTAGGGTGCCCGTACACTTGGAATATTCCGGGCCACACTTCGATTGTTTTTATTTGGACGAATGGAATCCAAGAGCAAGAGAAGATGTGCTCTGAAATATTGCCGCAAAGCCACACAGGTGTGAAAAACTATCTGCTTCTCTGATGATGTGAGTACATCAGCAGGTGATCGATCATTTCGTAGAGATCCAGAAGTAGAAAGCCCTAATGCCCCAGAATTAACTCCAGATCTTACTGAGGCAGCATCTTGTAAAAGGCTCAGTAATTTCTGTAAACCATCCTGAGCATCAAAACAATCCAGAATTGCTCTGAAGACAAATGCAGCATTAAAAAATATGGCTGCATTTTTCCTGGCTTGATCCTGGGGGCACTCAAGAAGTTGAAGAGCTAACTCGACCACCTGGTGGACAACATCTGAAGGAAGAGCACATACACGTTCCATAATCCCCTGAAATAATATTCTACAAAGTGAGAATCCATGGGACAGAGACTAGGTTAGAGAAAGGAAATAGAATAGATGAAAATTTTAGAATTTCTAACAATTGCACTTAAACACTATATGCCTATACCTGAGAACCAATAGTTAATAAGCAAGAAGAAAGACCAAAGAAGGTCTGAATAACTCTTGGAACAGCAAGCAGTTTTTGAATGCCACCCCGATCCACAAATAATGCAACAAATTTCCGGTGAGCAGCCAAAGCACAGATAAGCTTCAGCACATAAGGCAATAGCATCACAACCTTCGATGCGTCTTTATGTTTGGAACTTCGTTGCAATAATGCAAGACAGACATCTACCCCCTTTTCATGGAGAACAGGACCAAGAACTTCAACGTATTCTCCTAGCATCTCAAGGCACTGAATGCAGTATTTTTCTCTCAGCTCTGCAAGGGAGCCAGCATCTCGGATGAAGAATTCTTCAACCTCCTCCTTTATATCAGGTTCTGTGACACTGGTATTCACTGATTCAGCATTAATGCTACTGGATCTCCTGTCAGCAACCCATGAGAAATATTAATAGTTTCACAAACTATACCCAAATATATAGGGCTGGCAATGACCGGCAATTGTAAGCACCAAATCTTAATCATTGACTCAGATATCTATGTTATATACATAAATATGATGTTACTGACCTTGAAACTTCAATTGCACTACCAGCATCAATAACAGTTGAGGCAGCCCTGGAAGCAGCCAAAACTGCAGCTTCTTCATTGTTTGTAGTTTTGAATTCCTGAGAATATAGAATAACAAACAATTAAGAACAAAAGAGTTAACACAAACTAGAGTTAAAAAAGGAAAAAGAAAAAAAAAAAGAGGGGGGGGGGGGGG
>JAESVK010000935.1:132700-152421 GCA_017140935.1 Hamamelis virginiana
AGGTATTGTTTAGTACTATTTGATTTAAAATTTTATTTTATTTACTTCTTGTTAATTGTTATTGGTCCTTCACAAATATTGGTGTAACTTACATGTTGCTTTTTTTTATTTTCCTCCCTCACTTTTTTTTAACCATTGGGTTCTGTTTGATTGATAGGAAATTAAATGCAAGATAAAGGAAAATAAAGTCATTTTTCCTTACTTTCTATGTGTTTGGCTGTGCAAGAAAGTTATGGACTCCATCACGAAGCTTTTCCTTCACGAAAATATTTTGTCAAAACACATCCTTCAGCTTTTACAAGAAAAATAACAACAGAAAAGTTGAAACTTTTATTTTCTCACAACTTTCCTGCAAACCAAACACTTTTAGGAAAAACAATGCAAGTTCCACCAAATTCATTTTCCTTTATTTTTCTCTAACTTATCTCTCCTGTACTTCACTTTCTTGCATAAATTTCTTCACAAAACTTATACAGAAATTCCAATCCTGCCTTATTTCCAACAAACCGGTGTGGCATTGAGGATTCAAAGCAGAGAAACACACAGTTTGGGAAGATTATCTGAGGATGATTGCAGGTCATTATTCAGCTCCATTGCTTTGTCCAGAAAGAGAAGAGAAGAAATCGAAATGTTGGAAGAAATCAGTAAGCACATAGCAAAGAAGTGCAAAGGCCTGCCTCATGCTGCAAAGACCTTGGGGAGTCTCATGCTCTACAGGAGAACAAAACAGGATTGGCAGAATGTGTTGGTAGCAGATGAGAGTACATGGAATTTATCAGAGGTTGAAAAGGGTGCTTTGTTAGCTCCTTTATTATCAAGCTACTACAATCTGCCTGCACATTTGAAACAATGCTTCATATACTGTGAAATTTTCCCAAAAGATTATGTTATTAAAAAGGACGATTTGATCAAGTTGTGGATGGCGAATGGTTTGCTTGGTTCGAAGGAAAGACGAGAACCAGAAATAGTAAGATAATGAGTATTTTAATGATTTAGTAAGGTGCTCGTTCTTTCAGGATTTTGAAAAAGATGAGGATATATGGCAACATCTTGTGCTGTAAGAGCATGATTTTGTGCATGACTTGGCCCGATCCTTTGTGACAGATGAATGGTTTATTCTGGAAAATGAAGGTCAATCATCAAGGAGAGTACACAGACTGCAGCAAGACCCGGCATTTGACATTACCAGATAGTGATGGAATTCCTTCCTTCGTTTACAATGCGAGAAGTCTACGAACACTTGTCAAAAAATTGAATGGAAGGAGATTACAGACCGTCCCTCGTGATTTATTCAATCATCTGAGGCGTCTTCGAGTCATGGATTTGAGTGATAACTCAATTCTGCAAATCCCAGGTCCCAGGTGAGGTAGAAAAACTAATGCATTTGAGATACCTTGATTTATCAGGTTCGCCATTGGAGGAATTGCCAGAAGCAGTGAGCAGTTTATACAATCTGCAAACCTTGAAACTTACTAAATGTCATAATCTTTGTAAGCTGCCTCAAGGGATGGAAGCCTAGTTAAGTTAAGACATCTGGAAATTGATGGAACAGATTCATTAACTTATCTACCCAGGGGAGTTGGGAAATTAAGGTCGCTTCGAACATTATCCAAGTTTATTGTGAGCAAGGGGAGCATAGGATGTCAGATTGAACAACTTAAAGACCTCAACTTCTCCAAAAATGCCTACGAATTCAGGGGTTAGGGTACTTGACAAGTGCAGCCGAGTCCGCTGAGGCAGAATTGAGGAATAAGAAGCAGATTCGGACCCTGGTTCTTGATTTTACAGTACAAAGAGGAAGAGGAGAAGATGACGAAGATGACAGTGAGGTACAACAACAAAGGATACAGGGTGTGATTGAGCACCTCCAGCCTCATGTTGGATGGTGGTGGCAAGTGAATAATGGCAATGAGTGATCAACAATGTTGTACAATGGTGGAGGGTAGCAATGGGAATGGCGTTTACGGTAGTCGTGGTATGTGGGTAAGTGATGTTAAGTGATTTGTGATGGTGGTTGCGGCATTAGTGGTGGATGGGCAATGACGATGAGGGGTTGATGATGTTGCATGACGGCAAAGACCATCGGTGGTTAATGGTGATATTGGCCTATTGCCCAATATTGGGATATGGCAGTAGTGGTGATTGATGGTTGACTACAATAATGATGAGAATGGATTGGTTATAAGTAAGGGCGGGTTATTTGCTCCGATATAATTTCTAAATTGTTTTTTAATCCATTTTAATAAAAATTATAAATTTAATATTGCAACATGAAGATAACCTCATTTATGAATATCTCATTCTCACATAATTTCATTCCCATACATAAATTCCTATTAAAATTACACATCAAAAGTGTAATACAGAGCAAGTTGAAACATGCTTGTTCCCATTTTCCATTTATGTACACTAAAGCTGCCCTAAAAATGTCACATACATAAACATACTGAATCTTATAGCAGTAATGATTTGGCCCTCTAGGTGCATTGTGGCTAGGGTTGTAAATGAGCTTAACCAAAATTTGGGCTGCACAAGTTTGGTTTAGTTAAAATTTGATTATTTAAGTTCGAGTCAAGCTCAAACCTAATCCAATCAATCCAAGCTTTGGTTTGCTTGAGTTTAGCTTGTTTATTATCAAGCTAGTTCGAAAACTTTTCAAGAATAACTTTATTCATCTTCAATCTTAATATAATAAAGGAAAGTTAAAAACCAATATAGAAAATCTAATGAATAAAATGGCTTCTATACATGGATCCTAAATTCAAAACCCAAAAGTAAAAAAAATTGTTTATATATTAAGTCTATACAAGCCAAAATAACGAGCTTATTTGTAAATTTAAATATAAGATTATTCACGAGTTCACTATCGAATTTGTTTACAAATACAAATGAACCAAGTTTAGGTATACTAATGAATCGTTTTATTAACAATCGAATCTAAATGAACTTTTATCGAACTTATTCGGTAGCTGCGGGCTCGTGAATGGATTGGATCATTTGCAAGCCTAATTGCCATAGAAATAAATATAGATAATTTTAAGCCTCAAGAGAAAAAAAAAAAGGGTTATAACCGTACGAGCGGAGAATATAAAATTAGAACAGAATATTCAATTCAGAGAATCAGGTGGAATCCGACAGAATAGGAAAAGACAACTCATGCAGAGAGAGCAAGCTTGACTGACAGCCAATAGCATTTACAATTACAGCAAAATTCCAAACAAGATTCTGAATCCACCCCACAATGCCACCAAGATTCCAAATCTCCCCAGAGCAGTCTCACACCCTTTTCCTCCTTATTTAGTACCCTCTCTATTCTACCTCATTCCTCCCACAGATTCTGAGAAACAGAGAGAGAGAGAAACAGAGGAGGAAGAGGTATGATCAGGCTTTTACATGTGTACTATCTGTTGGTTTTGGGTTAGCTTCAAGTTTTGATTATATATATATAGAGAGAGAAATATCACCCTATCAGCATATATTATTATAAAAGTTTATGCAAGTACGAAGCCAATATACATATTGTTTTTGATTGAATTTGGTTGATATTATTATTATTATTTGTATATACATCCATCGACGGACGTACAATCCTTTCTGTTCATGAGAAAATGGAGGAAAAGAAAAGAAAATGAGCTTTCGAATGCATAATTTCATAAAATAAATCAGTAATTGAAAGGCAGAGAGATTCTCAATAAAACTATTTATTTTCTTACATTTTCCCAGAAACCAAACAGGGCCACAGGGCATGAAAAATGTCAACCTTGCACGTTTCTTTGAGAATGAAAATTGCCATTTTCCCCCATGATCTCTTGCTTGTTTTCATTTCTGCTATTGCACTAATTGGTGATTCAAATCAACATTTGGATTCCATTATTCTTATATCTGTTTGATGGTGATATGATTCAGGCCATTTTTGTTATGTCATGTTCATTGCAGACTGCTAGGGCAATGGCTGTCACAATAAAACAGATGTCTCTTATCGTGGGAACATTGGGTGCATTGTCCTTCGTGTTTGGAATAATTGCTGAACATAAGAAGGTATGTTTTAGAGATAATTTCTTATTAATACATGTTAAGGTGTATTTAATAAATTTTAAAATATTTTAAAGCACAGCTTTGGTTGCTTGGTTGGGAGAGAACTAGCGCCTAGTAAGAAGCGTAAATACCCCTTTGTATGGGTTGGAGTCTCGGCATCCCAATCGGATTGAATGGGGTGACAATATCTAATTCCGAATATGTAAAATCAACATTTTGATCAAATCACTCATCGTACTATGTTAAGCTTTTCTAATTCTTTAAGAGGTACAAAAACCGTACTCCAAAATAAAAAATCACACCTCATTTTCTATTCATTTTCATATTTTTCTCTGCAGACTGCATCATTTTCTCACGATTTTTTTTTTAAATTTCATTTAATGCACTCTAAAATATGTTCTTAGGACACATTTTTTAAAATAATGTTCATGAAATTAAAACATAATCACATTTAGATTTGTTTGTTTATTTATTCCAAACTTGTGTTTAATTACTTGGCTACTATCTAATTTCTGTGTCTTCCTCTTGGGTTTACACAGCCAGCATCTGGAACTCTAATTCAAGGGAAAGGTGTTGTTATCTGCAAGTATCCATCTGATCCGAGCGTAGCTTTGGGGTATCTGTCAGTTGCATTTCTCATTGCATCAACTGTGGCTGGCTATTTGTCTATATTCTATCCTTACAAAGGAAAATCCATTCCACACAGTGCTCTATTTCAAAGCACCCACTTTGCTGTATTCTTCAATATTGCTTTGTAAGTATCTAAGAAACCGACCGTTGAATCATTGTGATTTTTGGCATGCCTGACATTATATGCATAGTATCTAATTCAACGGTCATTTTTTCAAAATATGCATTCCACAATCATCTATAAGTTTCATGCATGTACTGATAGCATCATTTCTGTGTGTGTGTATATATATATATATATCTTATATTTACAATCTTTTTTTTAATGATGTTTCTTTATTACCAATCAATGGATATTTGATGCAATTTCTTGTTGTTTCACCAAACCCATTCTTATTTAAACCTAATTCCCACCCTTTTGGGACAAAATTTTTGTTTCAGTATTTGGATCTTGTAGGATAATAGAGATGCAAATATGAACCCTTCCCTAAAGGTGTTCTTGTGGTGTTCGACATGTTTAATTTATACACAACACTCATCCGACAAGCCACTAACGTGATTGCCCAACTGAAATTGCACAGGTTTACGGCTGGACTGGGGGCAACAATGCTGATATGGCCAATAATCACAGAACAACTTCACTTGACCCGCAAAATCCATCACAACCTCAACACAGATTGCCCAACAGCCAAGACTGGTCTCATTGCTGGTGGTGCATTTTTATCCCTTGATGCTACCCTCTTTTGGTTGCTTTCCCTCATATTAGTTGGCAATGTTCGCGAGGACTACTTTGAAGAAGCAGAATATAATCTTAAAGGCGATCACAGTGAGGTTGTCACGTCACCTGAATACGCAAACAATCTCGCTTGAAAGACTAGTTGTCGTTTCAGTTCACTAGATGATAACTTATGATTATTGTGGAGTAGATGTTGTTAAACAAAGTTATAGATATGGAGCTAAACTGTAAAATTCATTTAGTTGCCTCATTTAAATTTTTTTATTTTTTGCCACCAACAGTTCCAAATTTTCAATTTACGAAAAACAGCCCCACATTAACAATAATAACGTACTGGAGTAATGTAGAAGCCCATATGTGACGACATCTTTCGTTTTACTGTAACGGAGAGGTTGGAAGTTCGAATCCCTACCAAATCTTTAGAGAAAAATAGTTTGATTATGAATATGACATTGTTCTACACCATAACAAAAAATGGTTTGGAGAAGAATGAATAGTCTGTTGGAGGGGGCAAGGCTCAATGATTAAACAAAATTTAGAAGTCCTTGGCCAAATATTAACTCAAGCATAGTTGATTTAACATTTTAATGTATAAATGTGCTCTAGATTCACTGCAAGAAAAGGGATCTATTGCAACGAATTTTTGCAATGGAATGATAGTTTATTGCAAGAATTCAAGTCTAGCAACGGAAAAAGCCATGATCAGTAGAAGTGCGGTTGTGGTGCAAACTTCAAGCCTTTGATTGGATTTTGAAAAGAGTAAAGGAAAATGCTTAAAAATATTTTCGAAAAGGGTTTAATTTTATTGTAATTTTTAGCATTTTCTTTCATCTTCCTTACACTTTCCGAGATCCAAACAGAAAAAATGGAAAACAACAGATAACCATTGGGTTGGGTGCGTATATGTGATTGTATGTACAACATGCTTGGTTCTTGAATGAAAACCCTACCAAAACCCTCCCTCTGAAGTAACACTGATTCACTAATAAGGCCAGCAGGTTTTTTTTGAATTATAGGAAAAGATAAGAAAATTTATCTACTTCAATTTTTTTGGTAGTAACACACAAAATTAATAAACACCAATTATAAATAAGTGAAAAATGCCATTCGATCAACTACTTATTTTAACTGTCTTCCATTTTCAATGAATGGGAATTCTCTGCTTGGGTTTGCTTGGTACTTGGGTAATGTGTTATGATCTGGATCGTCTGCACATCATTCAAGTAAAAAAGAGAGCATCCAGATCATAACACTTCACCCAAATATATTCAAGCCCAAGTAGAGGATCTAAACTCATTTTCAATATGACTTGTCCTTTCACGGCTAGACCAGGTAGCATTATTAGACATAATAAATCAGAAATAATTGCACCTCTATCAGGATCGCGTGTATGTTGGTTGGGCTGGGTCTGCGTTGGTCCGGGCTACAACCCGCCCATTTGACAGCCGACAATGCTTGGTAAACCCTAGCCGACGAAGCATAGTAATTTTTGTAGCGTTTGAATGGAAAACCCTACTAAAACCTCCTTCATGTAATTTAGAAAGACAACTCTTTCTATCTCTCAACCCAGTTTCTTTCTCCAAATTAGAGTGAGAGTGTAAGCCTGTTAGCACAAGGAGCGGGAAAAATGCCGTTGGGAGAGAGGGCAGGGGATAAGAGCGATTCGCGCTATTGTGGAGTAGAGACAGAGTTCGATGATGACATGCCTCAGCTTTTGTCCTTCAGCATATCTTCCGGCGGCTTTGATTTCGTCATTTCTCCTTTGGTTCGTTCTGTTCTTCTTTCTTACTCACTCAATCATCACACTATCAATATCTCGCTTCATCTACTCTCTGCTTCTGTGCTTCATATACATATTTACATACTGACACATATAAATATCAGTTTAAGCTTCTTCGAGCTACTGTAATCTCTGTGTATGTATAAATGTTTATCTTTGGGAGGGAAATTACATGGGGTGTGTTATATATATATATATATATATATATATATATATGTTTTAGTGACCAGTTAGCTAGTCACATGTCGGCCGAACGGCTGTCACTTTAGTGTGAGTGGTGAGTAAGTCACCTACAGAAACACCCATGTTGTGTCTTGTATGGTGAAGCTGAGTGATTGTGATTTTTTGCGCTAAGGCCTGTGAACTACATTCTGCATAATATATAAATGATATTACTGCAAAATGTGAGGTGTTGCAGAGTGCTGTCTAGCCATGTACGAATAATTTTTAACAATTTTTCCTAAGTGGTCATGATCGTTTTTGTTACTGGGAATTATTTGGATAAAGAATTGCACGGGAAAGGGTGGCAACATGTTGAAAGAGATGGTGAGTTTTTTCTGTAACTCCAGAGGATTCCTGAGGTTTTGGCTGAGAGGGTTGCCATAACTCCAGAAGACTTTTATGGGGGGAATCACATGGCAATGCTGCCTTTTTTTTAGTTTTTTTTTGGGTGGTGGGTTTTGTGTTTTGTGGCCAGTTGGGGATTCTGTATGTGCTATTCTTCTCGTTTTCTTTCTGAAGGATTTCTTTCTCAATCTGTACTCTTTTCTCTCTTGATAAGTTCTTCATTTTCTATTCCAAAAAATAAAGAATTTTTTTAATCAAATGACTATGTTTTGTGTTGTAGAGTTCCTTCTTTTTTGTTCATGCTAGTCCTACATACTGTTGCGTTTTGTATATATAGTTTATCTCTTGATTACCTTGTATATGTTTTCTTGTTTCTGTGTGACTTGCAAGTTTTATTTAACTTCTGGTGGCTAATTAGCCAGTCACATATCCCAGCTGAATGGCTGTCATTTTGTGTGAATGGTCAGTAAGCTCACCTACAGCATTGTGTTGCGGCCTTTTTGTAGTGAAGCAGGATTTTGGTTTCACTCATAGGCTATCAATCACATTTTTATAGTTTATAATTATGTAATGGTCTATTTGTGTTTAATTCTTATTCCTGTGTGATTCATTGATGAAATGGTTGAGTAAGGAAAAAGGCATACATTTTTATTTTATCTGTGCACCAGTAGCACTTATTCTTATATATCCTTCATGCACAGATGGATCCCACTTACAGGCCAAGCTTAATGGAAAATGATGGCAGAGGATCCGGTGTTTTGCCATTCGCTGGGTCAGACTTAGTTTTGAGTCCTTCCCAATGGAGCAGTCATGTTGTGGGTATGAGTTTCCATTCAGGACTACTTACATTGCTGCTTTTTTAGTTTTCAACCGTGAAATTTTTTGTTTTTTATTTTTGTGATTTCAAATCTTGCCTCGACGGAGTATAGACTTGTATCATGAACATGAACTTTGTACGCTCCTGCATAGCACTGGTTAGAGGATTCCAAATAATTGACTCTCATAGACCTTGGACCTTGGTTCCTTGATTTGTATTTTAGAGCTTTATTGAGCTCTTTTAGCATTGTTGATTGAGCATCTTTCCTATATGGTTCTCTCTCTCTGTGGAAAACTGTACAGCTTGTATTACCTACACAATTATTGAGTGAAGTACTCTTAAAAATCTCTTTCAAAATTCAAATTTGTTAGAGACTAACCGTTGTGTAAAGCCCATTAAGTATGCTGTAGGCTGTAGCAGGGCGTAACAGTAATGGAGCCTTCAAATTTTGTTGTGTAATGAGTTATTTGAAGCTATAGCACTAGGAACTTCAATTATGTGCCAGAAGGGGAGCTTCCATTTACAACAAAATTAGTGGTTCCACTGTTTGCTCTTATACCAAATTGTTGTAGGACAATGATGAAGAAGCACTAACCTTATGGGTAGCAATAATAAAAGACAAGCAATAGCTAGCAATAGTAGCCAGATTAGTGGAAGAGAGTGAGAGGAAGAGGAAAAAAAAGAAGAAAGAGAGACAAAGGACAAAAATAATGTCAAATATAATATTTTCAATGCTCCATAATCAAAATAGAAGCCTCCAGATTTGTTTTAGTATGATAGACATCATTTATATATTGTAGAAGTAAAAATCTTAACAGGCCAGAAGTTCCAGAGAACAATAGAGTATTCTTCTTATTAGCTTTGTTGTTCATAATTACCAATACAGTAATCGAATAAGATTACTTCAAGATAAAAAGTATCTAAAACAACAAGTATGCCTTGCTTTGGAGGCCTAGGCTAGTGGGCAGAGTGACAATGGAATTTGCTATGATTGATTAACAGGTGTGGCTACTCGTTACTGGGATATCATTGCATTATGGATATAGATTTAATGTGTGGGGCATTACTTTAAAATAAATTTATTAATTAAGCAATGGTAATCACTTTGGCTCTGTGATCTCTTGGAATTCCTTCAATAAGTGAGTTTCTATTTTTTATCCAGGAAAAATTAGCTCATGGATCGACTTGGATTCAGAAGACGAGACACTTAGGATGGATTCTGAAATTACTCTGAAGCAAGAAATAGCATGGGCATCTCATCTATCCTTACAGGTGCGTATCACTGTAAGGAGTCTGCGTTTAAATTTTGGTCGTAAAACTAGTGTCATTTATATACAAGACACACTTGAAAGCCTTCCAGCTTCTTTTATATATATATATATATATATATATATATATACTGGTTTTGTTTTGGAGGCAAATTCAATGTCCTTTAATTTCCTTTTGGATTATGGGGAAAAAATTCAGGGAAAGGAAAGGTAAAAACTTAAATATGGTTAAGAAAGAAATTTATTTCTAAGCAATTTTTAAGATTTTCCTGTCCTTTCGCTTTTTTATTTCCAAGATCTGAACAGAGCTTTGGCAAAGTTGATGCAGATTCAGATTGTGAAACCAGCTTTCTCAATGTGTTCCCTCATTTAAAGGGGTAGTATGCACCAAGATGATTATTAATTGGACCATAACAATCTAAATGACTTTGTGAATTTCTTTAAACATGGGCAGCAATAACTAAAGTTGTGCCCACTTACCAAACATTCCTATCCTCTACTTTGATATTCAAGTCAAAACTCCTTAGATGCAACAATTTGTGGCTGTCTATCAGCTTCTACTCAATCGATTATCAATTTTGATATTCAAGTATTATTTCTGTAGATGCCGATGAACATATCAAGGTACTTTATTAGATACCCTGTATACAGTTGTGACCATTTGTTATGATGCTTGCAATATGAATGCTGATAAGCCATGCTCTGGTACAGAAAACCCTTTCCTGTGTCGCATGAGATGCTTATGGTTATCATGGTTAACATATCTACTGCAGGCATGCCTTCTTCCTGCCCCTAGGGGAGCATCCTGTGCTAATTATGCTAGGTGTGTAAATCAGATTCTGCACAGTGTAAACAATATGCAGGTGCATTTTTTAATCCAAATCTTATGTTCAGTTTACATTTGTTCTTTTTTTTCCCCAAATAATAGTTTATTATACCTTTTTCCTCCTTTTTATTGCTGTGTTCTTAATTTTTTTTTTTCCATATTAAAGTTGTGGCTTAGGATTCCTTTGGAGAAGTCTGATGATGATGCTGTGGATGGGAACTGCGATCATTTGGTGAGTGAGAAAACTCCTCCAATTGTGGTTGGATCTTACAATTTAAGGATCTTAAGATATATATATATATATATATATATAGAGAGAGAGAGAGAGAGAGAGAGAGAGAGAGAGAGAGAGAGTTATGATCTAGTAAGCAAACACAACTTAGCCTAAGTCAGCAAACACTTAAATGACTGTTAGATCTCAGCCTAGATCATTAAATGGCTGTTAGATCTCAGCCATTTGAGTGATGATTTAGTCCGAGATCTAATGGCCATTTAAGTGTTTGCAAATGCTGACTTGATCATTCCACTATATATATATATATTTGGCCCAGCTGCTTTTTTAGTTCGAAACTAACCTATATTGGAGGCAAAATATCTGCTTTCTGTTTTCTTTTCTTTCGTTTTTCTTTTTAATAGCTTCTTGGATTCATCTTCTCTCTCTCTCTCAGTTTGCATTTCACTTAAAAATAACCTTCTTAGTGGCCAAGTTGTGAAATTGGACCTGTGACCATGATTTTTAGACATAATATATTGCCCTCTTGATTAGAGGTGGAGAAAACTGGCTTTCACTGAAATGGCCCAAAATGCTTACTTTTAAATGACAATAGATTGACTGAATGAATTTATATGGTGGAGAACTCATCCTAATAGCTTTTCAGTGAAGCATTATGGTCCTTGACTGGATTATTATTATTATTTAAAATCTGGTAAAGTATAATTTTGTATATATAGGAAAATGTGAGGCCAAAGTAGCCCCTGTACCTAAACATACGAGGTATACAAAAAAATACCAAAGGTGCAAAAAGATTTAAAAAAAGAACTAAAGAAGTTAGAAACTGGGGACTCTCAAAAAGTCATCAAAAGAGTCTTTAGAAACAGAACTATCTGTCCAACCCGAGCAAAAAACTTTCTACCTATCCTACGCTTTAGTTTCAAAACCGATTCCTTCTTCCCTTCGAATATTCTTATGTCCCTCTGCATCCAAAGAATCCCCAAAAAAATTGCATGTGGCACAAACCTCCAAGCCTTTAACGCAGTATTATTGCCACTCCTATACCACCAACCTTCAACCGATTGAGATGTAGCCATTTTATACACTGCTTTATGATGTAAACCCTTCTGTTTTGTCCTGCAGGGTGGAGGAGAAATCGATTCTTGGGAATGGTGGAATTCATTCCGTCTTCTATGTGAGCATCACAGTCAGCTATCAGTTGCGCTTGATATTATGTGAGTAAATGAACTTGTGATCTGTTGTTTGTACTGAAAAGAAAAGAGTAAAGAACTATGATCCGTTGTACTTCTAAAATTGTACTATTGTTTAACTAAAGCATCTTTTGCGAGTTGGGGCACTGTTGTAAGTCAGAACAGTCTTTTTACTTTTTCTCATTGTGTACAGTTGGCACACAGTCATAGCCTACCTCTAATTTTTCCCTTAAAGGTTTTTTAAATTTACTAGTTCTTAGAATGCATCCATTTAATGGGCTTTATGACATTTATCTGTTAGTTATTATTGCACTGCCTGTTGTACTCAATTGTAAGTATACCTGCTTGTTCATCAGGAGCTCACTACCTTCTGCAAACTCACTTGGACGTTGGTTTGGAGAGCCTGTTAGAGCAGCCATACTTCATACCAATGTAAATACAGTTCAAGGTTTTAATAGTGTATAGTTTAAAGGAACTTTATTATTGCATGTTGGTTTGTTTGTTATCCAGATTCTTAACTCTGTCATTGTCAATTTGCCAGTCTTTTCTAACAAATGCACGGGGATACCCATGTTTATCAAAGCGCCACCAGAAGCTTATGACTGGGTTTTTTACCCATTCGATACAGGTAGCTTTTGTTCCTTTTTGTCTATAATGTTGAATATGTATGAACATGTTTCAAACTTTTTCACTCTTACGTTTTACTGGCGAAATGTTTGCTGCTATGAGAGGCATTTGGATCTCAGATATCCTTTGGTGTCTTTTACATTGATTTACAATATTACCATGGTTAAAAATTCAATAATCAATATGTGTTCATTTTGTACAAACTGGATTTTAATGGCATCAATTTGCACCTCTTTTGTATGTTCTTTATTTTATTTTATTTTTAGAAATTGTATGCAGTTTATTTTCAGCATGAGTGAAATTTCTGGCTTCTGTCCTTCAATCATTTATGAGGGTTCGAGTTTATTTTTTATTTTTTGGTTTTTTCTTCCCAATCAATATATGTCATGAGTTGTAGTTTTAGATCTGATACAACTATACAAGATATTTTTATGGTTAGGTGCATTGTTTTAAAACCCGGACCGTTCATCTAACCGGAAAAGTTATTGGGTTAAGGGTCAACCGGTTCAACCGTCGGGTCAACCGGGTTGAACCGTGATGTCATAAATATATTATTTATTTATTTATTTATTAGAATAAAAGCTATAAATGATTCAAAATATAATTTTTTAAAAATGTTTGTACAATTAATTCATATATTTGAATTTATGTGCAGTCATCAAAATTGAAAAATTGAAAATTACTATGGATCAATCTTTATTATATATATTTTTTAAAATGCAAGATAAGAATATTGTATTATTAAATTAGGTGCTTAGGTTTCTTTTTGCTATTTGGGATTTTTTTAGACTAATTTGCCTTTTTAGCCTTCTTGGCTTTAAGAGATTTTTAAAATATTGGGACTATTTTAGTCATTTTAGCACCTTATATATATATATATATATAAACGGGTTGACTGGTTCAACTGCCGGGTTGAACGGTTTTTAATTGAATGGGTTTTTGTGGGTTAAACCAACCGGAAAGGGGACCGGTTCCCGGTTGAACTGGCTGGGTCGGTCCGGGTTTGATAACATTGGTTAGGTGCAAATAATAAAGGTGGATGGTTTATGATTTTCCGCATATAGTTCTTTGTCCTTCTGCAAACTTTACTGGTCAGGTTTCTTGGTTTGATCTTCTCAGATAGTGATTTCTGGAAAACCAGTACACAGTCTTCCCATGGGAAGTTCAGAGTTAGATGCCAATCATGTTGAAGGTGAGTTCCTGATGGTTCGTTAGATAGTAAGTGGAAT
Organism: Hamamelis virginiana; assembly: GCA_017140935.1. NCBI lineage: Eukaryota > Viridiplantae > Streptophyta > Magnoliopsida > Saxifragales > Hamamelidaceae > Hamamelis > Hamamelis virginiana. The sequence goes on from JAESVK010000935.1 coordinate 146,638, forward strand.
TGTGTACTTGTGTTCGATTGCTTATACTATAATCTTATCCTGCATGAAGCAACTCGAAATGTTGAACCTAAAAAGCCACAACATTCATATTTCTTTTACTGTTTCTTTTTTGAGATGCTCATGACTGACTAGTGTTATGAGTTGCCCCCCTACCCCTCCTTCCCAAAACCCACCCACTACCCACAGAAAACTGCCAATGGTTCTCCAATACCTTGATTTTATTTACAAAACTGTGAGGAATTTCTTCTATTTGTGGCTCATATTTTTCATTTTATTTTTTGTTGCTTCTATTTTTAGGCCCCTTTTGCATTAGGTTTTCTTAAAACCACGTTTGGAGCTTAAAATATTTCTTGATCTGAGAGATGGGGTGATGATAACTTTTAGATGACTTGAGGGGTGATAGGATGGATAGCAAAATTTTCATACTAGAAGTGATTGTGGTAAAAGCTTGGGGGGGGGGGGGGGGGTTTTGCCAAAAACACTTGTAGTATGAAAATGCTGATACGTGAAGACATGGTTTGAACATAACCTTAAAGAGATGTATGAAGAAATAGTTCTTCAAAAGTGATTCTAGAAAAAGCTAACGCAAACAGGCCTGTTGTAGTACTGAATGTCTTTCTGTATAGTTTCAAAGTGTTCTTGCCATTCAGGTACGCAGAGACATCCGCTGAGGTCATATTTGGACTATGTTGGTTACCTCTACCAAAAGATGGACCCTCTTCCGGAGCAAGAACGTTTTGAGGTATCTTGTTGTGATCTCTCTATCTCTCCCTTGTCCCATCCATAGACGTACTTGTTAGTAAATTTTGCTTTGTTATTATCTTTCATTTGACCTGTCAGTCTCTTATGCCAGCTTGGTTACAGGGATTTCTTACAGTCTCCTTTGCAAGTAAGTAATCTCTTTCTTGGGCCACCTTTTATATATCTTTTGAATGTTATTTTCAGTCACAACATTTGTTATTACAAGTAAGGTTTTCCTACTTAAATGCAGCCTCTCATGGATAATTTAGAGGCCCAAACATACGAGACATTTGAGAAAGACACGGTGAAATACATCCAGGTATGGCTATGCATATGATGGAAATAAACCTGGGATTGACTTTGTCCTGCCTGTAGGTTTCTTTGGGGCCATTATAATTTTATTATGATTGGAAGTCCCAATGATGCACTGTAGCTGTATATTATTTGTAGGTAGATGTCTTGGTTTAAGTTCACGGAGTAGTGTTCTATGTGGAAATGTGTGTAATACGCATAAATTAAAAGTACATAAACAGAAAAAAGTAAAATTTTGGACTGTTTATTAAAAACTAAGAGTTTCACCTTTAAGCTGGTCTTGTTGACTGCATAATGGTTCTAGAATTGTAAGAGTGTTTTTTTTTTTTTTTTTGATCGCTTACATTCTTTTTGTGCTTTTCAAATGCGTTGGGGATTTGGGGCACAATTGCTGCAAGGGAAATTGGCGGTTTATGTTAATCTTTTGCATTCTGAGTAGTATTTTTGTTCTCATATTTTGCTAGTACCAAAGGGCAATCTGTAAAGCATTGCTGGACAGGATTTCAGATGAGCAGGCATCAACGATTACCACTGTGAGCTATCCATTCACCCTTGATGTCTTTTTAAGCTTCTTATAGCGGTTGATTTTAGTTGAGTTTGTTTTATTAGTAGTTTCATGGAATGTGATGCACCTGAGCTCTGGAGTTATGAGAATCTCTGTATTCATTTGTCGCAAGGTACTGATGGTTGTGGGAGCTGGACGTGGACCACTTGTTAGAGCTGCATTGCAGGTTCCACCATGATCCTTCTGCATATTTGGTTGTGGCCGATGTTGTTTGAATGGGGATTAATTTCTGTGTGTAGCAGTTTTGGATGTTTTTGGTTTATTGTTCTTACATTTTGTTCGTACATAGGCAGCTGAAGAAACCGGACGCAAGTTGAAAGTTTATGCCGTGGAGAAGAATCCAAATGCAGTTGTTACACTTCATGTAAGTTGCACAATCTAGTTATTCATACTTTTTTAACTATGATTCGTTCCAATATTTAGAAGCAAAAGTGAGTTCTTTTCCTCTCCACCCCCAAGGGGCTGTTTGGAAATTCTGAAATTTGGTTCAAACTAGTTCAGAACCAATTTATCTGTCTAGTTTTTGTTTAGATAGATTATGCCTGAACTTTTTTCATTTTGTAGCCTCTTTGTCTAAAATTGAGTTTTGGCCTATTTCTTTTTTAAACGGTGTTTGTTCAAATTATCCTGCAAGTATTTATAGATACGTTGAAATTGTTTTTTTTTTTTCCATAAAATAGGCCATTCAAAGCTTAATTTAATATATCAAAATATGGAAGTTTAGAAGCATATATATATATATATATATATATATATATATATATATATATATATATATAAAATAATAATAATAAAAAAAATTGACAAACAAAACATATAGTGAAGTCGTTTTGCAGGTCTTCCTCTGCACCGAATTCGTCTCCTTACCCTTGAATCTAACCCTAACATCTCTTTTTCCAGCTCAATCTAACCTAAATATCCTGATCTCTTAAAACCCTAACATCTCTCTTTTTCAGTCTACTCTAACCCTAACATGACCCTGATCTCATAAAACCTCTCAAATTCCATCAAATCTTTTGATGAACAACTCCACCACCACTTGTTCATTTAACAATGTAATTAATTCCTCTCTTCTTCACATCCAAGAGAGCTTGATGGGTCACATGCTGAGAAGTAAGAAAGAAAGAAAAAAAAAAAAAAAAAAAAACAACTTCTTGCAGAGGTGTTTCCAGTTTTGCACCATGGGAATGACATCCGATAAAAGGGTTTTTCAATTCCCCTAATTTTGTGTGTCTGAGCTTTGCCCCCTCTCCCATTCCTTTTCAGATTTTGCTTGTGCCTATCTCTACTTTGTTTTTTCAACTACGTATTAAAAAAAAAAAAGAAAAAAAAAAAAAAGAAGAAGACGACGAAGAACAGAAAAAAGGGCAAGAGGTCTGTAGTGTGTTCGGGTGGGGGTGAAAGGCAAGAGGTCTGTAGTTTTGAGAAAGTAGCTTTTTGTTTTATTTTTGAAATCTGGTTTTTCGTAAAACTAGGTAGTCACATGGAACAATGCTGACCGGCTTTTAGCACCAAATTGATAAAAACCTATTATGGAGCTGGAACAAACTTACCAAACACACGGGCCTATGTATTTGGACCCACTTTATATCTGTTGGAACCGGTTTTTGAGGTTCCCAAACACCCCCCAATTTCTCCCTCTCTTCAAAACTCCATTGTGTTGCTTCCCTTGGAGAAGCTCAGTCATATACGTTGTGTTGTCTTCAGTTTGGAGAATCAATGCATGTATGTAACATTAAATTGTTATGATGTCCTCTTTCATGGCTTCATAGATTTTTACTCTTCAACAGTTTTAACTAATTTATAGTTCTTTAGTTGAAGTTAGTGTTTTTTCCTGTATTTATCCTGCATGATAGAGATAACATTGTATCTACTGGAACAGAGCTTGGTTAAACTAGAGGGGTGGGAAAAGCTTGTTACCATAGTTTCTAGCGATATGCGTTGCTGGGATGCTCCTGAGAAAGCTGACATTCTGGTATGTGAGTTTCTTATGGTAGACCCATTGTTATTTTCTTTCCCCATTTGCTACTGCTTATGTTCTCTCCCTCCAAATTTTTGTTTAGGTTAGTGAATTGCTGGGGTCTTTTGGTGATAATGAGCTGTCTCCTGAGTGCCTTGATGGAGCTCAAAGATTCTTGAAGCAAGATGGAATTTCAATACCATCATCGTATGTATATTTTTCTGCAAAAATACTTCATAGAGTTTATTCATTCATTTTGTCTGAGAAAAGTTTCAGTGGGACTATTGCCAATTCCATTTGAATGTGGGCCCACATCTGGTGTACGCAATATGCTTAGAGAGGGATTGATACATTACCATTTGATTACTCATGCATTGGAGATCGAATGTTTATGGTGTGCAGAACATGCATATATGTATACATCCATAAAAAAATTACAAACCACCGCAGACAAAACCCCTGGAAAATCACAGTAGAAAAGAATCTAGTCTTCTTTATTTACTTTTGATACATGAACAAGTTTTAGAAACCTTTACAAGAGCTGTGGTTCCTAAGCTACTAAAGACAGGAAATCCAGCATAATTTTGAAAAGAAGAAAGAGAACATAGCAAACAAAAAAACAAAAGGAAAGAGAGTGCGAACGTATCTAAAAGATGAAAGAATAGCTACCGCTACCACACAACCACCTATGGAAACTCCTTCCTATTCTCATTTTCATTTTCATGCCATCTTCTTTTGCATCCTCTTCCTTAACATATGGAAACTCATAATCTTCATTTGTTTATATATTTTCTTGTAATCAATCAAAGAAATTTTGTTTTATTTATTTTATTTTATTTTTTAAGTTAGGCAATTCTTTGGCTAAAAATTGCACCTAATTATTGGCCAATTTCCTAAGTGAGTGAAATCTTGGGCATTCACCTTCTTTGAATCGTATCTTGTTGGGTGGTTGTTCAGATCCTGTTGGGGTTTCTAGTCAACTAAGCAACCAAACTTTGCATTGAAAGTTTAATTTGAATTTTGGTGTTCAAATACCCCATCAATTTTTTTTTTTTTTTTTTTAAATTTTCATTTTTTTTTTTTTTAAATCTCACATGCTTCCTTTATTGTTATGCCCACTTCAGGTACACAAGTTTCATCCAACCGGTGACAGCATCAAAGCTATACAATGATGTATATCCCTTGTCTGTCTTTTAGAACAGCTATTCTTTTGTTTTAAGTATGTTGTTCAAGTTGTTTGCGGTTATGTCACAGGTTAAGTCTCATAAAGATCTTGCGCATTTTGAAACTGCGTATGTTGTCAAACTGCACAATGTAGCCAGACTTGCTCCTTCCCAACCTGTAAGTTTTTCCTTCTAGATAGCATGCTCCTATACATCTGAATAAGTTTGATTCTATGATTTATGAATGGATTTATAATCGCTTTGTTGGTTCTTATATAGTAATTAACATATCCTTCTTAGATCATTTTCAGCACTTAATGAATTAGTCTCTTTAACTGATTTTTATATTTATCTTAACAGATGTGATATCAATTGATTTCAGCAATGTTTCTTAATGGGTTATTCTTTTTTTTTTCCCACTTGCACAGGTCTTTACATTTACACATCCAGAGTACTCATTGAAGAAAAGCAATCAGCGTTATAAAAAACTGCAGTTTGAGATACCCAGTGACACTGGATCAGCAATGGTGCATGGTATGCAGGGGCTAAATCACTTATTTTCTTTTCTTCTACTATGCATGTATTAGATAATATTTCTGAAAGATTGTCTCCTGTGCCTGTGGAAATATAACTTCTGCTCTTTCTATGTATTTGATGTTGGTACTTTGAAAATAATCTTGAACTAAATATAAGAAAAGTTATTTATAGGTTCATGGAATGGTAACTGTGTAGTCATATATTCAAGTGACCTTCTGGCAAAAAGGTTTTTCTGGTCACTTCAACCCTAAGGCCACCATAATTCTATTTTTATAATTTGTTCTGTTTCAATCAGGGATGTATTATGTGTTCTGCTCACACATTTGGAATATGTATATTCTTTTATCAAATACACGTCCTTCAAGAACCATTGTAAAGGAGATGGTTTTGACCTTGTTTATCTCAAAGGGCAAGAAACTGAAAAATAATGAGGGAGGCACGTCATACACGCTCTCTACATCATGATATGCGCTGTGGGTGAGAGCAAGCGATGAAGGAGCTTTTAT
>JAESVK010000935.1:164490-198718 GCA_017140935.1 Hamamelis virginiana
GGGGGGGACAACGCAACAGCGTGGGAGATTAACATTGTAATACATTGTAGTTGATTTTTCAATCATTTGTACATACATAAATGGTTTATCTGACTTTAAAATTTTCAGTTATGTTTTCCATTATTTCTGGAATTTTTCATGATTATTGTGGACATTTTATGCATTATTTTTGCAAATTATAGCTGATGGATTGGTAGGATCTATATGCCAGCCTTTTCTACTGGTTAAATACATAAATTAATAGACATAAAAATCCATGAATAACTTACAATTACTAAAACACCAAGCAGCTGAAATTGCTACCATGAGTTGAGTAGTTAGAACACTTACATATTCCCAGGGCGCTCAACAGTAGATGTTGGCAGCAAAGCAAATGGCCGAGTATAAATCTGCATACAATACATGTTTTGTTTAAGTGATTAGAATACTGATAATTAGCATGGCAATGCGATACACCGCTACAAAATACTGCTACGAAATTGCTACAAGAATAAAAATGCTAAGCCCAAGGTAGTTTTGGAACTTCACACAATTTTCCTTTAATCTTTAAAAATATTAAAGGATAACATCAACAACCTCGAGCGTGAGATTCAACTTCACGTCAATATCCAAATATGATTCAGTATCATTTGTGTCCCATGTTATATGATTTGTCATAGATGCTGCAAGTTGAAAGCAAAGAAATGAATGTCACTGGCATCATTGTAACCTAACGCTTGACAATAAAACATATATACCATATAGCATGGACAATGAATTCATGGACTCCTACACAGAGAAAAGTATACGGTATAGCCCCTAGCCGATCTGGCTATGTAGACATTCATACAGGGCCTATTATTCCAGGGAGTAAGCTAGCACATTGCTAATCTGTATTGTACCATAGAAACTAAATTTTAAGCACTCCATGTACTATAAGAAGGTATTCGTAGTCAAAATTTAGCAGAGGTTTAAAACTATAAGGCTCTCAACAGTCCTTGAGTGCGTAACAGACTTTAAGGTGTTATTAAAAGAAATCAACATACAGGGAAAAGATTTGCTGTTGAAGCTTACAATAAAGGTTGGAAAATGCTAAAGATACTAGATAAATCTACCAAGTTCCTATACTGGCTGATGTGGCAAAGGCGAGTTAGTAATAACGGGAAAAAATGAGCCTTTTTTTCTTTGAACTTAAAGGAGAGTGAATGCCATGTCAGCACGTGGATGTATCTAGTAACAATATCCACTGGATGTAGCAGCACCCATAAAGTTCCATTTCCATGTGTCACATTGAATCATCTAAAATATATTCATCCTTAGTTTAAATAATAAGAATTCAACAGTCTCAAGATGTACCTGAAAAATAGTTATTTTGGCGTTCCACAACATCTGAACCCTCAAACTGCAGTCACATTGTAAAACAAATAAAAATTAAAACAAACCCAAAATTTATTTTGGCAGGAAATTTATTTCCAACAGCTTAACAACACTCCGAAAGTAATTTCAAGGTTTGCTTCTACCGCAAAAAATTAGGTTTCTCAGTATCGCTAATGCAATTTCTATTCTCTCTTGGCCATCTTATCAACAATAGACAATAAGGAATCTATACAAAACCCTGAACCCCACAGGATGTTTCAGCTAAAGGGCAAAAAAATGAAGTCATTTTTCCAATAAAACGGTAGAGAAGGATGCTTGTAGATAACCCAAAGTAGTTGGAATTAAGGCTTTGTTGAGCTGTTAAGTTTAAGGCAATATTCGCAGTACTCCTAGAGGACCTAGGCACCATTATCCACAATTTACTTCCCGAACTAATGCTATTAACGCATGGTCTTTTTTTTTTCTTTTTTTTTTTCTTTTTCCACCTCTTGCTTTCTAAGTAGAGGATAGAACCTTACCTTGCAAGACAACATCTCAACTGTACAATCTTCACTTGTTGGGGTCACTCGTAAGTCCAGCACAGGGGCCACTTCAAAGTTCAGAAGTTGAATTCTTGGCAAAGTGCATCTGCAAAGAATGAAAGCCCGGAATGCAAATTAATTTAAACTCTTCTATCTTTCACTGTTATCATTAATTAAAGACACCCCAGAGAAAGCTAAGCCGCATAACTAAAGTTAAAGAACACAAAAAGCCCCAATGACATAACTACACTGCAAGTTCAAAACCTTCTTCATTCCCTTTTTTTCATACAATACAACTTGCAAAAATCACAATCCCAACTTCATTATCATCAACTTCATTATCATCACTATAAGTTTATGGGAATTTCCAATTTGAGTTTCAGCGGATTGAAGCCCTAGATGAAATATGTCAATACATAAATAAACAAGAAACTGAGTTTTGTTGGGATTTGTTGATGATTAAATTGAGCAGGGCAACAAGGAGACAGGAAGCAAACCTGTACATATTAGAATCAACAGACTGAAAACTCTGCAAGGCCTTGGTGTTCAAGATTGCTTCGACACCAGATGGTTGAGAGAGAAATTCTCTAATATGATACGTATTGCCTCCAGAATCCATATCATAATTTGGCAGCTTAATTCTTTCTTTCCTTCTGGCAAATAAGTAAGCTTTCTTCCCATTTGACTCTGACAGATTTTTGTTATGTGCCCCAATGATTTCAAATCTCTTCCTGGAGAAAAGTAACAGTATCAGCAGCTTATGCAGAGCAATAGAAGGTCAAAAACTATGATTTCAGAGAGAGAGAGAGCGAGAGAGGAATAAGTGTGAGTGACTATATATATATAAAGAAGACGAACCTGGTAAGATTGGGGAAAGATAAGGAAGGGAATGTGGCGCCATTTGCAGTACTAATTCTCATCACTACTACCTGATGATGACTCACTGTTCCCGCACAAAAACAACATAAATCCAAGAAAAAAAATTCTCTTTTTATTAAGAATATCATCAGCCAGCGAAGAGTTATATAAGAATAATTTAAGGTAGCAGTAGAGAGAGAGAGAGATGGATTACCATTTCTACGAGAGACTGGATATTGAAGCAACGAGCTGCTGTTGCTGCAACTGCTGTAGAGAGAGTTCTGTCTTATGCCATTACAAGCCATGGAGAGAGAGAGAAAGAGAGAGAGGGAGAGTGTCTCCACCACAACCACCCACTTATTATTTAATAAAAGCTCAGTGGCGAATGTGACGTGGCACACTGCTTCCGCTGCGGATTACAATAATTGGCCATGAACTGGGAGTGCAGTTTTTTCTTTTTTATTTATTTATTTATTTATTATTATTCCTCGAAATGCATTTAAATTTAGTGGCCTTCCAGCTAAGCAATTGTTAACATTAATTTAATTAATTATTATTTAATAAATCTAAGTTTTTTTTATTAATTCTATTCAATTTTATATAGAAAAGAAGATATAAATGCAATTTGTTTAAAATTTTTTTTTTAATCAACCCAATTATAAATTAATTTATTTAAAAATTAAATAATAAATAAATGAATCAAGCATAATCTAGTTTTCCAAAATTTTCAGAAAGACCCTAAATGAAGAGATTATTAAATAATAACTAATAGTTTGTAAAATGTCTACGAATGTATTTGATAAAATGATAAGTATAGTTTATTCTGGGGTCTGTTTGGAAACTTTGAAAACTGGACCTGACCACTTCTGATCTCTTTCTGCTATATGATTTTTATGTAAACCAGCTTACAGTTGGTTTGAAAAAAACTGTGTTTATGTCTTATTTCGTGGATAAGATTGAACTGATCTATAGGAAAAAAAACACTTATCAAACAGTACTAAATAAAAATCAGACAGGCTTATCTTCAACTGACCAAGTTCTTAAGTTTGCCAAATACTCCCTTATAGTTAGTTTTTAAATAAATCGGTTGTGATTTGAAAGACATTTATATATTTATGTCTTATTGGTTTTAAAGAAATAGTATTTATGCATCTTTACTATATAGAAGTATAGAACTAAATATATTTACATTCAAAAATGAAATTACGAAGCAGTGATGAAATTAAAATCGGATAAATTCATCCAAACTTGCCCTCTGGTGGTCAAAACTTTGTCTTGATGAAAACTGCACCGCTAAAGAGATAGAAAACTAATGTGATTTGACCCTATAAAATGAGTTGATGTCTTCCTGTATTTGTGGAAAATCTCAAGAACATCATACTAAAGGGAGAAAGCTGTAAATACCCAATTTTATAGGGTAAGAGAGAAGCCAAAATCAACATAAAAACCTCAGTACCCGCGTCAAATAACACGTTCCACATAAAATGTCAAAGACTACCCACCAATCAGATTTGTGGGTATTAAATACCTTAAATGTTAACGGATTTGGATTTGCTGTTGATCACCCTTTTTTTATGAACACCTATTGATCACTTGGATCGACAACTAAGATGCTTGCACATAATTGTTTGAAGGAATCCAAAGGTTTTCATTTGTTTGTCTTGACTTGGGCACTAGAGGACAAATTTTTTTAGCAATAATTTTATGGTTTTCAGTCACTTCTGGTGGTTAGTTTTTTTTTTTTTCCTAAATGCCACTATAAAAAACTGTGAATATTTTATTCCTCAAATTATCATCATTTTTTCATGGTGAGTTTTTTCAGAAATTGACTGTTGGATCACTGTGATTTTTGGCAGATGCGACATACATAACTGGGATCTCTAATCGAATGATCAGATTTTCAAATTTTGTTTTACTATAGGCCATATGGAAGTCTATTAACATTTCTGTATTTTTGTTATTTCTGAAATCAGCTCAAATCTAAGACTTTTCTATCAATTGTTACTTCTTAGTGTAGGCTGGACCGCACTAGATTGAGATTGATCAGCAAATCCAAAGTCAATGTTTACATGGAAGATAAAACCTTCTGAAACAGCAATGCCCCAAAATAACCATCATTTACAAATTGGAAAGCAGGGTCTTGTTCTTTCTTTTTCCTCCCCTGCATATACTCTAACAGCAAACATTCCATCCAACTAATAATGAACAATCACCTTCTAAATCCATCCGTATAGTGTCATCTTCTCATTCAGAATGCTTTATGACTCGACTGTATTTGTCCATGGAAGAAAGACCCCAGACATTAGGGCATGTTTTGGCATTCTGTTCACAATTTTTCTTTTTCTTCAACTACCAGGTCATCTCATGGTACAATAATCCCTACCCATGTGTTGGCACCAAAAATGAAAAATCTAGTGAGTGGCCATAACTTACATTCAAAAGATAGGGGCACATTAGCTCCTGGTATCTAAACTCCAAAAATGGTGCGCTTACATAAATGAGGAACAGTAAATACATTATTCCCAAAAATTACTAAAGCAATGAGTAAAAATATCCATTTCAATATATGTCACCTAAATAGTAACTGTGACTAATGATCATTAGAACAAAAAGAGGTAAGAGATACAGAGACAGGTTTTCTGGTGGCAAGTTGGGGGTTGCAGTTACAATTCATCTATCTTCAAACCTTCTGAATCACCCTGAGTTTAGCACTCCGGCACCGGCGGTTCAATCTCTCTTCCCCTTCAGATGGTGTTATTGGTCTCTTTGTGAGGATTGTTCCATTCCGACCTTGTATCATCTGTCTAATCCATGCTTCTTTTCCATCATTGTCACTTTTTATCTCTCTCAAATCTTCTCTAGATCTCTCTTCTTCATTCCAATCTCCACCATCTTCCCTGTTGCTGTCAATGATGTCGAGAAATGTTTGTTTGACAATCCTGTCCTCCAAACTGTGGAAAGAGATGACAGCAAGCCTACCCCCAGGTGCAAGGCAGTCAAAACAAGCATAGAGGGAATCCTCTAGTGTCTTAAGTTCATCATTAACAGCTATCCTCAGAGCTTGAAACACCCGTGTCGCCGTCTTTATCCAACCTTGCCTCCCTCCTGTTGCAAGTAAATTAAACAATATTCATCATGGATATGCTATAAATTAAATCTGTTAACATCACCTTAAAGTCTTAACCATCATCAATGGAGATAGTATTCGAATAAAATGAGAAAATCATGACTTTGGGATGTGTTATAACAGTAGGTGAATAACTTGTTTGAGTGTTTCCACACAAAGATGGTCTAAATTTTGTATGGAACAACAGTAAAGGCAAAACAAAAATACAATGGAAGAATCTAGAGGAAACCTACCTCTGGACCTGGCAGTTGTTTTCTGAATAAGATTTACAAGGTCACCAGTGGAATGCAACCCACCACCCAGACGGGCCTTAATAATCTTATTCTGAAGAGCGTACCAGTTGCTTTCTTCTCCATACTCTTGCAGGATTCGACCCACTTCAGTATCTGGCCATGAATTTAATATGTCTTCTGCTCTCAGACTTGCCTGTCACAGGCCTGTTCCAATCAGTTAAATGAGTATGAAATTTGAGAAGATTCTACAGCAAGCAAACATAAGACCATTTATGTCGATTGGCTAGAAAATTTTCAGTTCCCTAACCCTCTGTGGCTTCTCTTTCCCCCAACAACATCACCGCATATGAACAAATGCAATGCATAGTTAATTGAAATAGTCAAAGCAACAAAGAACTTTAAGAAGAAGGAGCCCTTATTATATTATAAGTGTTTATCCGAAAAAAAATGTGTTTTTTTTTTTTTTTGGGTGTAAAAAAATACTAATAATTATGCTTTAAAATTGCCAATACTTTACCAACAAATGCCATGCATAGTTAATTGTAATAGTCATAAAAACAAAGAACTACAATATTGTTCACAATCTACAATAGTGAAATCAATTGCTAGGAATTGCTTTCATACATTATAGTCTGCACTCTACAGCAGTGGATGTAATTATCCAAATGTAAGTCACTAAACTAACTAGTCTATACACTCAAAAGAATAAAGAATGCAAATTATTTATTAATGTACACCCTAAAATGTCCTGTGTAAGCTTTTACCTGAGGATCCATCCGCATGTCAAGAGGTCCATCAACAAGCATACTGAAACCCCTTTCAGCATTGTTCACCTGTGCACAAGGAGAATGAGGTGCTAAAAAGGGGAAAATATGATGCAGTCCTGATGTAGAAACTAACTGTCCAAGTCAGAAAGAATCAAATAGTTGAACTGCCAATGTTGAAGGCCATAAATTTGAGAACAAGTCACCAGGTAAATGATTAAGAAGACAAGCAAATTAATACTATTTTAGAAGGGCCCTTTCTATCCCAACCTGCGCCCGGGTGGCCCCCTTCACCCAAAAAATGAAACATCTATACTGATGAAGATAAGAAGAAAAGGACAAATAATAGTCAATGACATATATGTCAAGAAATCAAGAGCTTGACATAGAACCAATAAAAGTGATTCTTCTGATAATAACCAACAAAGTTTTTACGAAGCAAACCTGCATGGACGACATTCCCAAGTCCATTAAGATCCCATTGACTCCAGTATTTAAAAGTTTCTCATCAACCTCAGCAAGGACCGATTTGATGTGCTTAAAATTCTTCAAAAGGGTATAAACTTTCAAGTCAGAAGTTGGGCAATTAGAATTGCCACGCGAAATAGCTTTGATCCGAGCTTGAGCCTTTTCATGTGCTATGGGATCAACATCCAATCCAATATATAGTTGCAATTCCGGATGGGCTTGGATTATCTGTTATTTACAGTAAAAAATAGACAATTCAATAGAAAGTAATGACCATTCAGCAGCATTAGCTCAAAATTAATTTAGTCAATGTGTGCATCAGAATGCTGGAACTTCTAAGAATACTGAGGGAAGCAAATAAAAACTCAAGCTTCATATGCCAAAGATTCCCCAAGTTAAAAGAATTTACAGTGATAATTATGTAAAAACTACACAATAACATCTAGTTCACCCTGCAAGCTATAGTTATCTAAAAGAGAATTGGAGCTGTATGGCAGGAGAAGTTCCCAAATAGTTATGCTTTATTATTTCTTTTGTTTTTTTGACCTTTTATAAGAATAAAAATAGATAAATACATGCATTAGCTTCATAAGTAGGTGATGCATACATTCGATAGACAAACAATTGTAGTAGAGAAGGAAATGCATAAAAATAAAGGAATGCTAAATGATTATTTTTCTCTCTCCGTATATATTTATTTATATATGCATGTATAGTGAATACAAGTAATCAAATGAACAGTAGCTTGATTTGTGTGTGTAGTCGAAAACAATGTTTCAATATCAAATAAACAGATTTTTTGTGTATATGTAGCGAATATCAAGTAGAAGAGGGAAAGAATTATAAGTAATAGTTAATGAGGCAAATAAACAGAGTAAGAGTGGAAAGAGTGACTGACGGCGGATGCATGACCGGCGGCACCAACGGTACAATCAACAAAGGAGCGGAGTAGTGTTGAAGAATGAGCGAAAACCTCCAACACTTCACCAAGCATCACCGGGATATGACTGTCGCCGTCACCGTATCGCTGCACGTGCTCGGCATCGAACTCCTTATCCGAACGAGTCCTCCTCTTCAACTTCGACGTTTCTGCTGCTTTCGCTAATGCCAATGCCGACGACACACCGCCGCCGCCGCCGCTGCCGCCGCCGATACGACACTTTTTGTTGTTTGTCTTCTGCTTCTTAACACTAGTACCAATAGAACAATTACTATAAGCGCAATTACTAATAGAAGAAGCAGAGGAAAGCGGCATGGTGAGGCACCGGCACCGACACCGACGCCAACGAAGCATGAAATTCCCTGAAGGAAAGTGGAATCTGATGAGTGCTTTGGTCAGTGATGGTATTGATATTGTTGCTGCCGCCATTGCCATATCTGTAACGAACATCAAACCTATGAATCTACAGCTTCTGCATCTATATTACATATTCTAGTTTCTCTCCTTGGAAAAATAAATTTAAATTGAAATTTTATGTTCTCTCAACTTCTACTCCTTCCTTTGTAAACCCTAGTATGCACTAGCTTTTCAGCAAGCCGTATTGTTTTCTTTGGTTCGGGTCGGTCTGAAACGAAACCGATCCAATTATTATTTAATTATTTTTAAATAAATTATACGAAATTCTCTTGGCTAAAGGTTAATTTTATAAAATTTACTTGATTTTTAACATTTTGTTTGAGAGTTTAGGATAGGAGAAGATAGGAGAAAAAATTAATTAGGAGATGAGAGAATAGAAGAGTAGAGATTGTAAGGGCCTGTTTATTTCATGAAAATTTTTACAATTTTCATTTTCATTTTTAATAAAAACAGAAAATGGTCTAAAAAAAGCGTTTACTTGTAAAAAATGAAACTATTTTCAATAAAATAAATTCAGTTTTTAAGAAAATGTGAAAACATCGAAAAGACATTTTTTGTATTTTCACGAAAAACTGAAAATAATTATTATACAGTGGCAATGCTTATAAACATAGAAAAAAATATGTAGACCAACTATAAAACCAAAAAATAAAAATAATAAAACATATAGAGATAATATATAGTTTTAGTAAATGCATTTACACTATTTTTAGATTTTGAAAATAATTTTAATTTTTGCAAAGTAAACACATTTTCTAAATTTTGAAAATTGAAAATGAAAACTATTTTTAAAAAATTTTCATAGAAAATAGAAATTGTAAAAATTTTCACGAAGTAAACCGGGGTTAATTTTCCCTCTTCTTTGTTCGTGAATTTCCCTGTCCTTTGTTTGAAAATTTACTAGAAAAAATAAAGATAAAAAATTCATGGGAATTGAAAAGAAAAAATATGAAGAGATTCATTAAATGGTGATTTTACCATTATACTTTCTATTCTTCTATTAGAGCAAGTGGGACTTGAATGTCATTCATATATATATATATATATATATATATATATATATATATAGAGAGAGAGAGAGAGAGAGAGAGAGAGAGAGAGAAAAGAGAATAGAAAATGAATGGTTTAAAACCCTTCCAATGTTTTGGAGAGAATACAAAAAAAACTGTAATAAAAGTTTTATAATGTCCATTTTACTCATTAACCAGTGAAATATATATATATATATTACAGTTTTTTTTAATGTCCATTTTATTACAGTTTTTTTTGTATTCTCTCCAAAACATTGGAAGGGTTTTAAACCATTCATTTTCTATTCTCTTTTCTCTATTTCTCCCCTCAATAGAACTCCTTAATGAGAAGGGGGGGACCTCTCCTCTATTTTTCTTTTATCTGCTCTCCAAATCACTCCTCTCAAAGAATCTATAAAATTGAACAAAATTCCTCTTTTAAATATCCTTTTTTTTTTAAATGATGGAAGTTTACCCCTACTCCAAAACCCTAAATGGATATCAATATATATTTATATACTCAAACCCAAAATCTCTCCTTCAAAATAGAAATACATATTGCTAAACTAATAGATAATTACTAAATATATGTTAAATTCACTAAATTTCATAAACTTTAAAATAATTGAGCAAATATTTTCTAAAAGTTAGTATCAATACATTTCTATGTGCTATAAAAAAAAAATTATTTTTAAAATAAAAATACATATCATTAAACCAATAAAATATCTATCAGTGAATTTAAACTCTTGTCTGCACCAATAAAAAAAAAAAGTCAGATTAGCAATTGGTGGTCAAAAACCTCAACCTTCCCTGCAAGAAAAAGTCATCATGTTGATTGGGTCAGTGAAGAGTACAAATCTCAAAAGCAGGTCACATGCTGAAACCTAATCTGTTTACTTTGACGTTAGCCAACTCGCCCCATTTCGCAATCCCAGTACTCACCATCCACAGTCCCTATTCACACCATGCTATTTTGTGGCTGATGGATTGGTTCCTGTTTTGAGTCAAATTTGAGAACTTTTTAATTTTTAAAATATAAACATTAAAATTAATTATTTTATTATGTGAAGTTATAATGTCATGTATGTATAAAAATATTCCTATAAGTATATTCCAGACTTTCTCAAAAGTCGAGCATGATATTTTTAGGTAATTGTGGATGCATATATTTGAAAAACTGACTTGTTGGATTATATACTATATATATATGTATGTCAAATTTACAGTGATCTAACAGTAGATTTTTTGAGCTGCTGAAGTTGGATTACTGTGATTTTTGGCAGACTTGACATCTATAATAAAATTATCTATCCAGTAGTCAATTTTTCAGAATATGCATCACACAATTACTCATGAACTATATGCTAACTAGAACATAACTATATATATAATTATACTCCGTATATAGTAATTTTCTTACGAGGACATCCTTGTATAAACTTATATCTACTGAAGAGTATTCAACCCAATGACCAGTTTTTCAAAGTACTCATCCTACACACGTCCTTTCATAAGAACATCATCATAAGAAAATTATTGTGTGCGTGTGTATATATATATATATATATATATATATATATATTTTATTTATTTAAAATTTTAACTCGATTAATTTTTAAATTCGAGTAAGACTGCAGCAGCTATACATAAGTTGACTTCAATAAAATCAAACTCTGAATCAATTTCAAGAGAAGAGTCGAATTTGAAGTCTTCTATTTTTTAAAGATAGACACCGAAAATCAACTATTACAGCTAAATTGTAGCGTATATTCATAGTGTTCGTATATTTACTTTCTGCTTTAATAATTTGTTTACCTTTTGGTCCACTACTTTTAATCATTTCTATTAAAGCTTGGTCCACCTCTCTCTCTCTCTCTCTCTCTCTCTCTCTCTGTGTGCTTGCCATTCAGAATTGTGTGCTTTAATGGGTGCTCCGAGAGGAATGGATGAGCAACAATTGCCGCAGTCACCGCCGCCGTCATCTTCAGGAACAACAAAGAGAGATGAGGAGGAAGAGGCTGCAGCTGCAGGGCCTCTTTCTAAAGGGGAACCTTCCAATTTCTTTGGAAAACATCGGATGGCAGCTGCCGTATCCCATCTTCATATACAAATCGACATGATCCAGGTTATTCTTCTCATCTCTTGTATATATATATATATATATATATATATAAAACTTTTGGTCCTGGTCCCATATTTTATAAAAGCATTTTGTGATCAATTTGGTTTATTTATTATTATTATTAATATGCAGGAAGAGCTAGAGCAGCTGGAGACACTTGGTAAATCCTCCATTGTTTGCAAAGAGTAAGCAAAAACTTGGGCTTTATTGGTTTGTGAATTGTGAATATGTTTATTTATTTATTTTTATATTTTTTAATATTAAAATTAATTTTTACTTTCAACTTTTCAAAATTTTAAAAATACTTTTATCTGTTTCATATATTTTGAATAAAAAAACAGAAGAAAATCCAAAACCCTAAAGAAGATAAATATAATTTTTTTTAACCCTATCATAGAAACCTATTCTTGTATAATTACCGGAAATCCGAGATCTCTTTCCTGAAAGTTAACGATGATATATATGTTATTAGACCAAGAGACCATTAACATCATTTTGATATTTTTAAATTATTTTTTAAAAAATAATTATTTATTTACTTGCATACACCTGTTCTAAACGAGAAATATTTTAATCAGCATTTGTTGACTTTGATAAAATAAGCAAACACACAGATAGTTGACCAAAACATTTTTGGTTTTTAACAGTCAATTTATGTTCTTACTGAAAAACAATTTTAGAAAACAAACATGCCTGAATTTTACATGTCCATTTGATCATTTGATTTCCAACATGATCTCACTCACATAAGCCTCTCTCCTCCATCTGTTTTACAGACTCATTTCAACCGTGGAATCCATTCCTGATCCTCTGCTTCCTATGTAAGAAATCATTGCCATTAGAGTTAATATTTTAAGTTGGATTGTGGTTTTGATGTGAATTCTGATGGAAGAAAAATAATTGATAACAGGTGTAAAGGTCCAGCAGATATTGGTTGGGAACGGTGGTTCCAAGGTGTCCAAAGCAGCTCTCGAATTCTTAAAAGGTGGATCTGAAAGATTGTTATGATATATATATATGTATATATCAGAAATGTTACATTGGTGTCCAAACCACATTTAGATAAATACGGTCCACTCCTCATTGGGATAGTTGGGACAAGTATTTTGAGAAATCGACCGTTGGATTAAATACTCCTGTTACTTATGTCATGTCTGCCAAAAATCACAACGATCCAACGGTTGGTTCATGAGAAAACTGTATGTAAAAAAAACTGACATTTTATTGTTCTGTAAGTGTCAGTTTTTTTTTACAGACAGTTTTCTCATAAACCAACCATTGGATCGCTGTGATTTTTGGCAGACATGACATACCCAACAAGAGTATCTAATCCTACGGTCGATTTTTCAAAATACTTGACCCAACTATCTCAATGAGAACCGTATTTATCCAAATGGGATCCAAACCCCAATGGATCATTTATATATATATATATATATGACTTATTCGTGAAAAAAATAAATGAATTTTACACAATGGAGAAGCTTACGTGCTTGATCAATGACCAGTGAGTGGTAGTTTTTGGAAAGATTTTGTCCGAAAATTGAAAATCTTAGCAACTTTAGGAAGAGAGGAAGAATTTCATCACCTATGTTCTGTATATTGTTGCACTATTATTATGGATAAAGGTGTTTTACATGTATATGGGATGAGTACCCTATTTCAAGTACTCCTCTCTCTCTCTCTCTGCATTTTTAGTTTCTTAGGAAAAATCCACTTTAACTCAAACTACTCAATTCCCTTAAACCCTCTGATTCTAATGAAAGCAAGATTCAATCCCACTTTTACCACCAATAAATTATAGTCCCAACCTTTTTTTTTTTTTTTTTTTTAAAGTTCCATAAAATGCTTCATCAATTGAAATAAATGAAATGGACCTTGGTGCAGTAATATATATATATGAAAAATACTATAGCATAAGATACTTTAACCTGAAATTAAAAATCACCCTGATGTGTCATGCTTTGAGCAGTGAAATATCTCCTCTCAAACTGTTTTTCTCTTTTTCATACACCACTCAAACCACGACATGTCATGATGGTTTTTAATTTCAAGTTAAAGTGTCAGATAATATAGAATTATTGTATATATATATATATATAAACAAATTCCATAAAGTGATTCATCAATTGAAATAAATGAGATAAACCTTTGAGTAGTAACATATATAGCTTGGGGTTTTAGTGGGTTTATTGTGACTATTATTATTATTATGGTTATGGGTGGGTGGGGTAAAGTCATGTTAATTGGCACCTTACTGCTCAATGTTGAGTTATGGGTGGTGATAAATAGAAACAACTCATTTTTGAGACTTATAAGGAGTCCTTTCCAATGGATGTCCAAGTTATAATAAAAAATTGTTCTCATTCTCCTTGATTTGGCCCTTTACACCTCGACTAAGAATATGGTTTCAATTGTTGACTAATTTCATTTTTTTAAGTCCCAATGTTACAGTTGCATCTTAGAAAGAGTTTAATAAGAAAAGAAAAGTTTAGTGTTTGCATATTGCTTAGAAATAGATTTCCATTACAAAGCATTTTTTAATTTCTCCTTTATTTTTCTTTTTTATTCAACTTTTCCAAGATCCAAACAAAGGCTACAGGGCAGTGCACATTTTAATAACATCTTTATGCTAGAAAGTTCAGAATTGATAAGAGCCATGTTCAATATATTCAAAAAACAAAACTCCTCAAATGAGAGCTCAGTGCAAAGGCTTGGATAACTTCTGCATTAGAATTGGAATTTGTTTGGGTTCCCTAACTCCTCCAATTTCCCACTCCCCAGTTGCAGCAAACTTTAGGATCCTAAGGCGTGTCTATGGAAATCAACAGATTACTCCACTAATTCAAAACTAGAATAAACATAAAATTGGTCATTAAAAGTCCTGGGTAATGACTAGGTTGCAACAATAACCCACTCTTGCCAAACAGACCCACAGTTATCTTGAACTGAATGTTGTAGGCCTGCCCCAAGGTGGGTTATAAGGCATATATTTGCTCCAAGTGATGGTAACAGACTAACAGACCCCTTAATCGATGTACCGACTCGATTAAGTAGACTATTAGCAAAAGCATTTAGAATCACAGAGCACCTCAGCCAATGAAGCCCAAGGCTCCAAATATAATGAAATCCCATGTAAAGCACCAAAGCTTGACAGCATCAAGAACCTAACAATTGGCCAGCAGAGAAATCTGCAACATGATTAGTTAAAAAAAAAGATTGATTACCCTTGTAAAATGCTGAAGAAAGCACAGCTAGATAGAGAAGGAGCAGCAGCAGCAGCAGCAGCAGCAGCAGTCAACTTCCAGGGAAAACAAGTTGTTTCACTCAAAATCTCCTTAGTTTAATAAGTACAACCACCTAAATGGACCCCTATTGCACAATCTACATTGGAGAGGACTACATTCCATCATAGGACATACACAACCTCCAAGAATCAAAAAGCCACATCCCGTAGAGATGATTGAGGTGAACTGCTTGTAAGAATGGAAAGCTCCCTGTTTTCAGAGAAAAGAGTTTACTCTAGAAGATGTCTAGTTTACTCTAGAAGATGTCCTGACACTCAAGGTCACAAAAATTTGATTCCAATCAAGGGGTTGTTTTGATACTTATGGTGGGATGAGGGCAAGGCTATGTGCATAAGGGCAAACTTAAACACCACCACCAAACTAACAGCAAATGATGACGGAATGAAAGTTTAAGCTTTAGGCACTGCTAGAGAGCAAAAGAACCAAAAATCCAAAAAAAAAAGGGGGGCGGGGGAAAGTGAGAAAATGTAGCAACAAAACCTCATGAATCAAGCCCCCACGTGTTACCACTGGTAAAAAAAGCTGTACATTCATCTGCCTCTTTGTCAAGACGAAGCCATCCCAATTTGCACCTACGAAGGGGGCACCAATTAATGCACGTGTCATAAAATTTATGCCTAGTTAAGCATGACATAAATATAGTAATTTTATTATCAATAACTTTGATGCAAAAGGAATAGTGAAACTCGTTAAATAAAAATGACAATATCCAAGCCCAGACTCTGAGAAAGCGCGCACCCTACTTACATCTTAAAGTTAGTATGGTTGTTATGGTGATGTAGTCAGTACTTGGCTAAAGTTTCGAGTTTTAACATAATTATGGACAAATGAGATTATTAGTAAGATTTATGGAGTGAAATCAACACTGAATGCCTTTCCTGGCTAGAACGAGCAATATGTAGCAAATGCACCTACTAAGTTTGAACGTCCAAGGGGTATGCATTGAGAAAAAGCACTAGCCTCTGATGTGGAGTAAAGCCACATAACCTTAGGGCTTAGGCTAATGGTTCTGACCAAGAATAAGAAGGTATAGCCAATAATCACAAATGAAAGCAGGGCTGTAGCCTGTAGGGAAGAGATTTTTCATTTCTTCTTTCAATCAATAAAAGCCATTTCTACAGAATTTTCGTTCACGAAAAGTACAGACAAATCCATTTACTGCAGGTACAATATTCAGACAGCAAAATATGACCAACACAGATAATGTAAATTTTCAAGAATACGCAGTCAAAGTATGTAAATTTTCTAGAATATGCAATCAAAAGTCTACTGAGACCTAAGCAGATCAAGAGTTCTACCCTCGATCACAAATATCTTCTCAGTGAAAACCTGCCTACGGAGATGAACTACTAAAGCACTAGGGCAGATGATAGCAAAAGTCCCCAAAGTTTCCAATAGATCCCTGAGGACCTCCATTCATATTCAGACATCCTTATTCAGCCGAATTATTAGAGTCAAAAAGTGCAGCATGTAATTATGTACACCTTGTCTTTTTGCATCTCAGCTCACATGGTGGCACAGCTAGAAGCCCTTAAGCAGGCATAATAATCATAATATTTCTGGTGATTTCTTTGTCTATTTACTATATAACAAAACTGTTTTGAGTATAGAAGCAATGATATCAATAATGGCTTTCATATGTCAAGGTAATATTGAACGTCCAATCCCTTAAACTACAAAATTGATTACAAATAATAGTATACTTTCTTGTGAGGACTGCCCTTCAAACTAACCACCGCAAAAAATAAAAAAATAAAAAAATGCTGATTTGTGCGATTAACAACTCTCTCACATGTCCATAACTAATTCAGTTTTTTTCTTTTTCTTGAAATCATTAGCTATATAAATTATGTGAAAAAAAAGTTTAGAATGTCTGCACTCTCCACCAAAAGAAAGGAATGGCCATCAAAGCATTTTGATTTATGGACTGGACTACAACTTGAACTTCGTTACCACAATTTCCAAGCGAATCAAATATTCCATTGAAGAAGTATGATTGGAAACTGATAAGAGGCTTGACTAGTGAATTAGATGATATACATGTGTCCAACATAGAAAGTGAACCCATTTGGAAACAATATAACAAAATGGAAACGAGCAAACAAATGAAATTGCATCTCACCTCCAAAAAAAGGTTGAAGCTTCAATATATTCCTCTCCAGTATCAATAACTACAAAGAGCTGGATGTTACAGGCAAACCTTCACTATGAAAGCATGCTTCTTAAACAACCTGGGAAGAGTTATTTTGTGTCAAAAGTGTTCCTCTAAACCCTTCCTCCGCCTGTTGCACCTCCATTTTCTGTTCAGAAAGCTCATCTGCGAAAAATTAACGTAAGGCAAGATGGTATAAATGGTAATCTCCATTTGAAGTAACTTGAAGGTAATAGTAATTGCACGCTGTAAAAGTGGCATACATGCTGGCAGTATTGCAGACACCACTTATATTAAAAGAGAGGAAAAGAAGGATAAGAAATCCTACAAAGCAAAATTGTGTGAGCTGAAAATTATGGACAAGAGGCCGAAAACAATCCACCCACTACACAAAAACACTTGATGTAAAAGAAAAAAACAAAAAGCTATAAGAAACAAAAGTAACAACACCACTTGAGGATAAAAATGCCCTATAAAGTTCTCTTGAATAATTTGACAGATAGAGGTACCAACAGATGTTTCATAATATGCTACCGATACATTAAGATATCTACCGACATTTTTTCATTTTTCATTATATACTATTCATATATTTCGATATCTACAGTCATTTTCATCATTCTCAAAAATATCTTACATGTTCAAGCAAGATACTGACATCATTTGGCTTGTTTCTAGGGTTTGAGCATCTTACACATTTGATGAAATGCCACTTAAACTAGCTCTCTGTTGTGACTGTACTAGTCTAACTTGGATTTCTTACAATTACGACTTAAGAGCCCAAGTTACATCATGTATAAAGTTGTCTCCTGATTTTACCAGTAGTCATTGAAATACTTGACATTTTAAAAAAAAAAAAATTCACAAATTTGATTTTTGCCACCAACATCTTGTTATATCCATTAATATAAAGAAACAGAATTATTAACAAATATAATGCCAAAAGGCACAAAAAGGATAAAAAACTATACAATCCAGAGCTAGATAGAAATACAGTTGAATAAAGTTTCAGGGAGGAATAAAATGCCCTCTAAAAGACTGAAGACTATTGGTTCCCCACTTTGCAAGAGTATCTGCCTCATTAGCTGCTCTGGCTACCCAATTAGCCTTTTAAACAAAAAAATTTACCCAGCCTCATTAGCTGCTCTGTCTGCCTCATTAGCTGCTATGTCAAAAATTTCTCTTATGATATGAGCAGAATGCCAAGCTCCCCTGCTCCTCTAATTCACCCAGCCTATGACAAGCGTCACCCTCCAGTATAAGCTACAACAGCCACAATCTGGACACTTCTCCTAACCACGCTAAAAGGACCAATAATTCCACTTAAAGTCAAACACTTTTCCCAGCGGGAAAAGAGAAGACTGAAGAGACTTCCCCTTAACAATCCCTAAAACTAACTCCTATACTCAATTGAGCTGGATTTCCCAGAGAACAACAATAAAAATTAAACTTGATGCACCCATTAGGTGGAGGTTTCCAAACAGGGAGAGGGTTAGAGGCATATCTATGAAAATTGTAAAAAACAAACTGAACACCAATCTCTAGAAATGAGACTGGGGAATTCCTTCAAAAGCCTTAATGATAAAGGCCCAAAGAGAGGAATGAAAACCATTTCTATCCTAAAAACCTCCCTCATAGAGAACTTGTCCTCAAGTCCTTCCATTCCTTTCCAACCAAATAACCTAAATGACAGCCAACACTACACAAGACCAAAGGATACTACCCCTCTCTAACCTTCTGAAACCTCCAAAAACAATTACCAACATAAAAGACAAGTCTTAAGAAGCCACTCACCTCAACACACACATACCAAAAAGACGCTGACATATCCAATTTGCAAAAGGAGAGTGAAAAACAAGAGATCCACTGACTCGCTAGATGAGCTGCAAAGGTCTCTCTCTGCACCATAAATCTTCCCCAGAACTAATCCTGCTACTATTGGCAACGATGCATCAGATATGGCAAACAGAGTACCTTTGAGCTATAAAATCCCAAAGGCTGTGGTACATCTCCCTCTTGGCTATGTTAGCATCCCAACCATTTTCCTGAAGACCATATCTAATCTCAATAACCAAATGCCTGAGACAGGAGTATAGGAAATCTCCACAACCACTTTCTAGTGAGAGATCTGTTCCCAAGGATCACATCCCCTAGAGTAAATCATCCTTACCATTATATACCTCTATTATATAATCTAAAAAATATACTAACATCAATAGTAAAACCAATAATGCATGAATTCCCTATTATAATATAATCCTCCTGCTATGGTGCTGCAAATCCATTCTTCTTATTCAAAAGCTTGTAAAAATCACCTTCTTTCATGGCAAAACCATGTGAATGGAATAGGAAAAGAGGAGGGTTACTTGAAACCCATATTTCACTTGAGTGATCCAATAATTAATTAATTAATTAATTTTCAAGAAACATACCATCCCAAATAGTTCATGGGCGTATTATAATGCTACATACCAGCAATATCACGATATTCATGTATCTCCGAATCTGTCACCCACAGAACATCTCCAGGGAATATATTCATGTCAGCTAGAGTAGCAGATTCCTTATCAAGTACCCTTGAACCTTTGTGTAGCAACTGGTTTTCCTTAACAACCTGCATAAACTAATTGTCATAAGAGGGCTACACGCACAGAACTTATAAAGCAATCACACTAATAGTAGATTATCTAACAAGGTTGTCAGATATTAATGAGATGTTAAAGTGAATGATATCTCAAGAGAAACAATAGAAAAACCATAATAAGATTATCTTGCAAATGCATGATATAATAATGTTGATATCATAAATGGAGCACTTAGCACATATTACCATACACCAATTTTGAAATGAAGAATAGTTTCAATTGAAATTTTGTAGTTTCATCAAAATCCATGAAATTGAATCAAAACATTTATTTTGGAAATCAATCTATATTTTTCAAATGAGTGAGGTTTCACCATTTCCAATTGGTCTCACTCAAAATACTTGTATGGTATGAAAATATAGCCACCATTTGAGTCCAAAATCATGAACCCTAAGATAGTTAGAATTAAAATGATATTTTTCTTTCGCCATATTACGTTGACATCAATTTTTGTAAATTCAAACATGAATCTTCATGTTGATGAAAGGAGCGTTAATTATTAGATAGCAACATTTATTATTATTATTAGCAAGAAACATGAGTTGGCAACACTACTGTGACCAAATTAGACAGAAATACACACACACACACAAACACACAGATATATATATATATATATATATATAGTAATGCTATTATCAGGCCGGCCTGACGCAAAGTTACGTCAGGTCGCCTCCATATGGCCAGTTTTAGATGCTAGTTCGTAAAATGACCGTTGGATTAGATGCTCTTCTTCTATATGTCATGCCAGCAAAAATTCATAGTGATCCGACGGTTGGTTTTTGAAAAATGTCATTGTGAAAATATACAACTTATTTGTTCTTCAAAATATCACCATTTTTTTAACGTCAGTTTTTTCAAAAACCAACTGTCGGATCACTTTGATTTTTTGCATGACATACAAAAGAGGGGCATCTAATCCAACAATCAGTTTTACAATATGTCATCTAAAATTAGCCATATGGAGGTGACTTGACACAACTTTGTGTCAGGCCGGCCTGATAATAGCATTACTGTGTGTGTGTGTGTGTATTAGTGAAAGGAATTATATTATTTATTAACCACAAAAGAGCCTAAAACCAAAAATATAGGGAGTATACACTATGATTACCTCATTCCATAATTTTTTGTTTTTTATTTTTATCTTTATAGTTATAGCTGGATTTTGTTATCGTATACCTCATGCGCACAGGGGTTTCAAACCCTTTTGGTTATCATTTATAAAATTTTAACTTTATAAAAAATTTACACCACAAGAATCTTTACAAGGCACATGAATCTAAGATATCCAACAAAGATGGTATTCTTCCCACCCATTGCAGCAAACCCAAAGAAAGAGTGCATAGAATGAGACAACAATATCGACGTCAAGATAGGGATCTCCACCCTTGTTGAGGGAGAAGCATCTATTGTTACAAACTGGGTGAGATCAAGGTTGCATGGGAGCATCATAATTTGCCTCATTTATTAGAGAAATTTTTTATCTTGCAGATACTTTGGGTGTACAGGTCAAATGGGTGGCCAGAGTTGGTAATGGGGGAGGAAAATACTTTAGCTAAGAAGGGTGCTTAGCCCCGTTTGGAATAGCTTTGCCTAAATCACTTCTGGAGTTCAAAAATCCACTCAATTTAAAGAAATAGATGATAATCACTTCTGGATGATTTGACGAGCATACAATGGGTGGCCAAAGCTAGGCTCCCTAGCTTTTACTGTGTTTTACTCTAAAGAAACATGTGAAGAGATAGTTTCCTCCAAAGTGATTTTAGGCAAAGCTAATGCAAACTAGGCCTTCTACCCTTAAAACTTTTAGAGGGCATACCATTCCTCCATGAGGCTATACTTTCCTTAATTATTTTCATTCAGCTCTGGCTTGTTTAGTTTTTAGCTTTCTCAGGATGCCTCTTCCTTTGTGATTGAACTTTTGTTCTTTTTGTTAATAATTTTTTCTCATTAAGAGAAAAGGTAGATAGGAGTTTCCACCCTAAAATAAACCAAGATAGGGACGAAAATTCAAACTAGACAGAAATTCAAAATCATTTTAATCCATGAATAATCTTACTTCTCATGTTGGATGTTCCATTATATAAGATTAGATGTGATGAACGATATGCAAATGTTTTATTTGTTAAAGCATGGTGCATAGCATTACCATCTAGATCGGTCTTATTTGTTCTAAATCAATTTTCTTTGTTATATGCCAATTCTTTGATTGTAAACATGTGACAATTGCTCAACCGAAGCACAACATGTCCATATATTTCAACTACTTGTGGTTGGGTAATGTAATGGTTATAAAATCTTTAATAAAACCAACATAGTTACAATACTTTTGTAGAATTTCCCATGACAGAGTGCATGACATTGTCATATAAAAGTGCCCTGGTTGTTTTTTAACAAATCAACACATTGAATAAAGTTTCAGCTGGGGGCAACAATTTCCACAACATTTCCTAAAGTTCATCTTTCCATGTTCTCTAGATTTCCAGTTACATTTTCTTTGTTATATTAAAAAATTATATCACAGTGCAAATAAATTTGAAGGCATGACACTATTGAGATTTAAAATTCTGCAAAAGGGAAATGAAAAACTGAACCATTGGAGAAAACCAAAATAATGAAATACTACCAAACACATGGAAAAATAAAATCAAATTGGATATATTCATTGATGTATTTGCTCAACTAAATATAAGCCTACCCCAAAGGATTCCCATATCATCATCTTTAACTGGTAGATTGATGTGGACCCAGACACTTTCAAATTTATTGAATTTCCAAAAGTAGTTTTCCGAGAACGCTTGGAGGTCCGGCGATCTGGCTCAAAATTGGTCCCAGATGCTTCTAAAATTGATCTTGGAGCCTCCTTGCCACGTACAAAACAAACACAGATATCCTCGTTGCAATAGTTAAGTTTCCGCATTAACTCACAGCTCTCTCTTTCTCCGATGCAAACCTCACAGATCTAGCAGAATCAAAGCAACGCGTTTTAGATAAAACCAAAATGGGGAGAAAGGGAAAGAAAGGAGGTTCACTGTAGATTTCACATTTAATCCATAACTACACTCAGCTGATAATTCAAACAATATTCAGTATGTCAATGTTTTCAAAATATATTATGAAGCTTTGTCGCTCCTAATTGATGAAAATTATCATACAAGGAAATGAATTAGCTATAGGATGCTTTCCAACACAATCTAGCTGATTTTATGTGAAACCCCTGGTGATAAGTGTTGAGGGATCCATATCACAGCTGTCATATTGTACCTATTTCAAAGAGAAGAGATACAAGGAGGAGCAATCCTCAAAAAGCAATAGCATAGCCTGATTCTACAGCTCATACCCCTAAATCTTACCCTTCATCTATATTACGAATCTCTCAATGGACGTGAAACAGGAACCAAGTACCAGACAACAGTTCCAAAATGAATTGAATTTGAAATATATATATGCTTAAAAAAGGTTCTTTTGACAACCCACATATATTACTGTTATTCTTGGAGGTTTCAGACAATCTTTTCTTGATTTATCCATCACGAAAATGAAATAGAAGGTAGAACTGTTTCTCAAATGAACCAGAATCCTAGCAACTCCTTTCCTAAATCTGGGATATATGCAGACAAACCCACAAGAAAAGTACTAAGAAAATTGATATATTTTTTCCTTTTCTGAGTTCCAACCTGTCGATGTTCATGGGAGGTGCATATTAAACAAGACATTATCAGGAGGTGGAAGATGAGAAAGGCTGTAGAGAACTATAGAATTTTACAACCATATATAACACTTACTTTAAATGAAGATGAACTTTGCTTGTATTACATGCATGAAATTAAAGATCATCTAATCATCTAGAAAGCAAAAGAAAAAAAAAAACATAGGAAAAAACAAGAGAAAAGGGTTATAAGCTCTACCACTTTATGTTCTCATATTTGTTACTGAATTACTGAATTTCTGAATAAATCACAACACTGATTTAGATTTATTATTCATAGGAAAAAAAAAAAAACACCAAAAAAGTAAAACATAAAACAAAAGGCTAAAGTGTCCATTAGATTCTAAATTCTAAAGTGTCATTTTTTTTCCTTTTATGGATAGGCAAGAAAGAATGAGATTACATGTCTCATTACAACACAAGAAATCAATTCCACAGACTTCAATAAAGACTTCACATGAACCAATATTTCTGATTTGGTCATCCAAAATTCAGAGCATAGCATGTTTTTATAATGTTTTTGCTAGAGGAAACAAAGTAGAATAAAGGGCACTACTATCCACATCTTCAGTCGGTGGCCCCAAGATACGTCCATCATAGACATTGTGAAGCATTGACATTTATTTATGATTTGGAGATTGGGGCCATTTAGTTAAAACAAAACACAACACTGATTTAGATTTATTATTCACAGATAACAAAACACCAAAACAAAGAAAAACAGAAAACAAAAGGCTAAAGCACATGTTCGTGTGTTTCAAGTTTAGAAACGGTCAAGAAATGCTGTGCCCTTGAAGAATAAAAGCATGCAGACATGCACAACTAGTTTCATAATAAGAAAACAGAAGCCAAATATTTACTTCAAAAGTAAATACAGAAATCACCTAAATATTGTTTAGTTTAACTTTTCTAAGAATGATACAACAAACATAAAAAATAAAAAATAAAAAATAAAAAAAGAAAGAAAGAAAAAAGCTCCCTCCCTCCCTCCCCAATACAGCAGAAATGAAAATATAGCAAAGTTTCAAAATTACCTCTGGACAAGTCTTAATTAAAGGCCGTCTAGACTCAATCTCGTCATTTGCTTCATCATGAGGACTGAAAAGATCCTCAGAAATTGGCATCTCTTCACAGGAACCAGCTAAATTATTTGCCGCATAATTACTAAACTCAATTTCAGCGGATATGCCTTTCTCCTCCTTACCACCCCACTCTTCACAGAAGATTTTCCAGTCATCCTCCGTAATTATCGTTAGCCCATCTGTCTAGAATCCCCCCCCCCCCCCCCCACCCCAACACACACACGCAAAAAGAAAAAAGAGAAGAAATTTGACATCAGAGCATCCATAAAAAATATTAGGTGACTTAAAGCAGAGATTAGTTTGTTAATACAATTATTGTGAATAAGAACAATCAAAGTTGTACAGAACACCGGTAATTTTCAGATTCTGTGAACTGAAGAAAATCAAAGTTCTATATTAGCACCAACAGCTTTTAAGCCAAAACCATGAGCTATGATTTCGCACTTCATGATGACATAAAGCTGTTTTAAAATACTCCATATACTTACAGCAGAAATCTTCTGGAAAATCAGACCACGTTTGCAATTCAGGTCAAGAGGCCTTTCGAGGAGTAGTGAATGCTGATAAGAAAAACAAAAAGTACAATATTACAACGGTAATCCTAAAGGGAAAACATGGTTCAAGATTTAAGCACATGGATCATATATAGGTTCCAGGTGAACCCACCATCAACTAGTCTCAATTCATGACTAGATAAAATTCGTAACCATGGTTTCTCAAGCAAGTTGGTTTGGAGCTAGTTTTACTAATTAGTACCATTGTCTGTCTTGCAATAATTTGCATACTTCTCAGAAAGTCTAGTAAAGTCACATTTGCAGGGGAACCTCATTTATTAAGAAAAGAAAAGAAAATGATCTTAATGTGTATCCACCAGTCTCTAAATAAATAAATAAATCCCTGCAGGGGTGCCAAAATATGATTATACAGAAGCATGCTGCTAGGCAAAGTGAACTTACCTGCAGGGTCCTAGAACACGATTATACAGAAACATGCTGCTAGGCAAAGCTGCACTTACCTTTTCACATTTCAGCAAATCAATGACACTGTCCAAAGTTTCAGGTTCAACTGCTGAAGAAACATTCTTGCCACTTGCATTGATGTAGCTCCTCCATTTTGACAGCCATGAAGAGGGCACCAGATAGTACTTGCAAATCGAAGAGAGTGCAATACTTTTTCCCAAAGCTAATTTCTCATGATTCTGACGCTGTTTGAGCTTTACTGCTCTGTAGCACGAATAATTAAGTCAGCCAATAATGCAAGTATATTAGCTCTAAGATGCTAAGAAAAAATCAATCAACCTTAGGGCATCCTCCAAGCCCGCTACTTCTGTAAGTTCTATACTGCACTGAACACATGGTTCTAAGTCCGAAGGAAAAACTGAACACAAGGGATCTTCAGGTTTTACTGCAGTAGCGCTTTCATAAAAGAAGAGCCAGAGACTCTCAGGAACCAACAAACGCTTAGCACCAGCAGCTAGCTCAGGCATAAGCTCTCCATGGGGGCACCTGATTGCAGCTGTTGGTCCTGTATCTGCTTCACATGGAGAATCAATGTTTTTTCTGCGTAGCCACTGTTGCAACCTACAAATAAACCTGATTAGCATCACTACACATCCACCAGAAAACTACTCCATCAGGCTGGAATAAGTCTAATACAGCTAATGGCACAGCAATGAAATCACTTTGAAAACTTTGACAATCACAATTGCAAGATTGAAGGAAACCTATTTGAATTTGGTTTGCCACATCAACATGCACGCATGAGAGAGAAAGCAGCAGGAAAAAGATAAATGTTATAGCAAACACCTCAAAAAGCA
Organism: Hamamelis virginiana; assembly: GCA_017140935.1. Lineage (NCBI taxonomy): Eukaryota > Viridiplantae > Streptophyta > Magnoliopsida > Saxifragales > Hamamelidaceae > Hamamelis > Hamamelis virginiana. The sequence continues at coordinate 191,022 of JAESVK010000935.1, forward strand.
AAGAAAAGACGAGATAAAGAGCGACAACCTTTTCTGATCATGGTGATTTCGTGGACAACTAAAATCTAAACCATGAAGAGCTTTCAGGTAGGAAGTCATATGATAAGTCACTAATATAACAATAGGCAAATCGAAGATAAAGATAAATTTTTTAAGAGAAGAACATATTCACAGTCATACCATGTCTTAGATACGAAGTATAACTTTCCATCTAGACACTTCCCAGCAAGTGCAGCCTCAGCAAGCTCTTTCATTAACGTTCTTCGATCTCTATAGCTATCAGCACATACCATAGTGCGTGCCCCATCAACGAGGCAATCAATGCAGCAGTCATCATTGGACAGTTTTGGCCCCCCATTATACTAGATTTTTACAAGCACATATTAAATATCATCAGCAATAGTAGCATGGCACATGAGTAGCAGAACAGGAGAGAGAACAGAAAACACAATTGATACACATCAGAAATAATTAAAAAATATATATATACATAGATATTAGAAAAGTTGTAGAGAAAGAAACCTGAACCAGAAGAAGATGAGCTGATGTAAACTGTCGGTCTGTCTTAACAGTTTTGAATTTCACCAATCATACAGCATTAAAAAAATATAAAATAAAAAAGAAGAATAAGAAGGAAGAAAGAATGAGATTACATTTGCTTCTAGCTCCAAGTGAGCAGTGAAGGCTAATGACCCAACCTCAATAGAAGTTATCTCATTCCCAATTTTTAAATGACTCATGATCTAACCTCTAAGGTTTTTAAAAAAGAGAAGAGAGACAGATTATTATTTCACACATGTTGCTTGCTCCTCACCTAATAAGAAGAAACACAATATTATTATTATTTCATTGACTTTAAAATGTTATTAAATGTTCATCTTCTGTTTTTTAAGCATGTGTTTGGTATTATAAAACTATATGCCACTGCAAATGTAAAATTCATACTCTAACCTCATGATACTACCCAAATCTGCAGCCTCCCTGTAACCTCTTAAAGCCTCCCACCTTTCTCAAAATGGCCATTTAAGTCCCTTCCCATACAATTCTCCCTCAGAAAGCCTTTGCATCATTCCATCCATATCTTTCCAAAATTTTTATTTAATGTGTATATCTAATCCTACCTAGGGTATGCGCCATAAGCTGTTTTACTATAATTTTGTCTCCTATCCTCTTGACATCAACAGATTCCTTATTCACAGAATCACAGGTCTACCAAAACAACAACATTTTACCAAATTTAGGACTGAACTGTTACAGAAGTGTCAAATGAAAATTGGATATATGCATCATAATAATAGAAAAACGAAACACTCAAGAATGTCTAAAAGATTATTTTGCATAAAAAGTTGGTTGACATTTTGCTGAAAATTAGAGATTCAGTTCATGTGAAGCACAATTAGCCAATATAAATAAATGAGAAGCTATAACTAACTAGCTGGCATGATACAAGGTTTCTAACAAGTTATCTTAAAGTTTATGCAACCAAAATGAGACTAAGCACACAAGTAGATACCTTAGAGAACAAAACAGTCCAAGCTTTAGTTGACAACCTCTTCATAGAGCCAACTTTTGATACTGGGACTTTTCCATGCAAGCACTGGATAGAGGTGTTGTCAAGAACACTGCAGGAGAATACAAGGTAAGCCACGGAATACTGACAACTATTGTTATTTAAACACAGGAACCACAACAACTTTATATGATCCATCCATGGAATACTCGCTATCCATGATCAAAACAAATCATGTAATGCAAACAAACTCAAACATACACCATTAAAAATAATTATCGGTGTAAGCGTAGATGCCAATTATACAAGTAGCAAAGAAGGAACCTAAGGTTATGTATTGGGAAGGGAAATTTATCTGCTTGCAGTAGTATTTTTCTTTAGCCAAATAAGCACTCATTTATGATAAAATAAAAAGCATAACATACATAAGCAGATAAGAAACAGAACTTCAATAAACAGCACTATAAGAAGAAAGACATCATAAGAACTCATACTTACAGTTCTTCCAAAAATTATTGAGGAAAAAAAAAAACCCGTACTTACGGTGGAGTGATGTTGTCAGCCCACTGGCGAAGCCAGTCTGTGGAAATCCAAAAATATGGCTCCTCAACTGACAAAACAGGGGCTTCAGAAAGAACTGATCGTACTTCCTGTCTCTGCTCTGTGATAGTATTCAATTCTTTTTCCTTCCTTAATTTATATTGTTGGCAAGCATCAAGATAAGATGCATTCAATTCTTTTATCTCTTCACAAAGATGCGATGGAAGAGAAATATCATTCTGTGTAGAAACCAAATCACCTTCCATTCCCATATTGTTGGCAGCATGCACAATATCTGTTTTTTCACCCCTCATATTGGTTTGCCTAAGGTTATACATCAGCATGTATGCATCGCCCGACGAAAATGTCCGTGCATGACTACCAATACTGGATTCTAAAGATTGTAGCTGATCAACATTTACATGATTTCCATTCACAACAGCATCCGATGGTTCACTGCAAGATGGATAATCAACTGGCTCAGTTCGAACTGATTTAGCAGTGGAACTTGAAGACCCTTCTCCAAAAGGATGATGACCTAAGTTTGAGACATGCTCATCATCAAATTCCCACCACTGTCCCGTATTTTCATCCTTAATATGAGCTACGTAATGACCACTGTTTACAGCAGTTCCCTTGTGAATCAGCACTGCTGACAAGTCATATATTAATCCAGACTGAGAAGGTTCAGACAGCCTGCGCCCCATATCCAGTTCTCCAGGAAAGCACAACGCAGAAGTGATTTTCTTCTTCGTCGTAGTCTATAGAAGTTAAAAAATACAAACTTGGGTCAAATCTTGCATATTAATGAAATATTGCAATATTCCAAACCTTGCATATCAATGCATGTTGGCACACTAGATTGTGACTTCTTTTGCATAGATCAAAAGACCCATACATACTACACAATATCATGAAACCAACTCAATAGATCAACCAAAAATTTCCATAAGGCTGCACAGTCTGAAAAATCATATTGAACAGCCTCCTTCAGTAAACAATGTGCGGTCTTTTCGATGCATGGCGGATTTTGTTATTGACTGCTTTAGATCCCCCTTTCCACGAAGCAATTTATCTTGCACATATAAAAATGTATGCAGCAACTTCCATTCACCATGCATCATATATGAAACAATATATATATATAGAGAGAGAGAGAGAGAGATTTAAACATAAGTACATAACTATAAATGTTGCGCAGTCGTAAAAGGTTTACAGTTTTCGCAAAAAAAAAAAAAAGGGGGGGGGAAAGAAGTTCTCAAAAATATATCATTGAGTACCTTCGGAAGGAAAACACATCGCTTGAGTTGGAAATTAAGGACGGCAGGCAGTGTGCGCAGCTTAATGCTATGGGTAGCATCCACTCGTGTTGTACAGGACTCACAGAAATATTGGTTATCTCCACAAAGCTTTTCTACACTAAGGTAATCATCTAAACTCTCATCCAAACTTTTCAAACCCTTGACATTTAACTCCAGCTCATAAAAATCTTCCATGTTTGAGGAAGCTTCAGAATCTTTACCGCACTTGGAGCACCTGCAAATTAAAACAAAAACAAAACATGTTTGTCTAAAGGATAGCTTTTCTTCCCACGCACAAGGAAAATATATAATTGGTATTAGCTGTGCAAACATCCAACTATGGAAGAAGGAACAGCACTCAACGATGGCTACCAGAGATAACAACTTTAGAAGCACAAGGCAACCACTTCCTTCAAAAGTTGTGACCTCTCACCTCTGTTTGGGAAATCATATCAGACAACATTCTGATAGATGGTCATATTTGGAAGATATAGTTGATTGAAAAACATGAATTAAAATTATACAATTGCCTACTATTAAACCTGATTTTAAGAAACTATTTTTCTAATTTGAATACAAAGAAGTTAGCAACAAAATAATTTTATGCAAGTTCATTAAAAAAAAAAAAAAAATTTGTGCAAGTTAAGCAAAAGGAAGAACTATCACCAAACTGGTAACATGAGAAATCCGAGGTCTAGAATTAGGATAAAACTAAATCCAATCTTACGTGGTGACATGTGACACGCTTCCACGGAAAAGATCTTGGACTATCGTTCTTGCCTTGGAAACTTCAGAACGGCTTAGGCATTGCTCAAGCAAAGAGAGAAGCAAAGTCAGAAACTCATGGCTATCTTGTTGAACACCATTATCTAACTCTAGTGTTTTAATAAATGGAGCTGAATCAATAAAAGCCATTTTACTGGTATGCAACTGAGCAAAAAGTCGCGCAAGTTGATCCAACACCGGATTTTGTTTCAATACATTGGGTTCAACGGAGAAAACACCTTCCCGAAATGATTTATTCATGTACAAGCATTGAAGTATGCTATTGGCATAGCAAGTTGCGCCCAGGTTTGTCAACCCTGCAGGCGAATCAACAGAAGCCCGAAGATCCTTGGCGGGATCAGGTCCAAGGGCAAGAACAATCTCTGATGTTTTCTGCCATAACCCAGATTTCCGAGTTCCATTGGGAGGCGGAATCAGCCCACAAAAGCAGTTGGGATTATCTTTTGTATTTACTCTACAACCTTGACAAACTGGTTTCCATATCATGTAAAGCTTATTGATATCATCGTCTGTTATTTTGCCCGTTGAGTGAATTTTCCTATGCAAATTTAAAAGAAAAAAAAAAATCAATAACTAAGCATGGATTGTTTTTATTATAATTTCATAAGCGAATTATATAAAGTGATTGTACCTCAATATTTCAGCAGTGGTTCCAGCATTGTCATCCGGCCTGTGTCTTTTATTTTTGCTACGAGTAGTCGGTCGGCTCATATTTATCATTGACCGACCCTGGAGTTATATTGACATGAAAATATCAGAGAATCAATCCCAATTCCAATTTTGTAAAACACACACAAACACACATGAGATGAATATCAGTACCAATACTCTCTACTAGCAAAAGATAACAGAAGCAAATTCAGCATTTACTCCATATGAAACCTAATAAAGCTCCAGGAGAGAAATATGCATTTCTTTTAAATTTCTCGGTTTCAAAGATAACCTCATTTCATTTGATTGTGCAAGTGTGGAGGTGGAGAGAGAGAGAGGGAGATTCAGCTATAACCACAATTATTTCGCAAAAAAAAAGAAAATATTGAGAGGTAAACATCCTACATACACATTCATAAATGCACGAATTTCTAATTCTATCAAACCAAATAGCACCAAAAAAACAAAAAACCCTAGAAATTACTACAAAGATCAAACAAACCCAATTGAATTTCAAAAGCAAACAAGAAGTCGATACAAGAATTACTTGATCATAATTTTCTTGATTAAAAAAAAAAGAAAAATAAAAAGAAAGAACAATTCGGAGTAATAAACCAGTAGAAAAATACCTGTTTGACGAGAAGGGACAAAAAAATAAAAAAAAGAAAATTCAGGAACGAACGAGAGAGAAAATAATTCGGCAATCGAAAGCTTTTCTCGGAAAGTAATCTGAATTATTTTCAAGTATTTAGAGTTTGAGTGTCAGTTTCTTGATATTTCATATATATTAATATTTATATAGAGGAAGGGGAAAGGGAAATTTGGAAAGGAAATAAGGAGTCGCATTTGGAGGGAGAGAGGGAAGAAGGGCGGGGTAAAGAGTTGCGAAGTGACAACTGTACCATTATTTGGGTCCAGCTCAGGTGAGGTCAGGTCCAGGGTACGTACTTTGCTTTTTCATATTTTAACATTTCTTGAGAGACTGCCCCTACCCCTCCCCTTTGATCAATTAGATTGCAGTGGGGCCATCTTTACTGGAAATGTGCCCTAAAAAAATTTTAAAAAAGAAAAAAGAGTTGGAGTTTGGCCCTTTAGAAGCTGTTTATAAATTTTAAATTAATTTTGCAGTTTACTGCAAAGAAGATTATTTATGTTATGTTTTAAAAAAATTAGTCAAATTTATTTTTGGATCATAAATTTTTATGTTTTTCAAATATCTCTTGAGAGATTTTTTTTTTTTTCCAACAATATCTCTTCAGAGTTTGAGAAATTAAAATAAAAGAAAAATTATAGATTGACGCCCTATACTTTCAAGAAAAAATGCTTTGTACCCCTAAATTTTCAATTGTGACATATTCACCTTATGTACTATGAATTTGTAATAAATTATACTTTTCTGTAAACTAATTGGATATTTGTTTAACAGAAAAAAAATCGCGTGCATTCATACATTGACTTAATGTTGGTAGAAAAATACATTCACATAAACACACTTGATTTTTGGTTTGTTAAACGGATGTCCAATTAACTGACAAAATGGTGCAATATGTGACAAATTGATAGTACAGGAGCCAATGTGTCACAACTGATAGTTCAGGGGTACAGAGTATATTTACTTGATAGTATAGGGTGTCAATTTGTAATTTTTCCTATAAAAGAGCCTCTTAAAAAGTATCAAAACATACTATACTTTTGGAGGGACCAAATCTACCGTATAAAGAGTCTCAATCTAATAAGCGTGAAAATCGGCATGAAGCTCATAGAGAATTATGGCATGCATATTTTGAAAGACCGACCATTTGATTGGATACTCTTGTTATGGATGTCAAGTGTGTCAAAAATCACAATGATTTGATGTAGGCATCTCTTAATACAGACTGTAAAAAATTCCCACCACTTAAAATTTTCATTGTTTTTTAATGTGACATATTTGAGAAACCGACCGTTAGATCACTATGATTTTTTGCTTACCTCACATACATATGCATAATATCTAATCCAACGGTCAGTTTTTCAAAATATGCATCTTATAATCACCTATGAACTCTATGCCAACTTTCACGAAAAGCCAGTATGCACTGATACGTTCATTTCTGCCCATATAAATAAGATTACTTCCCAAGTTGCAGAAGCTAATGCCAATGAAAATTTAGTTGAAGTTGAAACCTTCTATTTTGTGAAATTAAGACTAAGTTTAACCATAAATAAATAAAGAGAAACTATTTTATCTCATGGGACAAATTAATCCCATGTACTTTAACCTCAGTACATTTTGCAGCCTTTGACTATATCATCGAGCATTTTTTGTTCTAAAGTTTTTCATTAAGTGTCTGGACTCTGCAGACACCCTCTGTTACAATAAATGCTCGTGAACCACCCATATACATATAGGTACCGTTTGGTTGCCCGTAATGGAATGTAATGTAATGTGATTACGGGTGAATCATATTACGGGGGAATGGAAATGTGTAATGTGATTACCCTCCACATATTTGGATATGCTGGGAATGTAAAATCATATATTCACATAATTACAGGGCGAGTGTTTGGATAGGTATGTAATGTAATTCTCAATTCGTAATATTTGACCATAATACCCCCATCATGAATTTATTTTTTAAAATATCACAATTTATTTAACGATAATATTTTCAAAAATCAACCGTCAGATCTCTGTAATTTTTTACAGGCATGACTTAGAGAGGACGAACATCTAATCCAACGGTCAATTTTGTGAAATTAAATATCCAAGTCAATTGATCAAATTAATTATTGACCAAAAAAAAATCAAATTAATTGATATTTAACCCACCTGGTCACCCACAGCCTCAAGTCCTTCAACCAATTGATGAAAAAAGTTATCAAATCAATATATATATATATATATATATATAAAACCCACCCCAATT
>JAESVK010000935.1:204367-214571 GCA_017140935.1 Hamamelis virginiana
CCCCTATAGCATATTACTAAACAGAAAATATGGCCTTACATGAATATGATAAGCAAAACATGATTCGTTTAGCAGAACCCAACGATTGGGATACACTTACTTGAATTGTGTTTACTTAAATATGAAAAGGATTGGCTCTCAAAATGTTTTCCATTGTACTTTTTAAGATTTTGAAACTATAAAGCAATAAGTTTATTCCTTTAAATTGAGGAACAAAATAAAGACTAACCCACCTTTGAGAAAAGAATCTAAATTGATTAAGCCACACTAAACTTGATGAGACATTGGCAACATAATGGGATGCTAGAACACAATAGTATTCTACCAACACTCATCAACATTTCTCATCAGAATTGAAGTAGTATCATCTGAAAACTAATGATCAAAGCAGCATACCATTAACATTCAGCAGCAAGAAGATGACCACAAATACCCAAAGATACCAACTGCAACAAATAAAATGAGATGTAACCCATGAAAAATAATGAGCTGCAACATGTGAGGCAATATGCCCAATTATTATATATATAGAAATGATAATTGTGGTGATCAAGTCAGCATATGCTTATATAAGCTTATGTCAGCATGAAGTCCATAGATAATTGTGTAATGCATATTTTGAAAAACTGACCATTAGATTAGATACTATACTTATACATGTCATGTACCCAAAAATCACAGTGATCCAATGGTTGGTTTCTCAAAAATGTCACTGGGAAAAACTGTGGCAGTTTTCAGCAATCAAAGTTTTTCATAGCTATATTTTGTAATTCTGACATTGGATAACCGTGATTTTTGGCGTGCATGACATCCATAAGTATAGTACCTAATCCAACGGTCAGTTTTTCAAAATATGGATCCTACTATAATCTATGGCTTTCATGCCGACATAATTTATATAAGCATATGCTGACTAGATCGAGATTGATCATATATAACATGCAATCCACCAACACACACACACACACACACACACACACACAATATGTCATATGGAGCTTTAGAATCATGCAGTATTCTCAAATATCACTTGCCTTATACCAACGACTCTCCTAAAATCATCTTCAAGGGCACGTATCATATACTTATGAAAATTGAAGTTTGGGTTTCCCTTGCAATGGGTCTGTAGTAAAAATACATAAGATATAAAAACACATGTCTATCAAAAGGCAACAAAGTGATATGCCATATTAGAAACCTATAGGACAGCAGCAACAACATATCAGATAGCTTACCGTAATAAATCCAAGTCGCAGTGTAATATAATCAGACTTTGTCACAGATGCATAAAATTGCTTGAAAAATGAATTCTGAGAAAAATCACAAAACATAAAATTTTTAAAAAATATATTAAAAAAAAAAAAATGCATTGCAATAATGGTTAATTGTTGTGCTTCTATATTATTTTGCAATTCAAATTTTAAAATTGTTTCTTAGCAGGCAATCAATTCAGGGGTTCTTCCAAATATTTTTCTGTTTTCTCAATTATGAACAGAAGTAACAGCTAAAAGTTGAATATCACATCATTTTCCATCATACTGCTTTTACGATAGTAGAAATAAAACACAGGAAGCCAATACACCTGATGACAATGACAGGCCTTATTTTGTTTATGTGACAGAAAGTGGGTAAACCAATCTCTTCCAAACACATATGATTCGTGTTTTGAGATTACCATAACCATACTTATATGACCCTCACTACTTTTATCCTTTCTTTTTAGTCTTTTAGGGACCACTGATCAGTTAAAATATATGTTTTCCAACATTGTTGTTTCTTTCACCAGGTCCTAGATGGTGTTGTTTCTTTCATCAGGTCCTAGATGGTGGTGTTTCTTTCATCAGGTCCTACATGGCTACATCAATTTAGGATAAACACCTAGTTTTCATACTATTGATCCCATTCTATGTAGGATGTACCTAGATATGACACTATACAAGTATACAGGCATGCCTATACATTAAATCCTGTAAATATAAGTTGCATATATAGAGTCAACATGGAAATGACTAAATATTAATATGAATATAAACATGTTATAGATAAACATGTTAAGCTACCATGTTAGTTTGTACGTCAATGGGAATGTAGAAGAATAGAATCCACTCTATCCCACATCACTTACATAGAAGATTTGCTATAGCTTCATATACCTAGATGGGCCCTCCACCTTCAAGCTTAGGCTTTTAGATTGGAAACTTAACATAAATCACGTTGTGAATCCCTCTTTTCCTTCTTTGTTTCACTTTGATCACTTCAATCAAATGAGGTTGAATTGACAAGAATTTCTTCCATTAGTTCTTTCTCCCTCTCCTAGATGTATCTAATTTTAAAAAATTGTTTTCAAATTTCAGCATAGGGGTGGTACATACCTAACACATCAGGCTGTATGACTATATCAAATGTGTATCTAAGTCTGACATGTATCAAATACAAACATGTCTCCTTCAAGGGAGAATTTATTGGAGGGCCTGCCTTAGAGGTCGTGGGGTAATGCTTCATAACATGGGCCCTGTGGGAGAATACCTTGCCCATATAAGGATTCCAATTTTGGGCCAACTGGGGATTCTACACCAGATTGTGCCATGTTGTCCACATGCACATGAGGCCTATTATTGGAGAAGATATAATGATAAAGAACAAATCAGGTTAAAAATAAATCATAAAAAAAAAAAAAAAAAAAAAAGCTAACAGAAGAACCACTTTAAACATGATTTTGTTTTCATTAAGTTTTTTCTCACAAATGACATAAAAAAACCACTTAAATCTGTTAAATTTTCTGTATTTTTTTTTATTTTTATTTTTTAATTTCAGCAAAAAATGGCAAACATATTCTACCAAAAATGAAATAATAACTTACCGACCAACCCAACAAAGCTGAAATTTTACCAATTCCCAAAAAATGATCCTTAATAAAAGCATGCTGATGGACATGAGTGACCTTTCTCAGAACTGCACAACACTGTTCAAGATTAAATGCAAGACATACACAAATGAACAGACAGAGAGCAAAAAATCATTCAGCAACGAAAAGAACAGGCAGATAGCTTTCAGCGACTTTAGACAACAAAGTAAATCTTCCCTATTTAATGCCAGAACATAGCTTTGCCATGCTTTTAATTAAAATTGGACCATTAAAATTTGTACAAATAACCCAAATGAATAGTCAGCCCCAAGTAGTTGGGTTAAGATTCTGCTGATTTGAGTTGTGATCAATGTGAAAAGAATTTAGTGAAATTACTTCTAACTGTTGTAGACAAGTATTTTAAGACTAGTTCATTACTCAATTAATTTTAATTGAGTGACAGAACTAATGATTTGTGAAAACTTGAAATAAATTCACTAGAACTCTTTGAAAACATTAATATACTGTATAGAGAAAAGATGTGTATTACTACTTTTGGGGATTGGTGTTCAAAAATTAAAAAAAAAAATTCACGGCCCTGGCACCCGATACCCATTACGTATCACCCGATACCTATTACACCTTTACCGTTACCTGATACTTAAAACCCTGATTTTAACAGCACACATGTGCATAATGAGCCACCATTAGTTAGTAAAACTGTCAAGATGAACCAAACGTGGACAGTTCCAATAAGATTTCATTCTTGAACAAAAAAGGAATTTATTTATTTATTTTATCTATTCAGGACCAAAGCGGAGGGAAACACCAGATAAGGTGTAAAATTTGTTGGTACAATCCTTACCTTGTTCTGTATCATAACGATCTTTTGCAATTGAATCCTCCCAGTGCTTCCATTGACGTATCTGCATCACGAAAAACAAATTAGTAACAGTATCAAATTCGAAAAACAAAGTAAAATCATATACTAACCTTTGCACCTCCAAAAAGAACAGTGAGAACAGAGAAGGTCACATGGACAACGGCTAGGACGAAGATAAAGATATGCAGATGATGCAATGCTTCAGTAGATAACAATGGAACCTTCTTCTGCAGGGGAAAGAAAAATTAAATCATTCTATTATGATATTCTTGCGCATCGACAACTAGAACAACAAGTGATTATAAAAATATGAGACATACAGATGATATATATTAAATGAATTTAAAATTTCTCAGCACAATCTGAATCAAAATACACTATAATTTATAATAGATTACATAAGATTATACTTAGTAGTGGATTGGTTTAGAAGATGGTTATTATAAGTAATAAACTGACTGCCTATTATGATTCTTGTGGTCTATCTTCCAACGTTTGTTGGTATTCTTCGTAACTATGAGACAGTAATCTCTTCTGTTACCATTGTATCTGAAATGATGATCGCTCCTGTTCTAATTAACCCTTTCTATTCCAACCCAAGTTATCACGCATTGTTTCATGAATTCACATGCTTCTTTTAATTCTATATTTTCCTTGAAAGCAAGTTAAACTTGACAAAACAAGGTCTCAACTTATTCTTTTGCTATGCACTAACAAGTCAATTCATAGAATCACAATTGAAAAGACTAAGAATCACCATCAACTCTGGATTGTTGCCATATTGTTCCCTAAACCAAGTGGATCGGCAGAGGGTCACTCAATAGAAAAGACCATCTTCTACTATCTCACCATTGTTGTGATTAAAATTATTTGGAAAACCTTAAGTTGATTAAAAAAAAAATGTATTTGAAAAAAAGAATCAAAGGAGAAATCAAAATCACATAAGAATGAATTCAATCGATTGCAAAAATATCATATCACAATTTAAAAAATGGAACATTTGTTAAGGATATTAACGAAGCTGCAATTATTTTTTATTTTTTATGCAAAATAGTGATGTGTGTGTGTGTATGTAGAGAGAGAGAGAGGTAGAATCATGAAATTTCTCATTTTTTGAGAAGTTGAACCCATAACAAATTTCACCCAGAGCTCGACACTAGCCGTCACTTGACCTTCTTGATACTAATTTTGCATCTCTAGCCCTTTGTATATCATAATTATCATAAAATTATAAGAAACTTTTTCATGGTAAATCTGATTAAAGGAAAAGAAACAGTGGTTTAGGGGTTTTTACTTGAGTGGAGTGCCAAGAATATAAGAATTAAGAGAAAATATGACAAAAGACTATGTTTTGGATCTATACATGAGTGACATAGATTAAAAAGTTTTCAAATTCTATTTAGAAATGAAAACTTTAATTCCATTAAGAATTTTATTAATTGTGATTGGTGGACTTAATGGGATTGTGCCTTTATGTACTTTTAGAATTTAATAGGGCTGTTTTGGTCGATCAAAAGTTTTTCAAGGATGCAGTATAGATACGGATACAGTTTTAGATACAAAGTACATATATCCTCCTACCCCAAAAGAATAAAACAGAAACCAAAAAATATGGCTAGTCTTTGAATTCAATATATTAGGATTTCAATTCTTGTTATTTCAACCAAGTTTTATTACCATTAAACATTCTGCCTTCATACCAAATTCGTTTAGCAAAACAATTGTATTGCCCACAACACCAGGTGGAATCCCATATTGTACTCTATAACACTCGATTGAATACGAGCTTCCTAATCTAAAGACCTAACAGCAACTAAAACTTTTCAACACCTAAAAAAAACTAAACCATTTTAATCAACAGAGAGAATACAAATGAAATATTCTTATTCTATTCTAAATTTCTAATGACACAATTAAGGCCCCTTTTGCACTAGCTTTGAGAACTATATCTTCACACATCTTTTTTGAGTTATGTCCAAACCAACTCTTGCCAGGTCAAAATTTTCATAATAGAACTGATTGTGGCAAAAGCTAGGAGGCCTAGCTTTGGCCAACCATCCTATACCCCTCAAGTCATCTAGAAATGATTATCACCCATTTCATTAGATCAAGTGGCACTTTGAGCTCCAAAAGTGATTGTTGGCAAAGCTATTCAAAACGGAGCCTAAGAACAGGGAAAATGTAAAATAACAATAATTAAGCATAATTATGATACCTGCTTGGCGCAGTAGCCAGATTCCTCCGATGAAGATTCAGCTAGAAGGCGCCTGCTTGTCCCATAAATGAAAGAAGAGAAGAAACTCTGAGAATGCGAAGTTGTTGTCGCTGTTTCATTCAATCCGCAAGGAAGCATGTGACGAGCAACATGCTCGGGGATGCAAATTTTGGCAATCGTAGTTTGGAGTACAGTCAGGAGTAGCGATATAAACCCCAACAACATCAACTCTGCATTATCAATTTCAATAACAGATGTATTTAAGAGAGAAACAGGGAGAGCACACAATCAGATCTATATATAGATAGATAGAGAGGGAGAGAGAGAGAGAGAAATAGTTGGTTGCAACAACCTTCTTTAATTTTCTGTAAGGCTTCATAGAGATGTTTCTGGTTCTTCTTCTTCAAATACTGCAAACATTATCTTAATTAATCAATAAGAATAAACACACACACACACACATATAAATATATATAAATATACAGACAGCGAGACAGAGAGAGAGAGAGAGAAAGAAAAAGAGAAAGAGACCAGTCCAGTATAGTGAATGAGGCGTTCGACGGCAAGAGAAATGGCTACGATGACTGTGCATACAGCCGCAACCACCCATGTTGGAGTGTACTCCAATGTCGTCTCTTCTTCTCCTCCTCCACCGCCCATATCTCTCTCCTCTATCTAATTTCTCTCTCTCTGAACTCAATGCTCGCCTTTTCAGTTAACTTCACTGGTTTTTTCGGTGTCTTGGCTTAGGTTGAGTTAATTAATTAGTTTGGCACCCGTTAGGTTGGCGTGGGAATTAATTAGTTTGGCATCCGAGGGATTGTGCGAGTACAGTGAGTTCGATCAAAACCTGATCACATGCGAATAGTCCTTTGAAAGCAACAAACGAGTGAACTGACACTACAACTATTTTTTTCCTTTTTTTTATTTCCACAGTATTTGGATGGAGAGAATGGGATACAATAAAAAGATAATCGAATCTCATTGAAAAAGAAAATAAAATAAAATAATTTTATTTTCATCTATTTGAATAGTTCTCGATAGGAGAGTTAAAAAAAATATTAAAGTGTAATTTTCAATATTACATTTACTTTTTCAACACTTCAAGCATTATATGTGGGTAAAGGAGTAATGCTGTGTTTGGTAGGAGGGAAAAGTGGGAGGAGGGAAAGGGGAGGAGGGAAAAGTGGAGGGAAGTGTAAATTTGAGTGTGTTTGGTATGGGGGGAAGGAAAAAGGGGAGGGAAATGTGGAAGGAAAAAGGGAGGGATTTTGAGCCTCTTCTCATCCGCCCAAAGTTGGGCGGAAAAGTGGAGGGATTTATGTTTTATGGGGTGAAATGACTTTTTTGCCCTTTAAACATTTTGAAAACCCACAATTGCCCCCCTTTATTCTCCAAGCAAGCACCTATACATATATGCCCACGCCCACTGTTTTATATATATATACACACACACACATGTGCGCGATCACACGTGAAGGCTTCCAAATTATTTTTAATATTTTTATAAATTATTAAAAGCATTTAAAATATATTTGAATATGAGAGGATAAAATTGTAATTCAATACAATATATCATTTCCCTCCCCCTTGTTTACCAAACACATGGAAGGAAGGAAACCACTTTTCCATCCATCATACCAAACACACAGGAAGGAAAAATGGTTTCCCTCCCCTGAGGAAGGAAAGCCCATCCCTCCTATTTTCCTTCCTTCCACTTTTCCATCCCTCCTACCAAACGGAGCATAATGCTGTGTTTGGTAGGAGGAAAAAGTGGGAGGAGGGAAAGGGGAGGAGGGAAAAGTGGAGGGAAGTGAAAATTTGGGTGTGTTTGGTATGGGGGGAATGGAAAAGGGGAGGGAAATGTGGAAGGAAAAGGGGAGGGATTTTGAGCCTCTTCTCATTCGCTCAAAAGTGGGCGGATTTGAGGAAGGAAAATGCTGCATGGGGTTTATCATAGCTAGCTTTCCCTCCCCTGAGAAAGGAAAGCCCATCCCTCCTATTTTCCTTCCTTCCACTTTTCCATCCCTCTTACCAAACGGAGCATAAATTTATCTCATTTCTCTTATTTTCTGTTAAAATCTTTCCTAATATGAAAGAACAAAAAAAAATTCCACTTTCTTCCCATTTCTTTCGTCCTCATTTCTTGTCCTTTCTTTCCCATTTTGAAAAACCAAACAAGAGAATTGGAGAGGAACTTAAAAATTCTGTCTTTTCTTCTTCCCAACTCTTACAATCCAAACAAACTTTAGAGAGAGAAAGATGAGACACTGCAACTAAAGACAAAGGGAGAAGACCTAAACTGCGGTGAGGTATTCTTTTCTTTTCTTTTCTTTTTTTAAAGCAATAAGGTCACATGCGGTTGGAATTTTCTTTTGGTTTTTTCCCATGCCATTGACTTTTTAAAAATGAAAAAAGAAAAAAGAAAAATAGTATAAATTATCGAAAAACATCTTAAATTTATGTTAGTTTCACTTTGATCATTTTATTTTAAATTACTCTAAAGGAAAATACTTTATATTCCAAAAAATTATTCCAAAAGTATTACCAAAATGATGTAGCCGATGATCTAACTCTTCTATTTTTTAGTGAATTATCTTTCCATAATAAATGAGAGGTTATGATTCATTTGGGATGTCTTGTTGTGACATATAGCATTACTGTTACTTTAAATTAATTTCTAAAATATTGACAAATTTTACTGTGGTATCATTTATTTTAAATTGCTTCAAATTAATCCTAAATACAAGTTTTATCTTCCATTTAGTGCTTATTTTTCTATGATATTTTGAGTAAAATTGATATCAAAGAAAGATTCTAGTCAACATTGCCAAAAAAAGAAAAAAAAAATAAAAAGAAAAAAAAAATCAGTATTTAAAGATTAATTTGAAGCAATTTAAAGTAAAGGGCGTCAAAGTGAAATTTGTCAATACTCAATCAATTTTTTTTTTTTTTTTTATTTTTTTTTTTTTTTTTAATAGATTTTTTTTTTTTTTTAAATAGAGATTATGGCTGAAAACCATTTTCCCTAACCCTAGTTTAGAAGGAGATTGCAAAGCGTATTAAATTTTATTTTTTTTTAATCTAAAACCTTCAATGATCATTTTTCAATTCCTTCAAGGGACTTGTAGTCATCAAAATTTTGGTTCACTTAGACCAGTTTAGGATTGCTTTTGAACAACCCTAAATAACTTATATAATGTATTTGATTAGAAAGTTAAAAATATTTAAAGGCGAGCTTAAAAGGTGATTTTGGCAATTGATTTTCACTGTCTTTGTTCACTTGGTCTATAATTTTTTTTAAAATCACTTTTAAAATATAGTTTTCGAATATAAAGCGATTCTCTTCTACCAGCAACAACTAATATTTTCCTTCAACTATTACTTACTAAAAGTTATAAATGGGGCCTAATACCCATGCTTTTAACCAAAATATCATTCATAATAAAAATACTTTTTATAATAACTAAATTAGAAAAATATTTCCCACACTTTATCGTTTTGAAAAATATTTTGATCATTTTAGAAATTATGTTTCTAATTTGTAAAAATATTTTGAAATATTTTCCACACTTTAATCAAATTGAGGTTACTAATAATCCATTAGGTAGAGTGAGAGAATAAGTTCCACTTGGCCCTCTCATGAATAAATAAAAGGAAAATAAATGAAGTAATGTGAATGCACAATGTGTGATCCAGACTAGCTAATTTCTTTAACCGTGATAGGTGGGAGCCGTGGTCCTACTAAATTGTTTTCTTTTATTTATTTTTCAAAGCAAATGATTAATGGTAAGAATCCCACATCCTATCCTACCCTTCCACCCCAACTAATCATATATATATATATATAAGGGAATTCATACCTAATAATTCTCTTGTAAGAAGGTATAGACACCGTCAAGTTATAAAGCCATTGATTAGGGTTCAGGATAGTTTTACTTAAAATCACTTTTGAAATTTAAAATTTTAATTGATTTAAGAGATGGGACGATAATCACTTTCGATGACTTGAGGAATGACACGATGATTGGTCAAAGTTGGATCAATAACTATTAATAACTATAACATTTGACATCAACTACAATTTTGAACTCTGAGAGTCATATCGATAATGCAACTAGGCTTTAGTTTTTAAACAAATTTAATCCCAAATGAAACCAAAGTTATAAATGACTGCACATTTCCTAAATGAAATATTTTAATAACATGACTGGATATATATATATATATATATATATATATATATATATATATATATATA
>JAESVK010000935.1:214581-249684 GCA_017140935.1 Hamamelis virginiana
TATATATATATATATATATATATATATATATATATATATATATATATTAAAAGTAGGCATGTCATTATAAGGTGCACCTTATGCAAAGTCGTGTAAGTTAATCTCTATAGAACTAAATGTATAACATATTTTGAAAAACCCATCTTTAGATTAGATGAACTACATATGAATTTCATGTTCACCAAAAATCATAGTGATCCATCGGTTGATTTCTGAAAAATGTCATAGTGAAAGATTGTGACTTTTTTGCTCTTTAGAATATCACCAGTTTTTTCCGGTTAGTTTTTCCATAAACTGGCTGTTGGAACACTGTAATTTATAACGAACATAAAATTCATATATAGTTCATATAATCTAACGGTCAGTTTTTCAAAATATATTATACATTTGACTATATAAAAATTACTTTACACAACGTTGCTTAAGGTACAACTTATAATACTATAGTTGTATTAAAAGACCCTTTAAATTAGAAAGTTTTGCTCTTTTTAAAAGTTTGGAGGAAATGGCCAAAAAACATGTTGCTGAAAACACAAGTGACTAGAAAAAAACTAAAAAGGATTCATAATGGTTGGTAGGTCGAAATGAAATGAAATGAAATGAAAAGAGATGTGTTGATTTGAAATGGACCAATTGATGGGAATAATGGGACAGAAGAGAGACTCATAAACGTGAAGATGGTGGCATGATGGACTCTGCTTTTTCCAACTTTAGCCGATGAGTCATTTAATGACAACTACGTACGTTGACAATGATGGTCTATTAGGGCAAACTTATTTTCAATTTATTTATTTTAAAAAATAAAAAGATAAAAAATTTGAATGTTAAAATTTTGATAATTACTTTTAAAAGTTGAGATAGTAAAAGTAACAACCAAAATTTTTTATTAGGGCAAACTTATTTCCAATCTTTTTCTGATTGTATTTAATAATTTATTTTATTTTATATTACTATTTAGCCATTTTTTCATCCTTTAGTTGCATTAATTTTCTAGGCATATTTTTCTTAACTGTCCACTATTCAATATTTTAAAGTGTAGCTACCTGCTCTCATAGCAGTCTTTTTAAATTCTTCATTTTTATTTGATAAGTATTTTATAATCACACAACACCCTAAAAGTAAATTATAATGAATATATATATACAAAGGTGCTGTTATAAGGTGTACCTGATGCATCTAGCTTAAGGTGCCCTCCTTTACAGCCACCTGAGATGAAAATTTTTAAAAACTGACCGTTGGATTATATACCCCTATAATGAATATCATATCAGCCAAATATCATAGTGATCCAATGGTTGGTTTCTGAGAAAACTGACTGCTAAAAAACTAATATATATATATTAATTTTAAGTTACTCATTAAGTAGCTAAAACATTCAAACACTGCCATGATTTGGTTTTTCAATCCATCCTATATCATCTCATTTAGAATAAAGAGACATGATGAGAAAATGAGTCTTAGCCTCTCACTACAAAAAATAATGATAGCTCACAATTTGTGGGAACTTGCTTCAGTAATAATCATCTTTTAAAGCTTGAAACATTCATGTCACATTGGATTCCATTAATTTGGAATGGGCAGTTCATATAATTGTATGTTTTTTTAAGGTTAATACACTACTTCTTTTATTGGGGTATCCTTAATTTTTTATGCCTCAGAGCCTTTATTGTGTCTGCCTGTTCCTGAGAAGAGCTCTAGAAGGAGTTTTTTAAAACTTTAGTATTAACATATTTAATTTAATTAGTAACTTTAGTGAGCAACAAATTGTATTGGGTTTACAAATTATGATATATTCAAACAAATTGAATTAGCTTTACCTAAAATTACTTTCGGAGGAGATCAAATTTCACTTGATATAATAATGATTTCTAGATAAATTGAAAAGTGTTAGGATTATTAATCAAAACTAACTTTTGTCACAATTATTTATAGTATGATAATTTAACCATGTAATGACCAAATCATGTTAAATGCCTAACTGCTAAGTAATGACCAACAGCCAAATTTTCATCATTTCTTAAGAATTCAAAATTGTCATTTTAAATGCCTAACTGCTAAGTCATGACCAAACACTGGTTTTTGCTAATTCATATATGTGAAATGAACAGTTTGCAAATGCTCCATGGCTATTAGATATCGGGAATGAAATCTAGCGGAAATGGAGTGTTTGCTAACTTTATTAAATCAAGCATTTACTAAGGCACTGTTTGGATTTGTTTTTTATAAGTAGTACTTATTTGATTTTTATAAAATTTTCTAAGAAATTACATTTTGCAAATTTTTAAAAAAGCAAGTAAGTACTTAGAAAAAAACAAATCCAAATGGTGTCTAAAAGAATCATTACTCTTCATATATAGGTAAAAAAAAACAAAGAAAGAGAATAACGAGATGAAAAGAAAGAGCAATACACTATAAAGTTACTAGCTCTTTGGTGGACCATCAAAATGAAAATATGATTGATTTTTAACATAAAAAAGGAGAAGCTGATTGTATATACAATATCCGAGATTTACAATTTCTTTTTCCTCCCAGTTTCGTTTTCCCTCAACATTTTCAATACCCCTCTGGCCAGGCTCGCTCAATCCCGCACCTAAACTACTCAAACCATCCCTTTTTTTTTTTTTCCAAGGCCGCCTGCTAGTATAATGCTGTATATAGAAGGGGAAAAAAATAAAAGGAAAAGGGCAAAAAGAAACTAGGGTTACAATGTCAAAATCTGGGGCTCGACTCCTCCAAAAATATACACTGTACACAGGGTGCGCGCAGGCAGGGTTCAGCCGTTAAGCTTCACTAAAAACTGGTTCAGATTGTATTCTTCAGTGTACTGTGATTGGTCCCACAGCTCTTCCAGTCCCCCAAGAATGGCTTTCAAACCCTTCTTGCCACCAACTAATTTTGGATCTTCACTAAAGTCACCATCTGATTGCTTCGGTACAGAAGCACCCTGGAAATCAAACGTTCGTAAAATTTGTCAAGAAAAAGAGAAGGAAGGAACTAAGCGGAGAAAGAGAGTAACAAAACGGGTGGAATTTGATTTAGTTTTGTGAAGTTGAATGCAAATTCCTTTTTCTTTTTCTTTTTTGGTTGTTCGGGATCCTGTGGAAGAAAAAGCATGCTGACGGAGGAGGAATTGGTGTAACAACATTGGAATTTGATTTACGGCCAAACAAGTTTCTCGCATGCAGTATAAGTGCCTAAAAAATTATATAGGAACTGCCATATCCGAACGTTTAAAATACTTTTAAAATGAAAATTCTATTGGGTATTTTTTCATGAACTAAACTTTGATGACCATGAACAAATATGTGACCTAACAGGAAACATGGAATTTAAATCATTGAAACATGTCATAAAGATGCAACGTCGTCAAAAACACAAATGAAAGTGACAGTTAGCAATACCTTTTTGCTGGTTTGTGCAGATGTGAATAGATCTAGCAACTGGTCCGTATTCATTGTTTTCAGACTAGCATTCTCTGCATTTATGACAGCATTAGCAACTGACAATTTGAACTTCTGAAGGCTCATAACTTTCTCTTCCAGAGTGCCACGCATAATGAGACGATGGACATTCACAACTTTCCGCTGACCTAACCTGTGTGCTCTGTCCATTGCCTGCAAGAGCATTACAAAAGAGACAGAAAACAGATTTGTCATGATGGCATAAACAAACACAAATGCCCGGAGCTACATGCCCTTGGGGGAAAAAATTAACATGAAGTGTTCACACTCTCTCCCTATTCTAAATTTCAAAGTAATGATATGTTTCAGCAACAATGGAAGTTTACAAAACCATTGAAGTGATTCTGAGGTCAAATTGGTTTTCATGACCACTAAAGCAGAGGTCAAACTTCAAAGCAGATGTAACAAATCTGAAAGTTATCTTAAAGATGATTTTCTGAAAGCTTGACATGAGCATCAACAGATGGAAAAAAAATTTCAACTCATTTTGAGCAGAAGAAAAAATTTAAGCACTCTTGAGCTGAGAGGTTGCTCAATGCGGATGGAACTATGCACAAACAAGACTAGTAAATTCCAAATACCTGATGATCTCGCATTGGATTCCAGTCATGCTCCATAAAAATGAGGGTGTCGGCTGATGTCAAGTTCAAACCAAGCCCACCGACTGCAAACAGTGTTTTGAGGAAGGAAAACACTTAACGTAATATTTTTGTGACAATGCTATACAAAATGAACAAGACTGGAACTTTCAAATTGAAGGATAAATGGGATACATTTTGCTTTGCACAAATGGTTAAAATGATGTCACATGAGTTTGTATAGAGTTTTTGCACAAGTTTTTTGGTATGTATACTATTACTCTTTTATGTAAAGCCTCACAACCAAAATCAATTTTGTAATAAATAAAAATCCTACCATGTGTTGTAAGCAGCAGCGCATCAATAGTAGGGTCAGAATTGAAAGCTTTCACAATATCAAAACGTTTTTCTGGTTCAACTGATCCATCCAGGCGCAAGTATGTGACACTGCTTTGACGCAAGATGTAAAACTATTAGTAAACACTCAAAGGCTTATGCACAAGTATTATTGAATAATTAGATATAGAAACATCTAGCAAGAGGAGTGTAAGAAAAGGCATTTCAATGATTATAAATTTCCAATGGTGTTTTTGTTTGTTAATGACAAAGTTTGAGTTGGTGGGAGAAGATGAGGAAATAAATGCTAAGAATCATAAAAGTTTTTTGTACAAGACCAGGTAGAATATTGAGGTGGATGAGTGGCAATACAAGGAAGCATAAAATATCCGGAAAAGTTAAGAGATATCACCAAACAAGAAGAAAATGAGAGAAAGCTGGCCAAGATAACTTGGCCACGCGCAATTGCGCAACAAAAATGGTACAAGGCTTTCTTCAATTGTGTTGACAGATACGAAAACACAATCTTTAGGGATAGTTAAACAAGTGATGTTTTGGCGCTCAGTTGAAGACGAGGGGTGTAGGAGACTCACTTCCTCATATGGGTGTGAAACAAGTCTCTTTCAATTATGTCCAGTAAGGCCTGCATGCAATGAAATTGTTAATTGACAGATCATAGAAAGCACCCAAAATCAAATTTATGAGAAAGTTGGTCAAACATGGAGTAGACATTACCTTATGCTGAGCAAATATCAAAACTCTGTGCTGCCCAACACTAATGGTGCCCTCAGAACTGGATGCATCCACGCCTATTCCACACTCTTCAAGGATCTCCTGAAGAGCAACCAACTTGGGAGAATGGTGGAGTTTATGAAGTTCTGAAATAATGTCAGAACTTGCAGGAAAGAGCTCAGACAAAACATACATGAGTGAATCAGGAATCTTTTCACCAACGACAAGTAACGGATGACTACAAAGTTTTAGTAAGTATTGAAGTGCCTGAAACAAAAGTAGGATAAACATCAGGTCATAAAAAACTGACTAAACTGAAGAACTTATCACATTACCTGGAAAACATGCGAAGATGCTTTGGGTGAAGCACTATTTCCTTCTGTATCTGCCGACTCATTCAATTTTACCATACTTGATATTTCTTGTCTTACATGTGAACCAGAAAACTGTTCATAAAGTTTTAATTGCGCAGGGCTCAGGTCACAATATCTGTCCTGAATGATTTTCTCAGGTAGATCAGACAAGACTTCATCTTTTGTTCGACGGAGGAGGAAAGGCATGACCTATTGGACATTAGAACTTTCAGCTGGGGATTACAAATAAATAAATAAATAATAATGATGATGGTGATGATGATGATGGTGATGATAATAGTAATAATAGACAAGTAACTTTCAGCTGAAACCAAAATTACATTCTTACATATAAAAAGAAAGAAAGAAAGAAAGAAAGATGTTTACCTGCTTGTGCAAAGCTTCCATAGCGAGTGCCCCTGCTTCAGCATCCTTGGCAGAACATTTGGAATCTCTAGCTGCCAGTAATGGTTTTCCATAAGTGGCCTGAAACTGTTGACATAAAATCAACAGTTGTTAGGACACATGAGAAAAACATGAAATTAAATTGAAGCTAGCAGTTGATAGTGAAATCAATAGGAGAAAGGATGAAGCAGACAAATCTGGTCAACAGCCTAAAATTGTTTTAGTCCGCAAAGAATCATATCCATTTAAACAGATCCAGCAAGATAGTACAGTAATATTCAACCATTTTCTACACCATTATCTTCACTGGGAGGCTAGGCAATAGTTGATAGAACTGGTAATCTGAAGTTTATGTATGTTCAAACAATGAACAGTTTGTGTCCTGACCATATCCATGGATCCATCTACACATAAACAAGCACAAGTGATGTGCTCCAATTATACCCATCTAACACAATTTCATACTGTTTCTTTACTAAAATAATTCATGATATTCTAATTTTCAGTGTATTATAAATCTACAAATGTGTATTCAGAATACCTGCATGTTAAAGTTCAATGTGTCCAAATTTACTGAGTTTGATATAGGGACACCTTAAACCATTCCATAAATTTCATCCAAAACACGATTGCATACGAACATCCATCAAGTTACACTATAATGTAAATTACTTCTACAATGTATTTGAGTTCTTGTAATCATAGTTATCAAATGTGCATAAATGTTGGTTGACATGCCATAAGCGCATATCTGCACATATGCCATTCAGGGCCACATAGGTGACACAGAATTGTAAATAACAATCCAAATAATGGTTATGGCAGCTTTGCCAACTAATTAGAATTTTACTTTATGCTGCTGCACCTTATTGAGTGTATGTGGCTTATCTTCCCACCACTTTAGATGGATGCACTCTGCAGGATTATCGAAGTCATAGGCTCAAGTAGAATAAGCATATTAGAATTTGGAGATTCTATTTTAAGAATCTCACTAGAACTACTTCAAACATACATTAACTAGTTATCTTACAATTAAATCAGGTGTTCACATAATAGGAGTACCACATTGATACACAGAAGCAATTAGAATATGAAGATTCTGACTCCATTATAGTTTATAAAATTGGAGTTTTCTTAGTAGGGCTTAGATACGATAAGTATGACAGACTAGAGAAATTGTTGGTGGAGGGATATTCGTCCACAGTAATTGCTAGGGCTAAGCATGGGGAAGAACGGACTTGGAGATATTGGCATCTTATGAGAGAGAACGCAGATAAGAGATAGGAGTGACTTCTCCTAGGGTCCACAGATTGGCTAATGGAGATGCTGATTTCCTCATTTCCTTGCTATAACATGAAAGGTGACTTTCCAAACTTTTATGGGTCAATTTTCACCCACCTAAAGAGATTAAGAGATCTCTTGGTTTCTTTCCGGTCTCTTTTTGAGTTTTTTATTTTTATTTTTTATTTTTTTTGTTTTTGTTTGTGGATTTTTTTTTTTTTTTTTTTGTATAATCCTTCTTGAAGGACTTCTGGTCCTTCTTTGCATCATTTAATTTTTGTTAACAATATTATTATTTATAATATAGATGTCTATACGTTAATACATATACTGTTTAGTAAATGGAATTCCTATTTTATGCAATTTCACCTTTTTCTATAGCAGAATATGAGAGGGCCAACATTAGCAGTTCAGTATGTGCTTATCATCAGACCACATTAGATGCATGCATTCCGTACGGGTATCAATGTGATTAGTGTAAGTGGAATAAGTGGATAAAAAATATATATATATATTTTTTTAAAACAACCTCACTAAAACAATTTTAAAAAGGTGTCATCAAGTTAACTTATTTTAGAATTACATTAGATGCATGTACTTTGTAGGAGTACCAAAATGATACACAGATGCAATAAGCGTTAAAAGATCTCGAATTTTATTTATTTATTTATTTATATTCCCGGAACATTATTTTCCCAAAAAAATTTAAACACTAAAATGAGCACTAGAGCATTACATCAATTGGAAGATCATCAAGCAAACATAAAAGAATTAGCCAATGCATCTATTTCATTAATTGAGTGGGAACAGGCCTTCAAATATGTTTTCACTAAAATAAAATCAATCTCATCAAACTCCAACTACTATGTAGCATCCAACGAAATCGAAGGTTGATACTGAAATCTCAAGCTTCATTCATTTTGGTTCCACACTTCCACTTATCATATACTGCAATCAATTATCTACTATTGTCATCAACACTTGGAATCAATAATTGCTTTTATCCATGTTGATGAATATCAATCTGATTTTCTTGTCCTTTAGTTCAATTCCTCTTCCTACTTCTATTCAAAAGCTCTGAAGTTAAAAAAACCCAAAAATCATGCACAGCTTCTGGATTACAAGGCCATTTAACTGCTCTATATCACAAAAGCAACACTAAAAAGAGAATGGAAACAAAAACCCTCCAAAATTTAATAAGCAAGTGATAAAATTCCTCAGTTAAAAAAACTGTACTGATCGTGCAGATATTTGTCAAAGCACAAGTTCTCAAATGCAAGAGCCACGAAGAAGATAGCCTTAGAGAAATTCAAATATTTTGAAAAGAAGAAGAAGATGATACTAGAATCAATCCTAGAGAAGACCTCAGACCTCCAAATTCTTTGAATCACTCACAATAATGCAGCTTCTGTAATATTCATTCATTAAATTTAAAGAACGACTTACAAGCCTATATATAGAGCTCTGACAAAGTCTATTCCTAGTCTAGTAAGTTAATAGTAACTAACATGAATGAGAAATGAGTAACTATAAGGAAATAGCAACTAATTATAACATATAAACACTTTTTTCCATAAGTAAACTAGGCCTGGATACCCAAACTCCCACTGAAAGCTGTCTATCCAATGGTCTAACCAAATCAAAGTAATGCACTGTGAAATATGCCCTCTTTTGGTCTGCCGATACACCTTAATGGGGAGTGGTTGCTATCGCTAAGAATAATCTTCAAAATACCCTAACTCCCTTTTTCTGCCACATGATCTTCAAAATTTTAATTTTAATAATGCTCACATACTCCACAAAAATAACCTCGATTGAATAGCATATAAATCTGAGAAGCAATACTGCATGACCTAAATTATCTATAATAATTGCAATAAGTAAATGAGTATATACAATAAAAATAACTCAGATGGTACAACACATACTTGTCTCTCTGTTCCAAGAAACCCTGGCATTAGAAAGTCAAAAAGGGACCACAAATCCAAGACGTTATTCTGCAATATATGGAAAATCAATTGTCAGGCATACTGGAACTTCTTGTTCAATATTCAGTTGAGTTCTTATACTGGAAACAAACCTGGATTGGTGTTCCACTCAGTACGAGGCGGTGCTGGGCTTTCAACTGTTTAACTGCACCTGTAATTTTTGACTTCGAGTTCTTGATGATATGCCCCTCATCTAAAATACAGTAATTCCAGAGAAGCTGTCCAAGATGATCAATATCTTTACGGACCACATCATATGATGTTATAATGACATTATGCTTATCAAACTGATCCCGTAGAGAAATGCGCTCTTGAGCAGAACCAACATATTGGAGCATAGATAATACAGAAGTATCGATGTACTTCTCTATCTCATATGCCCAATGTCCAACAAGTGTTGATGGGCAAATTATTAATGATGAAGGAGGAGCCTCGCTATTATTTAATGCGCGGTGCTCTGCTATGTCAGATGCCACAATTGCTGAGGCTTGAAGTGTTTTACCTAGCCCCATATCATCACATAAGATTCCATGAAGCTTGAAACGCCTTAAGAAAGCCAACCAGTTTATACCTTCCTGTTGATACCTACAAGCACCAAAAAAGTCATTATAGCTTACAATTAAAAAGTTACAAGCCATACAATATTTACTAGGATTCCATTTCACAAAACTCAAAACCAAGGTTTTGTGAACTATATTCGTCTATAGAGTTGAATTGTTAGATCCAACTAAGAATTATTACATTATACAAATGGGAAAAAGAAAATAATATATAAAAAATAGCAAACTAGGAAAAAGAAAGCCTTGAATGAGAAAAAAAAAAAAAAAAAGTTATGAAACCAAGAATAGTTTTTTTTGGCTCCAAAACTGAGTACTGACATTCCAAAGACACTATTTAAGAAAGCATTCCACTTGTAGGATTTGGGGGGGTGGGGGGAGAGAATTTTGATGAGAATAAGGAAAAATGTGTGGCAGAGGATCAGAACTTTACAGAGTTCAGCCATCCTGAACAGGTATTATATTATGCTAACACCACCGAAAAATGGCTAGAAAGGCCCACTTGCAAATTAAAACAATGCAAGTACAAGGTGTTTTGATGTGATCATGGAATCTCAATTTATCAAGGGAAAACAAAACATAAATACACCCAACCCCAAATATACATATAGACATATATTGGTGACCAAAATTTATTTACAATAAATAAAAATAGACAGTCATTCCTACCTCCGTAGTGTCACTTTTAATTCAGTGCAGAGCTTGTAATCATCAATATGGGAATTGTCGAGGAGTTGCTCAAGAAATTGTACATCTTCTGTATTTCTTGATAATCCTTCACTCAGTCCAACAGGTGAGGGAAGGCCCCGTGCTAATGGAAGAAGAGGTACAATCGCAGCAAAACTGCGTGTCACACTCTGTCTGACAGAATGGTCACAGTCGCCCATGCATCTAAGAAGGGGGACAACTAACAAAGGAGCATAAGGGACCAGCTCCACACCCAATCCCTGAACAAGCAGACTAACAAGAATGCCAGCACCTTGTCTGGTATGAACAGAGGTCATATCCTCTAACATAGGAATGACATTTTCAAGTACTGCTCCCATCACGCTTATTGTATTTGACTTGGCCATTGAAGTAATACACCTGGAAGCAGCTAATCTAACAGCAACATGGCAATGGCGTACACACTTGAAAATGCATGGGAGAAGTGTAAGCAGTTTTGGTTTCAAAGTCTCATCCAGCATATGAGAGATAGAACGCACCACCTGCAACTCGGAAACCATATAAAAAAATAAGACAAAGAAAGATAATCGAATATAAAAATTCAACGAGGACAAGGGTCCAGACTGATGATTCAATTCAACTAAATGACTAATTACAAACAGGTAGTAAGAACTAGAGAACAGTTCAATACTTCAATTTCTCACAATGTACGTGTTCAATCACTCACAACGTGCACAAAGTTTCACATATGATCATGACACATCAATTAAGGACACAGCCGACAAAAAGCAGAACAAGTTAATTCTCAGCAAAAAAAAAAAAAAAAGTGTCTACATCTCATGATATTGGCTTTGCAAGAAGGATTCATAAACTCAAGAAAATACAGTTCGATAAAAACCTAGCATTGCCTCGGGCTTCAAGGCATCTCTAAGAGAAATGGAGACAAATATAAACTTAACAATAAATCAAGTAGAAAATGAAATTGAAAATCCCCAAGCTTCAAAGCTAGTTTATCAAGATGCATTTGTATAAAGTAATTAAATGAATGTTTAGTTCGAGTAAGAGAGGAATTTGGTCTAATCACAATCCAAGTTTGCATCAAAATTAAGAAACTGTTTTCTCTATACAAATTTCGCTTTATAAATCGACCTTCAGTATCGGATGTTGACAAGTAACTCTGCACAAAAAACTTGAGATATAAGTTGTCAATGAAGATTAAAAAGGCCTGAAACTGTTCAAATGAGATGAAGTCTAAGAATATAAGAGTACATGTAATAGAAAATATAAGAGATTAAATTCTAAAAAAGGATATGTTGCAGGCTAAGGACTCACCGGTGTAACAATTATGTAGCACAGACATGGACATGACAATACAGATGCATTAATACAGAAAGTCCTAAAATGGTAGGATATTGATACAGCAGGGACACATCAATAACTAAATATGTATTTATATTATCTCTAATTATATCATATATAGAAAACATTAATTTTGATTTATCTAAAATACAATGCTAATAATTGGTAATCCTAATAATAAAATTTAATAATTAAAAATTGAATTTAACCATCTCTCTCCCTCTCCCTCTCCCCTCCAGGAGTATGAGAACCAAGGGGCTTTGAGCAATCAAAATCCTCATTTACACTTTCTTTCCTTTTCTTTTCTTTTTTTCTTTTTAAATAGCTCACACTTCTGTTGTTTTATAAGTACTTTTTTTTAGAAGAAAAAATTATGGTTTTGAAACCCGTATGAATTTTAACAAACCAAAGCAAATACAAACGACATTGGCGCGCCATAAATTCCTACATTTGAGAAAATACATCAGAAAGAACAAATCTTAAAGAACGTCAAAACTATAAAATCAAGGATGGTAAAAACCTGGATATTATTTATCAAGACTTGAGGATCCTTAATGGATTCAATAGCTATCATAATTTGCTTTTCGTCCTCGGGAGTCAACCCCTCAGGACTACCAGGCCTAAGAACTTCAGTAAGGCAATCCCACAGTTTAGGAAGTTTCTCAAACAATGAGGCCCCAAATTTCTCACACAATTGCTTCAATGCAAGCTCAGACCCTCTTCTGCTAATAAAGCCCTCAACCCTTGACCGGTCTTCACCACCAGCAAGAACGTGAACCTTTGACTTCTGTTTACCTGTAGAGCTCACAAAGGAAAGGAGATCTTGATCTTCAATAATCTCCATAGAACATATGACTCCAGCTTGAGGTGTCTCAGAAGGATCCATGCAGGTTAAGCTACAAATATTCTTAATTAGTTTATCGTTTGGACCAGGCCTACGTGCAATACAGTGACAAATAAGCTCCGCAAGTGCCTCGGCTGCCTTCTGTTGCAGTATTTCCTCCTTTAAAACGAATGCAATACAAATTAGAACTAAAAGAATGTATGTTAATGTTTGATCAAACTAGTCAAAATGTTATATGCAATCCAAATAGTCAAAATCTCTAAAATACTACCTGCTCTCTTTTAATAGAAGCCATTAAAGGCAAAATAATTGGATTAAGTCGTGCAGGAAGCTCTGACATCCAGACAACTGTGGCAGCAACTAAGGAAGAGACAGTAATATGCAAATTGCTCTGCAGATTTTTCCAAAATAAAAAAGAACGTTACAAAGAGAAAGACCATAAAACCATTGGTTCATTTTAACCAACATCAAAGTTCAGCATAATAAAACTTGCATGATTACATCAAATGTACCTGAACACATTTTAGATAGCCTGAAGTTGTCAAAAGTCTTTGTTTTAATGATTCTAAATCGTCAATAATGTGCCTTCCAGTAGATTCTTTATCAGTGGTATCATGACTCAGCAGTGAAAGTTTTGATGCAAAATTGATTGCTTCATCCGCACTCAAGCTTTCCAGGTCAATTTTGATGGCTGACAACGTATTCTTAAACAAGCCAGATAACTCGACATCACGGAACAGCTGACTGGCCTCATTGCGCATCTTAGCATATGTCCTTGAAAGCTCGGCATAAGGAAGAAGTGAATCTTTTGTTGGGAATGCAGGGTCGGCGCAAGCTAACAAATCCAACAACCATTTTTTAAAATGCTCGGAAAAGACAGGCAGAACTCCTTCAGTTCCAGAGTGGTCCCCGCTTTTGAGCTCTTTGAACAAAGAAATAAGAACCATGGAAGCCACCTGATGAACATAAGCAATAAATCAGAGAGAGAGAGAGAGAGAGAGAGCAGAGAGCAGTTGTATTTCCTACTAAACTCAAAAGTACAAGTGCTACCTGCCGCTGGACCCCAGACAAAGAGTTTAGGGCCTTCCACAATGGGTCAACTACACATTGCATAGACCCCTCATGCAGCTTAGAAGCAAAGATGCCCAATGCCGCTGCAGTAACTACTCGGGTACGAGTTACTGACATTTCAATGTCAGCACCAACAATGATTTTCACAGAGTTAATGGAGGCATCTCCATTTCTTTCCTCTGTATTTGTTCCTTGAGCAGAATCCAAACCAATGTTTCTACAAGAGTCATTTTCAAGCTTCACAGCTCTCATCTTAGCTGCTGCTCTAAAGTGACTTTTGCGAGGAAGAGCCACTGGCCAAAACATTTTTGTAGCATCTAATGGTGAACCATATGGAGTAGTTACAAGTTCTATCCAAGAAGACATATATGACCTCGCAGCAGTTTCCAAGTCTTCAACAGGGCACTAGCAACAATCAAGAATACAAGAATAGCAAATGTGAGAAAAGCTAATATATACTCAATAAAATTTAGAAGTAGACAAAAAGCAAAGCTAATATAGTAGCAAATCCAGTTGTCTCTTATGTTCTAATATCATTAATGTTTGCGAAGTATCAGCATGCATTTGCACTTTTAGTGGTATAGAAGTAAACTTCAAAATTATTCACTAGTTTACATTATTAAAATTAAAAACAATAGAAAAATACAGTAATAATTTGCCCGCTTCAAAATAGCTGCACAATTGTCCTAGGAATCACTCCTACAGATAAGAAAGCATCACATCTTCTTAGGGTTTGAGGACACTCAAAACCAGCAGTAAACAATAGAAAACTTTCATTCAAAACTAAAAGAAAGTCATACGAGGCATATATGTGTAGTGCCTACAACTTAACCCCAATAATAACCAATCTGGTTCTTGACCTCATATTAATAACTAACATAAACATAAATAAAGACTCAAAAATACTAACTAATTTAATAATACAGTACTGTGACCAGCACAGAAATGTAAGTGTTCAGTGTATCACACTACAGTAACATGAACAGCAACACAAAATAAATCTACTTATACTCTGAAGTGGGGCCAGCCTCACCATCATCCCACCACATTAAAGCCTGACGTAAAAACACCTGTTCCTTCTTGGTCATTCTATATACTTTAACCAGTTGATTTCTCTCACATCACTTCTACAATCCTCATTCCTATAAAGTCAAGAGTGAAATTCAACACACTGAACTCACGCTCTCAAAGAAGAATGTAGATCCCCCCCCCCCCCCGCCCCCCTCTTCTCTCTCTCTCTCTCTCTCTCTCTCTCTCTCTCTCCGATGCAGCCCATCCGGTTTCAAGTTTCCAAGCAGCAGAGATCAATTATAAGCCACTAGAAATAATAACTGTTTGGGATAATTTGACCTTTTCAGCTTTCTCTGGGATTTTAAATGCAGATTACACATTAAAATTAATTTCGGGGGTAATTTAGTAAGAGCATAAAATTTTGAGTTCTAGAATTTAGTGTTTTTAAGTTATTACAGTTGACAAGTCTTTTTAGACTTTTAACTGTATGGTCACGAAACTACACAACATTTATGTTAGTTATACGATGACAAAAAAATTTAGTGTTGTTACATTACATTGTAAATGAAGAATTCTGGAAGGGCGTTTGCTGACAAAAATTTGAACATAATCCTTAGATTTCTTTCCCACAGTTCGTCATTTGAGTTTGTGATTGGTGGTTTCCTTCTCCTTTTTTTCAGAATAATAGGCAATTAAATTGAGTGCCTGCAATCTGGTCCAGGGATCCTGACAACCCAAACCCTGAAATAGTTGCTGTCCAAAAATTCCAGCCACTTATTAACTTAAAAGTTTAAGCCTATTCCAATCCTAATTCATCCACAAAGCCTAGTACCCTTCTTCCATCCAAACAAAAACATAAAATCACAAACTTTGCTTTGGCCCAACATAACTGATTGCAAACAGCATCCTTCTAGTGTTGTCCTATGTCAAATTCTACATTTTTAAACTTTTATGTCAAATTCTACATTTTTATACTTTTCTACAAAGAATAACTTATTACAAATCTTTCCTTAGAGTTGAAAAGTTTTAAATGATAGTAGTTCTTACCCTATCATGCTACAATTTTTTTCTGCTATGCAAATTAGAGCCTATTATGCTACAACTTTGTTCTGCTAGTTGTGCAATTAGATTCCCCCTTTCAGTTTGCTTGTTCTCCATCTTAGCATGATAAGATCATCAAATTCTACATTTAAGATTACTTTGGTCCATAACGTATTAATCGACAAGAGTTATCCATCTCTGTTGCGTTTATAAGATCCCCTTAGTGAGTTGTTTATTTTCTCTTTCAGAAGAAAAGAAAAATTGAAGTACGTTTAAATACTTGAATTTTAATCAAAGATTTGAATTATTAAATCTCAGGATGCATTTATTTCTAAATCATACCTCGCACCCACAATTTCAAAACTAGGAATTGGGAGATTAAATTCAGTCTGCAGATTACAGCTAGATCCAAATCAGGATCATAAAAAGCCTTTCCAAACAATGGATTTGGATTGGATTCACAAAATCTAAATCTACCCACTCTACTGCAAATCCAAAAGCTTCCTAATAAAATTTCATAGAATTCAAAAAATTAAATTTAACCACAAAAATTAAATCCATTTTATAGAAAAATAAACGGCAATCCACAGATTGGTTGCAATTCTATAAAATCACCCTAAACATTTCTTCTATATAAATAAGAACACATTTCAAGTATATATTATATAGAGAAGAAAAAAATTAACCGATGCCCATTTTTTCCTAAATAATGGAGACTTCTTAAATAATGAACTACCAAAATAATCAACTTAATAGACCATAGAAATTAAATCAAAACCAAAACTTGAAATTGTAAAGTTGGAATCCAATTCAAATTAGGATTCAAGTCTAAAACTGCAGGAACCGATTCATTGTTATGGAAAGAAGAAAAAGAAGAAGAGAAAGAACAGGTAATTTGTACGAGATTTATGTTCTCATATGCCAAAAACAATTGCAATAAAATACCAAGGATTCTCAACAATCAGAGAGTTAGAGAGAGAGAGAGAGAGAGACCTGAACAAGAAGCCTCCAAACCCTCTCTGAACATTGCAAAATTTCCTCATTTGATTCCAGCAGCAAATTCTGAAAAACAATCCTAAGAGTATCCCCCAAAATAAAAGAAGGCCAAAAAGAACTAGTGGAGGGCTCAGAGATGTTCCTTTTGTATCCAGCTTCAAGCAGCCGCTCCTGCCCAAGAAATTCTTCAGTGATTCAACAGTAGAATAAAATCATTTTGAGTGCATACACATACTATTTTATATAGGAATACACTGAAAACAATGAAGAAAACTTTTGCACACAATAAGATAAACATAAGAAGATTGAAAGAATAGAGAGGGAGAAACAGATACCAAGAGAATTGCAGACACATTGACAGATAAATATCTGGAAACCAATGGACACAAGCACGCATACATAAGTGTGCACATAAAAAGCAATGAAACAATTCTATTTTCTGTGCACAATCAGATTAAACCAAAAATAACACACAGATTAATGGCTTTTTTAAATAATAAAAAAGATTGGGTCTTAGCCTGTTTAACAAATAAAAATATAAAATTAAGCAATTGACATTTTTACAAGGATAAAATGCACAAAATCTAAGAAAAGTTTACCAAGGTGCGAATAGCAGAATAACGGACTGATGAGATACTGTGCCTCATAAACGGCCATAATCGTGGGGCCAAAGTTGATAACATATAAGGATTTTCTTGTGGATTTGTTCCTTCTCCAAGATCATCAACACAAACTACTTCATTTAGATCAAATTCTTGTTTCTCTTTCGATGTCAATGCCCCCAACATCTTCGGGATTATTTCTTCCTGAGAATAGATTTCTGCCAACAGATTCATTACACTGCAACACAAATAACAAGCTTTAAAAAAATTCTCAATGTATATTTTTCTCAGGGATTTAAACTACCATACAATTTGACTAGTCCCACTTTAAGAATGATAAATGGTTTACCATTTATCCTCAAAGTTTAAACTTTATAGAAATCAATATTACGGTTCTAAACTACAGATTACTTTCCAGGTGTCACAAAACATTCAACTCTTTAAAACTTTAATATGCCTACATTGACTTCTCTGGTGCCATTGTGATTATAACAGGACATGTGGTCCCTCCTATAAAGCCACTGCAGGTTAAAAGATGTTTTTTGGAAATCTCAATCCTGCCGTTTATGTAGCCTACCTATATATTGTGCATTTGTGTTTGTGCACACTTCCTTCGTTTTAGTCTATCATTGCTATAAAGAAAGGGCTTGTTTTGGTTTTATCTACTTATATTACAAATTGTAGATAAAACCAAGACAAGTCCTTTTTCTTTATAGCAATGATAGACTACAACTAAGGAAGTGTGCACAAACACAAATGCATAATATATAGGTAGGTTCAAAAATGCCAGGATTGAAATTTCCAAAAACATAATTTTGAATCTTAATTATATATCATTGTCTCTCTTAACACTTCCAAGATTTTAATTTAAAATTCCAATTTTTAGTAAACTCTATTATTTTTGCAAATCAATACCAGTTTTGACATCCCTACATTTTGACCCTCAATATTTCCATCAAAATCAATATTTATTTCTTGCTCCCTAGAACAAAGCAGCAGCAATCAAGGCATTGGTTTATAAAATGAGTACCAGTTAGAATGAGAATGTCAATATGTGCAAGTGTCCGCACAATAGAAAATAGATATTAAATAAATCCATTACCGTATGGTTTACAATCAAGCATGGCCCCAATCAGAAAGTGCTATTGAAGGAATCATGTAGACACATAGACAATCTCAATGATTTAAATAAGGTATTTTGGGTTTGCTTGGGTTGTAAGAGTGTGTGTATATATTTATGATTTTAACATATTAAAAATTCAAAAAAAGAAAAAAGGAAAAAAAAAAAAAAAAAAAAAAAGGGAAAAAGGAAAAATAAAAAATTTAAAAAATTTATATTAAAAAAAATATTTAAAAGAAAAAAAAAAAAACTGTAAAAGTACCTGCTAGTGCTTGGACTTAGATCATCCAAATCAAGTAAAATATCCCACAGTACCATAATAATGGATTGCAACGTTTGACCCTTAAGAGAAACAATAGCAGCTGCAGTAGGTATTAAAGCATCCGCAGCAACTGCACGGACATCATCATCAGGGTCCTCCAGCCCGGCTTTACAGGCAGGGAGAATGTAGCCAAGCAAATCTTGAAGCATATCCTAGAGTCAACAAAAACCATGCTTGTGTAAAGGAGAGAAGCAAAAACAAATGCATGAAATAAAACAAATAGAAGAAATCATGAAGCATCTTTGGATGAAAATTAAAAACCACTGTAGATAGCTAATTTTTATCCATGAAAGAGTCGCAAACCATTTTAAAATGAGATTAAGATTTAGGATCTTATTTTCTTCACCCGAAGAGAAGAAAATTGCATCATCAGCAAAATGAAGATGAGAGACCTTACTCTTTGTTTCCCTACCCTCAAAACTTCCACTAAACCCCTCAACTCTGCTCAAGCAATCAAATAATTAAAAATATCCACAAGAGTAAACAAGAAAAGGGTAAGAGGATCTACCTGCCAAAGTTTTGAGGCCCTAAATCACCCTTTTGATTCACCATTAATGAGAACCGCAAAATTTGAAGATTCCAAACAACCCTCATCCACGACCTCCATCTAAACGCAAAATTTTTCCCACTCATAACAAAGTAAAGCTAGTTTTACTTGGTGTAATGACGTGATTAAGAAACAATCACCTATTGTTGGTCCCACCAAAATAGGGTCCTAGGAGGGGTGAACTGGATTCAGTCCTAACCTTCAATATTGACGAAG
Source organism: Hamamelis virginiana (assembly GCA_017140935.1). Lineage (NCBI taxonomy): Eukaryota > Viridiplantae > Streptophyta > Magnoliopsida > Saxifragales > Hamamelidaceae > Hamamelis > Hamamelis virginiana. The sequence goes on from JAESVK010000935.1 coordinate 234,068, forward strand.
TAGCCGCTCTAAAGACTCGAACTTACGCATTCACACTCAATAGACCTATAATTTTGCCATTGCACCGAATATGACCCCTTTAAAAACAACTTTAAAAATTTACTTTCGAAACAACTTTAGACTATGAGATTGCCTTCTCAAAATCCACTTCAAAAACAACTCCTTCCCTATTGGTCTTACTCTAATATTTTGTTAGAAGAGTGCTTATCATTATAAGGGTATGTGTAACTTTATACAATTTAGTATAAATACTAAGATAATAGAGAAAACCACTCATTCACATCATGTCATATTTTTCTTCACTTCTCTTTCTTCTTCTTGATTTTTATTTCTTTTTTAACAAACTCATAAATCAACTTGATATCAGAGCAATCGAAGAGTGCTGCTAGTGAAAGGAAGCTGGGATGTTTGTACGGCAATGACGTCATTCATACAGACATTGTATGGACGATGATGCCATCACAACAATTAAGTTAGGCAGAAAAAACTATCTTGCTTGGTCACAATTAGCAATGTTATTTCATATTTGTCATAAGTAGGGTAAAAATAGGGTAATTGAATAGAAAAATTAAAGAAACAAAGGGAAACGATCTGTCGTATAAGAAGTGAGAGGCTGAAAATGCTCACACATTTTAACATACTCTTGTTGTCTATCCAAAATACGTACATACACACACACACACACACAATCATGACTTGGTTTCTTCATTTGATGCAATTGAAGATTAGTAATGGGTCTTTGTTTTTATGAATAACTAAGGAGATACAGGATACAATAAGACAGACTTACTTGAAGATGGGTAATGTGACACAAATCTATGATTTTTGAAACACAAAATTCATGAGACTGAGAAGGAAGATTTATCTCTAACATCTTATTCATATACTACAATGTTTTTGACAGAAGTTAGATCATTATCAAAATATTCAAATTGATTGTCGTGCAGATCCTTCCAAATTTTAGAGATTGGTTGAACAACAGTCGAACTTTGGGTGTTAAACATGTTTAAATCGTGAGTTTGATCAGATACATATTCAAATTTTGAGTAGTACGAATGGTGGAAGCTGGGGTTGTTTGGGCTGTTTAACATTTTGGGAAATTTACACTAGCCTTCCAAGGTCAATGTATATTTCCCAAAATGTAAAACCAAAGTAGGGGGAGTGGAAGTGAATGCAACACAATGCATTTCAATAAATCCTACAATCTAACTGCCTATTGAGGTCAGTATAAATTTCCAAAAATGTAAAACAACCTTCATGACCAAAAGTACAGGAAGTGAAAGTGAATGCAACACAATGCATTTCAAGTATGGGGAGTGAAAGTGAATGCAACGCAATGCATTTCAATAAATCCTAAACCCTAACTGCCTAGATTTCTCTACATGAATCCTTTTTCACCAATGAGCTCTATCCTGACCCCATGTAGTTGGAAATTGGAATTAAGGCTTTGTTGGTTGAGTTGTTAAGTTGAATTCTATCTGGGGCCATATGCTCCTTTAGATTGGAGGCCATAATTTTTTTTCCAGTTGCCTTAACGGATGCTCTTTTTGGCCTTCCTCTTAACCTCATAGCACCTATAACATGGATCAGATCACTCCTCATCATTGGGACGCCTATTGGACTTCATTGAACATAGCCATTAGCCACTTTTTATAGACTAACAACCAAAATAACAACAAATCTTAGGCTTGAAATCAAACTACATATAAACATCCATTAAGACCCTAATTAAAATAACTTAAAAAAAATACCAAAATACCCCTACCAACTCATTGCTACAGTATAGGGGACAGTGTTGCTACAGAAGCATGAACAATACTTGATTTGGTGCCCACAAAAGTGAATTGATATTCTCTTTAAATTAGAAAATTATGAGTAACTAAAGTCTACCAATTATAAGACTCAAAATTAAGCAACTAAACATCATGAAAAACTACCACGGACACACTTTGGACAAAAAAGTATCCTAGTCTTAGGTTTCCAAAGAGGATACATCTCTCTAACCAAGCTATGCTTACCGCATCACAACATGTTCCACACAATTGTAGTCACATGCAAACCAAAACATACCAAATTCCCTAATAGATTGGCTAAGATTAGGCAAGTGCTAAAATAATTGTATAACAAACAAGCAAGAACAAGCTGATTTTGATCAAAATCTATAAATGGGTAACATATATTATGACATGGAGAAATCATCATTTGATTAAAGTGATTATTCATTTATCCCACTCTTCTGGTCAAAATCAGCATTGTAACTCAAGTATTTTTCCAAGGTGCCCTATCCCCAAGCAGGTTAGCTTTTATTTTTGTTAAAGCCCTTCCATCTTCTTTTGTTCCTCTAAGTCTACACTAGGCTAAGACTTAATAACTAAATAATAAAGGAGGGCAACTTGTCTGAAGTAACTTAGGAATTATGTCTAATCCGCAAAGATGGGTCGTGGGAGACTGGATAGGGAAATCTTTTCGATAAGCACTCTTGCTATCAGGGAACAAATGGTGATATGATCAAGTATCCTGACAGCATAATCATCAAATTTATACAAAGAGTTGTTCTTGCCATTATGGATCACTTATTATTGAGTTGTCCTTTTGCATCGGCTATTCAGACCCAGCTTTCTTATTTTCTTCTCTCTCTCTCTCTCTCTCTTCCTTTTTTGAAAGATGGTGTAAATTATTTAATTTTTTAGACTAAAATGGATGTAACATGTAGACAATGTAAGAAGTTTGACTTAAACCTTTTTGGATTCATCTCATCCGGTGTCCTGATCTAAGCCAAAGATATTTGAAAATCTCAGAACGGTCTGTTGCTAAAGGAAAATTTCTCTGTTAATTATCATACAATGCATCTTAAAGAGAAATAGATACATTTGATACATTGAGACACCTGAATAGGATTCTCTATATTATATAATAAATTTTCTGTTCCATAGATCCAAAATTGCAAGGAATTTCACTTCTCTTACTTTCTCCAATATCCATAAAGGGTTGTAGATATTTTTATTTCCACTTTATTATATTATATATAGAGTAACTCAAATCATTTAACTCTGTATACACATCATCTACACAGGTACATCCCAATTCTTAAAAAGTAAGGAATTCCATATTTGCGACTATCACACAATAGTGCAAAAGAATTGTTGAGCACATACACCCAGTTTCCTTTCAGGTACCACAATCTGTACAGTTCAAGGCACCAGATAATACAAGTATACAACAGAACCACCATAAAAACAATGATAGGTAATCAATGTGTGGATGTGTGGTAACACCCTTGAGTTCTAGCATATCTGAATGAGCACAAGGATACTGCACACAACAAAGTTCTACCTGTCGCACAGCGACCAAATACTTGATCCCCAAAAGGCTCCCATGACGGATTTCCCATTCTGATCTACGCTGAAAGAAGATTAACAATAAAAGCATAAAAAACATCATACAAGCAGTAAATATATAGCCAATGGCTACAATATCATAGAGGACTGAAGCATCTTCTTACATGATATTTACCTGCATTTGCAGCAAGATCTTCAATGTTTCATGAACTAATGAGGGATGCATATACTTAAGCACGACACCTAATGCTTGCGAGCAAGTTTCTCGTACTGGGGCAACAACCTGATCAGATACATAATCTCCAAAACTACCAAAAAAAAAACAAGTAAAATAAAAATTAATAAAAATATAAAATAAATGAAAATAATTTAAATAAGGACCTTGAAAGAGAAAGATCTGTAATATCACCATAATTGTTATTATTACATGAAACAGATGAAAGAAAAGCACCATGCAATGAACTAAAGGGCTTAGGTTAGCACTAGAAGGTATTATCACACATAGGATATTGTTCCCTATCAAAGTATCAAGTAACTCAACTCAATAAAGCCTTAATATCCCAACTACATGGGATCAACTCCTATCAAGTAACAAACAAAAAATCGATAAAAAAATCGACAGAAAAGATAAATTTTAAGATTAAAAAAAAAAAAACAAAACAAACATACCGGTCCAATGATAGTACACACAAGAAACGAATGGCACAATCTTGAAGAAATTCGGAATTTCTAAGCCAAGAATGCCTAGCCAGTTTAGCAAAGCCCATCAGCTCACAATTGTCAGGAAGATTTTTCAGTACATCCGCCTTTTCTGTGAAAACCTTATCCTCACAGTAATCCTTTGGCTCAAGCATATCAACAGCTTCTTTACAGGAATCAAATGTCCCATCAAGGTAAGATTCGGGCTCCACCTTAACAGAACTAACATTTAGTTGACCATTAACCGTCCCTGCAGGCAAATTCCATCCATTATCTTCAACCTTTATGGGGTTATCAAAGTGAACATCCTCACTGGCAGATATCTTAGTATCCATCAATTGAGATGACGCATCCTCAAACTTTGGCCTTTTCAGGTTTGGCTCAGCATCATCAGCCGGAACTTGCATATTCAAATCAATTTCTCTCTCTCTCTTCAACGTGTTTAAATTACATTTATCTTGTAATTCAACAAACAATGCACCATCCGAGCTCAGGTCAGGCATAAATACTCCAGCAGAAGCACCTTGATATGTTAAAATTTCTCTTAAAGCCATGACACTACCATGACGAACCTCCCAAACTGACAGTAATTTGTCAGAGTCAGAAACAATCATTTGAAAGAAAACCTTTGAAAGATCTAAATGTGGTAAATATACAAAAGCATACCAGGATCAAACATATCAAGGATGAGTTGTTCGACAAAAGTATGGAAAGGCCACCGCCCATCTCCATCATGCTCAAGGCTGTCTTCATCAAGAATAGAATCCATAAATACCTGCGTAAAAAGAAAATTTATAAAAAAAAAAAAAAAAAAGACTACTTCCTTCAAATGTTGCATTTAACACTTTTACGTGGAAAAGGCAAAACAGAAGAAGGTAATTGAGTATAATTCTTTGAAAACCAAACAACAAAACAGGAATCACGTTACAACTGATCATCAAAATATTAAAGCTCTAAACCAAAGACAAACATGTAGCTGAAGCATCCACAATGCACATGGAGAAAAACATGTTAACAGGAATGTGTACAGGATTTCGACGCCAAACAAACAATTGCACTGGCATTGATCTAAGAATTTCAATATAATGCTAACAAAATATAATGTTAGATATAATGCTAACAAAATATAATTCTAGATATCTAGAACAGGTAGCATACAAATTTGATGCGACGACCCCCTTTTGTTTTCTCTAAGCCGCCAAGTATAAAATCAGTATTGGACACTTTAAGAGTATTTCCATATCCTAACTTCTAGTGATTAAAAATTTAAAATATCACACCTAGACATGTACTTGGCCCCACCCAAGTCCATGAAACATAGTTCCACTATACTAAGGGTGCAAGTGTGCAAACATCCTCAATGCAATCTTGCCACTACACCTAGGGCACTGTCAAACCATTCTAGTACCACCAAAAGATCATGCTAATACAACATTCCATTTGAGATCTATATCCATGTACATACACTCTTTCAACACACCTGGACACATGTCAAATGCCTTGAATGTGTCCAAAAATTTATATTAAAAAAAAAAAAAATTGCAACATCGCATGTCTGAAAGAGTTCAAAGTGTCAAACACACAATGGACAAGTAAAAGATAAGTATTTTTTATTTTATTTTTTGCAAGAAAAATGAAACAATTATGAAGAAAAAATATAACATGAGGTATTAATATATATATATATATATATATATATATATAAAATAACAGAGGAGGTATAGTGGCAGTAAAAGTAGTGTACAATATAAATTGTATTGATCATATTTGTTGAGCTTCATATTCGAAGTTATGCAATTGCTTGTTTCAAAATCTTGATAAATTAAACAAAATTATTTAATTGTCTTGGGTCCTTGCCATGTAAATCTCCTACCTTTTCAAGATTTTTCAACTTGGAGTATCAGTGCCGTGTCGTGTAGTATCTATGTCCTGTGTCCATGTTACATAGCAAGAACTAAATCATAGAGATACCTAAGCTTTAAATATATTCTTAAACATTAAATTTAGGGTTGAATTAATACCATCTTGATGGAAACATAAAATGTTCTAAATTTTAAAACAGAAATGCAGGTCATTTGAGCCTACGCGGCAAAGCAAATTTCAAAACTGCATCTAGAGGCAGGAATGACATGAAAAAATGAACCAACTGAAAATAATAATTCAATAATCGTACATACACAAGTCAAACATAGATATTTAATATAAGGGAGCTCTTAAAGAGAAGTAGCACATCACAAGAAACAAAAATGGCTGAACAGAGACAGTGCAGTACCTTACTAGAGCTTAATGAATCCGGACAAAAGCCCTTCGGTGTTATCATATTTGGAGAAGGTAATACCTCTGTATCTCCATCGTCAGACCAATTTTTTGTTTGGTCTTTTGAAGTTGTTTTTGCTTTTCGTTTCAAGAGATTCAATTCCCTTGCACTTGGTCTCTTAGATATAAAACTGGGAACCATATTTACAACTAGTTGCCGGATATTATGTACAGGCTGTGATGTGTAGAACCTATGGTCTATTCCATTTCCATGGGAGTTAAATTTGTGCACAATAAGGTCTTCATCTCTTATCATATCATTGACATCCATGAACTGCTCGCATACATCCAAACCTGTGGACAGTAATAGTCAAATGTTAGTGTGAGGATTATGACAGATTAACATACAATTCAGGACTCTGAGCAGCTGAAAAAAATAAATAAATAAATAGATATATGAAAAGTGAAAACTGACTGAGAAGTGAGAACAACTAAGAAAAAGAAAATATGACGACGACATGAAATGTAAAAAGACAGCAGTTTACAAAAACAGGAACTAAACAACTGAAAAAAAAATTTGTATGAAAACTGAAAAGCAATTGTTTGCACAATATTGAACTTGAGTCCAACTATTTCTAACGCAGAGCTGCCTCAACTCTTCTAATTTAGAGCAGGGGAAAACCAAAAGAACAATAAGGCCGTCCACTTCCGAAAAATCAACTTGAAACTAAAGTCATTCGCCAAAAAACATACAAATTACTTTCCTCCCACATAAACCAGCAAAGAACAAAATGTGGAGATACGCTACATAACCACAAGGACTTTACCCCATGGCCAAACAGTGCAATCCTTTAACTGAACACCTCAGCAAACCAAAAGAACAGCCTTTTCAGAGGTACAACATTATTGGCCAAATTCTTCTAACGAATTTTAAATGAATGAACTTTTAGCTCCTCATCTCCTCCAAGGCACTGTATGAAACACAACAATCCTCCAACTTTCAACAACTTTTCATTGAGCTAGTAAATAGTGCAAGTAGTTCCTTAAATCAATAAGTAAACCAAATAGACCTCAACACATTCCAAAACATCTTGTGCAGAAAAGAGGGGCCATTTGTCAAGTGAGAAGCCACCAAAAGAACTTAGATGAAAAATAAACACAACAGCCGAGCACCCAGTTCCGGGAATCTTAATGACTGAACCCAAGCTTCATTTCTTCACTTCCTGACAAAATTTGACCAGAGATTCTACCTCATGAATAAATGGTTCTCCTAAATGTGGAAATCCAGTCAAATGATCCTAGACCTAATCTAGACAAACTCATCATTGTAGTGAGAAAAAGGCTAGGTAAAGTCTCATCAGCGGACACACCAGACATCTTTCCAAAATCTTACCGTAATGCCTTTGCCTACCAAGATGTGCAAAATCAACAAGGTGATGCTTGTGCTTCTCATCTGTCTTTCTGCATAAAATTCCACCCCACAGCTTCTCGAATCTATTTTCCATCAAAATCGAATGAAGAGGAAGAAAAAGTAGTAGCTTGGGAGGTTAGGTGATAAAGCTCCTAATTGAAACAACAGTCTCTCTTCCAAGACAATATACCTTCCCTGACAAGGTTAGCCTACTCAAAAAACTGCATCCTCAATTGAAGTTACCACATAACTAGCCCCTACTAGGAAACCAAGGAAACTGAAAGATTCATTACCTTACGATCCAGATCTATGTCGAACCTGCAACATATGCAATCCCTCCTACCCCAATGTGCTTAATGTTGTAAAGTACTTTTTTTTTTTTTCTGATAAGCAACAAAATATTATTAAAAGAAGAAGAGGACAAGATGTCCTACAATACAAAAGGAAGTGAAAAAGAAGAACCAAAAAACTACAGTTCAACCAAACAAAACAAAACCCCTACTCGCACACCTCCACCCAATTATTCAAAATAATAAACAAAGGAACACCCCTAAACTCCCTAGACACCGACGCCCAAAAAGAAGTCAAAAAACAAACCCGATCCCACAAACCAACAAAACTATCACACTTATCTTCGAATATACGAGCATTCCTTTCAAGCCAAAGCACCCAAAAAATTGCCATAACAACACATCTCCAAAGAACCATGGCTCTCTTGGAAGATCCAAAAAGAAGAAACTTAATATCCAACATTGCAGAAGACGATTTTGGGGCCACCCAACACATTTGTAAAGTACTATTCTCAGTATGCATTTGGGTCAACAACATTAGAATGGATTTCAACATGCATCATTCCACAAGAATATGGACAATTTCCAAGTCGTCGATGACGAGGAGATGGAGGAGATGGACAATATTTTTTTTAGGTAAATGACATGACCAAGTATTTCCAAGTCACCTCTGAAAATCACGATTTCCCTCCTTTGGTAGGCAAACCCTGAAAGCAAGGATTTTTCTGGGTGCCCGCTTGAATACATGGACAGGGTGAATTTCATATTGGGAGCAATCAGATCACAGGGCCTAACACTCAAGGCATTCATATGATACATTTGATCCCCCTGTGGCCATTGACTTGTTACGTTGTCCTCAGTCTCACCTCAATTTCACTTATAGCTGGCTTCACTTGTGGCCTGCTTTTGTTTATAAGCTTATGCATTCCATGACTTAATTGGACTATGGTTCTTCTCAAGTATGTGGGTATGCTTCCATTGTCAAATGCATAGCCATGGTTCTTTGTTCTTTTATTTATTTATTTTTTTGTTTGTGTGTCGTTCCTAAGGGTAAATAGGTTAATAACAAAAAAAAAAAGTTAAAGTTATGTGTGCAAACACAAACATGAAATCCATACAAGGAATCACTTTCTTTATCTAAACAACAAGTACATTAATCACAAAAAGAGAATACCAAAAAAAAGGGGGACAAGAAGTCCTTAGATACCAAAAAAACAAAGTAACCTTTTTTAAGTAAGCAACCAAAATCTCATCATAGTTAGTTTTCCCATATATCTAACATTGATTGCATACTAATATATTGATAAACCAGTTTTGAAAATTATTTTAAAAATATATGTACCTCCAAACCCGAATTTCTTTAATTTAGTTACAAGAATTTTTTTATTTTTTTTTTTTTAAATGTGTTAATTTTAATTTTTTTTATAATAGTCCATTGAGATGATCAATAACTTTAATATCAAATGAGTCATAAATTGCATTGGACAAATAGAAACTTCTAAACTTTGGACTCTTTTGCACCCCAAATACATAGATATCTTATTATTATTATTATTATTATTATAAAAGCACATCATGGTTCGACAAATTTATACTTAACTATATAGATCTACAGTGTATGTCTACAAACACCACTTTTGGTTTTTAAATCATATTACACAAAAGCTAAAGAAAGTAAAACAAAATAGGTGCAGAATTTAAAAACGGAGGAGATTTGGCTTTGCCTTTGAAAGACAACATAATAAAAATGTATTCAGATCCAGACAAGTCATTGTATGAAACTTTGCATACTAGACTGTTCACCGGGCTTATTATTCTATAAGGGAAGCAAAGCAGAAATTTTATTTATTTTTTTAATAAGAAAAAAACTATACTATTTTTATAAACGATAAGAAATGAAACTATATTCAAGAGAAAGAAGAAAAAATACATAGTAGGAATAGATCCCCTTCCTAAAGAAAATATCAAAATGTCCTCCAAACTCATTCATAAATCTCAATAACAAACATAAAAAATAGGAAAAAAAAATTGCATGTATCATCAATCTATGATAAATATATGAAAATGTGGCATTAACTAACCCAAACGACGTCGAAGATTTTGCTTCTGGCGAGCCAATCGCTCCCTTGAATTCTTGGTATTATCACTTGCAATATCGTATTCCTAAATTGAAACTAATGTGAGAACTTGAATGCATACATGCATGTACTACATACAAGGAAAAGAACATTTAAAAGCAGTTAATGCCACTTGCATTTGCATCATGAACTTATCTATCAATTAAAGCCATTTACAGACACAGATATATGTCAAAGTGAACCGTTAGATAGGAGAAGTACATAAACAATAAAACAGTAAAATACTAAAATGAGTGATGCTATCAATATGGACTGAGAATGATTATAGTGCCAAGACCATATAAAGCAGACACGAACTGAATGATTATGATCGAACATCAAAATGGTTGCAAGAGTTAAGTGGCCTGAGGAAAGAGCTCCAAAGTACATGATGCCTAGTCCCTACGCATGCCCTATGTGCCTCCATAATAGTACTGATAATGGGATCACATGGTATCCACTGTCAGAGATGATGTCAGCACCCTAGTAAGATCTGTCATCATCATGAGCATCTAACGCGTGATCTATAAGTAAATAATGAAGGATGACAGATCATCTCACTATCATCCGTGATCTATAAGTAAATAATGAAGGAGAAGAAGAAGACTAAGACAAACACAGATAAGAAGTATGCTTCTAGTAAAATGACCATAGAACAACCCATGCATCACATAATAATCATTACACTCCCCCTCAAGTTGGAGCAATAATTATTGTTTGTCTAACTTGATTCAAACTACTTCTTCTTTTTTTGTATAAAGGTAGCTTGTACTAATAGAAAAGGGAGGCTAATACGACAGCCACTGTACATGTGAGATATAAAAGAAAACAAAAGGACGAGATTACAAAGAAAGTGAATACAAATCTCGATCTCCAAAAAAATACAAGGGCCTTTTCACCAATAAATAAATAAAAATCCAGACTTAAGCTCAATGATAAAAAACTCTACATCCTCAAAAAATTATCCTATTCCTTGCTTTCCAAGGGATGAAGGGATCCAAAATATCGCATTTGGGACCATATCCCATACCAACAACACTTCTTCTCCAACCTCACCTTCCAACCGTTCAAGAGGCCCAGAAAAGAAGATGGCGTCAACCAATCCACCCCAAATAGAGCAAAGCACGAGGCCCACAAGTAAGAGGCAAAATGAAGAAGAATATGGTCAACCGACTCTTTTGCCTCCTTTCACATCACACACCTATTCGGCAACACAAAATTTCTTCAACCAAATTATCAATGGTCGAGCACTTATTCCATGCCGCCATCAAAATTATAAAAAAAGAAGGACACCACAGAAGACACCACCTTGATCAAGATCAAGGAAGACGAAAGATCCCTACACGCCCTCCTACATAAATCTTCATTGGTTAGAACCCTTCTTGTTAGGAAATCCTTTGTAGATTTTGCAAACCAAGTGTTTTCTCTAATTGTTTGGAGTTGTTTACTTCGTAATTTTTTTACTTTTATTTGTAAACCTCATGTGTACAGCTGCTATGGCGGTCTTTCATTTTAATACAATTTACTTCATCAAACAAAATTTATAGCAAAACACCCACTTTAAATAAGTTGTATTATTACTAATAAAAAATTAAAAAACAAATAAACAAATAAGAAAAAAAGGAATGACTTTAAAAAATGAATTATTACCTGTCCCCCAGAAGCCAATAAAGCACCAAACTCCAACACCTTGTTAATATCAAAGCTGTTACAATCAAAGAGATTACACGTCAAGAACGTAAAACATATTTTGGTTCACTATTACTTCTGAACATGAAAATCAATTTTTTCCACAAAATAGCATGTATAAACTTACATATTCACACGCACAAATTAAAAAACAACGCACATATTAAAAACCACATTAAATTATAAGGTAAGGATAAAACCAAATACAAGAACCATTAATAACCTTCTAAATGCAATGCCTGATACAGTTTTAGAATGAGAGTTAGGCCATGCCATCACATCTTCAACAACACCAGAGAACCCAGCCTCAGACATCCTTGCTTCAACACAAGCAAATAGTTCAGATAACGATGTGTGCTTAACATTTTCAGCAATAGCCCCAATGGCATGAGCAGCAGCAACCCTTGTGTCCCAATTTTTACTATGGAGATATTGAGAAACCTAAATTCACAAGACAGTAGAGTAAAAAGAACAATTTAAAATCAAATATTTACTCAATAGTATAACAAACAAAGAACTATGCTGGGGTCAGAACCTCATGGCAAATAGATCAATGTTTTGTGTAGGATTAAAAGCTAAAAAAACAAACTTTCACTCAACTGTATAAGAAACAGGGAACAATCATCAATGCCACTGGCTTAAGGCAGCAACTCATGGTATAACAAACAAGGCGTTACTATTATTCTTATTACAAACAGATGTTCATCTTGAATAGATATTGTGTAGCTGACCCGAACAGTTGGACTTGGGCTTCAATGAATTTTACTCAGTTTCAAACTTTAACTGAAGTCAACCCAATTCAAAACTAAAATTCCATTTACAGTCTCAATATACTGACCAAATTGTATCTAAATGCAAATTAAAGTGACCAATTGACATCATTAAGATCTTGTATATCAATCTGATTTGAAGCTAAGTACTATTCTTCTATCCATCCAGCCTACTATGGTCATTGCCTTGTAACACGCATCAGGCCTAGCATCAGTCAAAAAACGAGGATCCCAATGGTAGCAATGAGTTTAAAACCTTGTAAGCTCAACAAAATAATCCCACTCGTAAATTGACCAAAATTTAAGTTTGAAACCGCGAATGTCTAAACTTCATAAACACCCATAAGTTAATTTTCATTCCTATAGAAATTTAACCCAGAGTTGATGTTAATTCATAATTTCATACCCATCCTCTTAAGAAATAAAAATCAAGCCCCTTTTTTCAGCAAACAAATAAGACGGCTTATCTGATAGACATAGAGGTTACTATGATTTCTGCAAAATAAATAGGAAAAGCAACAGAGGATTTGGAAGCACCTCAAACACGATAACAAAGCCATGAAGGCGTGAAACATTTCCTATGAAGAGCTTCAAATTAAAAAGTAATTTTCAAACAGTTTGCATCGCATGTGAGGGGTAATTAGATCTCTGTTTGTAATCCTTGAGGGTTTCTTGTGGTTTTTTCTCTTTGTTGGTTTCTTTTATTTCTTGTGTTTTCTTTCTTGTAAGTGGGACTCCTTGTTCTCTTCTTTTTTCATTAATAAATTTTGTTTCTTATCCAAAAAAAAAATTGTTAGGCAGATAGTGAGGGTAATTCTTGCAAGTTATATGTAGTTTTTCAAACTATATCAATTTAACATTAAAACTTCAAGAAACCCATTCTTAACGTATATGCATGTATTAGAGCTTCTGCCAAAGAAAGAAAAAAGATGAAAGGATGCGATGATACCTTCCTTAAAAGAGAGCTCAAGTCTTGAGGATGCGATTTGGCAATATCCCCAATCTGACGAGCTGCAGTAAATCTTGTTGCTTGGGTCGAACCAGCTTAGGTTTGGTTAGAGAAACACTTACTACACAATTCAAATTGAAATTAAAATTGAAACCAACAGATGTATATATATTCACACACACAGAGACACGCATGTGCAATTATAACAAATGAAGATGGCAACCAATCCCTGAACATTGGATCCAACAATGCAGCAGGGCCCAAATGCATGCAATGAAAAATGAAAATGGGAAAAAAGAAAAAAGGATACTGTCGAGGAGAGTGAGTAGACGATGAAGACGAGACGACTGCTGAGCCATAACGCTTCTTTAGAGGCTTCTCTCATTCCTCAGTCACACAACGCGATCTGAGTTTCTGAAATTCGCATTCACCGGATTCATAAAATCCCCAATCTTCATCAATCAAAAATGTTTTTTTTTTTTTTTTAACTCTCTGTTCGCCGTTCGGGGAAGATTGAGATCGTGTGGCGGGGAAGGGTTAGGGTTTGTTTGATAGGTAGAAGAAAGAAAGGTAAAGGATAAAGGCGGGGAAAGGGTTAGGGCGCGAGCGGGACGCACCTGCTTCTGCTTCTGTTTCTTCTCTCTCTGTTTCTGAGCCAACGACGAGAAGGGTTTGGTTGAACGAAACCCTTTTTCCAAAAGCTTTTATTTAATTGTAATTTTTTAAGTTCCCGTGCTTTTGGTATTAGTAGTTGAAATTGATATAAATCGGACCCGACCCACCCGTCTTTGACCCCCATGGGTGGTGCCTGCCTCCTGGATCTATCGGATATATATGTCACGGGTTGGGTTCAAATGCAAAACGTTGAACCATATTTAACTACGGACTTCCTTATTGTCCTCATTATTTGTTCTTTCTAATCCATCTGACCAACTTGGAACAGCTATTTCGATAAATGGTCGATGGAGTTGATGTTACACTTATACATATCGTGAATGCAAAAAAAAACACATTAATCCAATAGTAGGTTTTTCAAAAAATACACTGTAACGGTTTTTCACAATTTTTTCATTATTATTTACAAATATTTTCAAAACTGCAAAAACCGACAATAGGATCAATGTGATTTTTTGCATCCATGATAAGTATAAGTGGAACATCAAATCCAACAGTCGATTTATCGAAATAATTATTCCAAATTTGTCGGATACACTAGGGAAGACAAAGATGAAGGACAAAAATGGATGCCTTTATCAAAACCGGACGAGACATCGACTTTGTCGAGCCAGCAGATCAATGGTTCACTAGTCGAACATCTTAATTACAAAATATTTATGTTATTCAAAATATATTTGAGGCTTTTTGTAAGTATATGAATCATGAATGTAGAACGGGTTTCCATTATTATTCTTTTTACCTTATGTTTTCGAAACACCAATATGGATTGAATATTTTAAGAAACCGACTACTGGATTAAATACTCTTCTTATGCATATCATATATGCCAAAAATCATATTCATCTAATAGTCATATTTTAGAAAATCTCACTGTAAGAAACTGCGACATTTCTAATTATAATAATTTTTCACAGTGAATTTTTTCAAAAACCAAGCGTTGGGTCGCTGTAAGTTTTTGTATATATGATATACATAAGAAATGTATCTAATCCATCGATCAATTTCTCAAAGCATTTGACTCATATTGGTTTTTTGAAATGAATGGTATAAATAATTGTTAAAATAATGGTAAGGTGAACATGACCTATGAATGTAATGAGCTTATATATTATATATTGCATCATTTTATCAAAAAAAAAAAGTTGCCAAGTTATAAAGACGCTCTTTTCCTCTCCTTTAAAGATATTTTTTATTCAAACCTCAAGAAATGCAACTTCGACTGTAAACCATTCTCTTTCTTAAAAGGTTCAATAATAATCATGACCAATCAAGGGTCCGGTACAGTCCGGTTACAATAACTATAGCCACCCCTTGCCAACCCATTTGCCCAACAAAACACCTCTAAATTCCTTTTTAAGCCCCCTCTCTCCCTCCCCCCTCCCCCCTCTCTCTCTCCCTACTTGACAAATCCCCCATCACA
>JAESVK010000935.1:256172-270880 GCA_017140935.1 Hamamelis virginiana
AGAGAGAGAGAGAGAAATGATCCATTGGGGTCCGGACCACAAGTGGACCGCACGGCCATTTGGCAGTGTTCTGGTGGTCGGTTCCAAATTCCGACCGTTGGATATGATGCTCACCCCCTACATGCCACGCCTGCAAAAGATCGTGCCGATCCGACGATCAGAATTTTGTAAAACCAGCCTTAAGCAGACTGAAATTACCAAAGACTATATATAAATTTCATTTGTGCTTAAGGCTGGTTTTACAAAATTCCAACCGTCAGATCGGTATATTTTTTGCAGGCGTGGCATGCAGGGGGTGAGCATCATATCCAACGGTCGGAATTTGGAACCGACCACCGGAACACTGCCAAATGGCTGTGCGGTCCATTGCGGTCGGGACCCCAATGGATCATATATATATAATATAAGTTACAAATTCCCAAATTTGAAAAGAAAAATCAAAACACTCAAAACCCATTTCAGATTTCCTAATTCCCTTCCTTCTCTCTGATTCTTCTTTCCCACTCTCACGCCCCATCTCTCAATCTTCCTCTCCCAATTTCTCATTCCCGCTTCTCTGTCAATCTCTCACTCTCTCATCTATCAACCACGGCGCAAACCCAAAATATCCATCATTGCCATAAGGTTACCTCAGGCTCTTGGTTTCTCGATTTCTCTTACACAGTTGCATCGATGAGGAAATGCAACGTTGGTGATGAAAACGGTGGCATATTTTCTATTTTTTCCATTTGATTAAATACTAGTTGTTTGGTTGAATGATTAATCATTCTTGTTTGGTTACTGCTGATTTGGGTTTGTTTGGTTGCCGAGAAAATAAATTTAATTTGAAAGTTATTTGTCGTTTGGTTTTTCATTTGCATTTATTTGATTGTCCAGAAAATTATATTTGGTTGCTACTTGATGTTTGGTTGTTGATTTGCATTTGTTTGGTTACCGAAAAAATTCTATTTGGAAGCTTGAAATTATGTCAAAAAATGTGAAAATTTCCCAGCTCGTTGAACCAGTCCATCGACCGAACCAAAAGTGTTTACACTAAGGCTTAAAGTTGGCCCCTCCTCAACCAAATTCCCGGCTTCGTCCCTGCTTGCATATCATGTATGGGTCAAAGATTACTGTTAAATGGTTGAGTACAAAATATTTGGCATATTTTATGAGTGGTTGATATATTTAATGTCTAATATTTGTTCAATGAGTAAGTTTTGGAAATTGGAATATTCATTGAAGCTCACTCTATGCTTAGTGGGATGATAGTTATGTTTTCGGTTTGTTTATTTTCGTAAGTTTGTTTTTATTTTATTTTTTTTAAACAAAGATGTATTCCTAATGCATGACTGTGTTATGTATTATGTGAGAATTCCACAAACTTGATGCTTCTGGCCATATAGTATGATTTTTTTTTTCCTTCTATACATTTTGTCTGATAGTTCTCATGGAATGGCAGGGAAGCACAAACTTAGAGTCCATCCAAATTATTAAGAAGCCAGGAGGATCGCTGAAGGATTCATTTTTGGATGAAGGGTGGGGTACATAAACTTATAAGATTTTTGTAATCTCTATACAGTTTCAACTACTTGATGCAATTATTCTTGTTGCATGTTTTACAAAGACAAGGAAGCATTTTTATGCTTTTGCTATACTATTAGCTTAAAATTTCCTTGGTTTAGGACTGACATAGGTATTCTTTAAACTAGGAGGTGTTTGTATATTTTGGATAGTTTTTATAGTAATTGCTGCATTCCCTTGGGGATCTGTTTATATTTTGTCAATAAACTATTGGTATATTCTAATACTGTAGAAGTAGGACATCTGTCTAATGCTGAATAGTTTATTTTATGTTTTACTGGAGCTGTATTTCCCTGTGCAGATTTATTCTTGACAAGAAAATAGGTATTGGCCAACCAAAACGCATAGAGAATGCAAATATATTGGTGGCAAATACTGCGATGGACACGGATAAAGTGAAGATCTATGGGGCGCGTGTTCGCGTCGATTCAATGTCTAGGGTTGCCGAGATTGAAGGGGCTGAAAAGGAAAAAATGAGAGAGAAGGTGCAAAAGATCATAGCTCATGGAATTAACTGCTTTGTTAATAGACAGTTGATTTACAATTTCCCAGAGGAACTCTTTGCGGATGCAGGAATAGTTGCAATTGAGCATGCTGATTTTGATGGTATTGAGCGTCTGGCTCTGGTAACTGGTGGTGAAATTGCATCAACTTTTGACAATCCGGAGTCAGTTAAGCTTGGGCACTGCAAGCTCATTGAGGAAATCATGATCGGAGAAGACAAGTTGATCCATTTTTCTGGTTGTGAAATGGGCCAGGCATGTACAATAGTATTGAGAGGGGCAAGGTATAATTGCATTTTCATTATTGTTTTTAGTTTGTCCCTACAAACATGTTTCCTGCATAAAATCTACTATAAAATTTAGTAGAGAGGGAAGTACATGGTATTGGGCATCAGTGTTGGGAATTTCTGCCAAATATTGTTCCACTTGATGATTTCACCATGTTAAAAGTATCTAGTAAACTATAAAGCAAGGATTGTGTGTTAAAACATTGGTACTTATGTCCTCTTCAACATTATGTGATCTCTATTATAATACTGGAATTGAGTTTGATTCATTTGTTACATTTTTACCTTTTATCTTATTTTTTGGCAGCTTTCATGTGCTTGATGAAGCTGAAAGGTCTCTGCATGATGCCTTGTGTGTGCTGTCTCAGACAGTACTTGACAGCAGGGTTTTGTTTGGAGGTGGTTGGCCAGAGATGGTGATGGCAAAGGAAGTGGATGAGCTTGCTCGGCGGACTCCCGGGAAAAAGTCTCATGCAATTGATGCTTTCTCGCGGGCACTCTTGGCCATTCCAACGACCATTGCTGACAATGCTGGTTTGGACAGTGCTGAGTTGATTGCTCAGCTCCGTGCAGAGCACCACAAAGAGGGAAGCAGAGCGGGGATTGATGTTATCTCTGGATCTGTAAGTAATGAATTTAAAATATAATAAATATGAGGTGCTTATTTCATATAAAGCTTGAATCTATGTTAGATGACCATGGGCATGGGCACAAACATTCGGCAGGAACATTTTGGACATGGCAACATGTCAAATGTTGCAAGGAGCATGTACACTGTTGGGAGAGAAACAATCTGTGTTTGACTGTTTGTGTGCGCGCACACATGTTTGAGTGTGTGTGTGAAAAATCAATAATTTTTCTAAATTTTTTATGGTTGTAACCTTATTTATTAGATATCAAATACAGGAATATATCATTAATAGCTCCCTAAATGTTAAATCATATCATTTCTTATCGAAACAAAATAGAACTACTGCCCAAAACCCTAGCACTTGTCTATCCATTTCAAGTTTTATTAATTTATTCTTAAAAAAAAAAAATGGCAGCAGTAAGGAGAAATCAGGGTTATTCCCTGAATTACGATTGATCCGGAATGGGGAAGGGTCTTGAGTTGTCAACTAGTTATGAGAAGGGGTTTGTCTTCATACCATTCTTCTTTGTTGTCATTTTCTTTTACCTGTCTTTCTCTCTCTCTCTCTCTCGGTCGCTGAGTGCTGACCCTGAGAATGATGATTTCAAGACCTAAAGTTATTCTTAAGAGAATCAAGAAATATTAACAAGTTTTACAATCAAACCCTGCCCCTTTTCAAAAAATTCATTTATACCCCATCATCTCCAAAATATGTCCAATGCATGACCTTGGCCTGTCCAGTGCTTGTCCTTGGTGTGAATGATGCTTTCCCTTATCTGCCTAGCATGTTTGAATTAAGCAAAAATATCATTTTGCAATTTCGTAAACTTGGAAACATGTCTGGCCGTGTAATTGTGTTGGCCACTGTTATAGGTCCTCCAAGGAGGAACCCGTGTTTCATAAGTAGTGTTTTTTCTAGCTTCGGAGTCCTACATGCATTCTTTTCTCTTCTTAAGTGCTCCCCTTATTTACTTTTTATGGGATTCTGTGGAGCATATCTAGTTGGTCAGGCATTTATTAACAATTTGGGCCATTGGCTATCACTGTTGCTATTATATTCAAATTATTTCATATTAAATTCGAGATTGGCTGCTAATGGAAATATTTCAATCTTATTTAATAGGAGAAGTTTTCATTAAAAGAAAGGAAAGTAGGACATATCTTGAAAATAATAACCAAAATATGAAGTTTATGCTGACCAAGTGAGCATCGCTTGGCCTCAAAATCACTTTGCTTATTGACATAGCTGGCTAAAACACCAAATTGATTCCAGGAATGACTTTTGTAGTAAACAAAGCCAATAGGTGAGATGGGATACTGAGCTGTTATTTCTCCTTAGTTTTAGTCTATGTACCATTTGTCTTTGGATTCATTTCACGATGCTGTAATCAATCGTTGCTTTTTACTTGATCAAAAATAAAATAAAATAAAATAAAATATGGCTTTTATCAGCTTTTGCTTGCTAGTATGTGACATTCTCCAATCATTATGGTCTTTTGGGTCCATTACAGGTAGGAGATATGGGGGAGCTGGGTATTTCTGAAGCATTCAAAGTTAAGCAGGCTGTACTGCTCTCTGCAACTGAGGCTGCTGAGATGATTCTTAGAGTTGACGAAATCATCACTTGTGCCCCACGGAGAAGAGAAGACAGAATGTGAAGATCAAGTTGGTAAAAGGTGACTTCCATCTGTTGTACCACTTTATCAGAATGTTTGATATGAATGTGTAGTGTACTGACTACTGATGCCTGATGCTTTGGTGGGATGAGAGAAAGAATGCGGAAACTTGGGGTGTAATGTGGTTGGGCAGCAAAATTGGGGAAATGTTTCTCTAGGGTGCTGGTTTCAGCTTTAGCTTGGAATACATGAGATGATGTAGTGTGTTTTATTTTTGTGTTGGAAATTTTTTTGCTTTCTATTGCTTGCTGAAACAAATGGCAATTAAGCTTGCAAATTTTGGCTTAATCCGTAGTATGAATCTTTTTTCACCAATTACCTCTATCAAGGATTTTGTATTATTTGTTAAATATCTAGGGCACAGGTTCTCTCACACCACCTTTAATTATGTTTTTTTAGGTCTTTTTGTCTTGTCCTTGGGGATCTTTGTTGCACAAGACAAAATTGCTTTACTTGATTTTCTCACCTTTAATCACGGGTTTTTTCTCATCTAGCAGAGGTGTTCATCAACACCCTTCAAATCATTGAAGATGATAGCTAAAGGCTCTCTCTCTCTCTCTAAATTTTACACTGAAGTTGTTAATTCAGTGTAAAATTTACACCCTTCAAAGCTAAAATTTGTTAAAAAGTAAATTTCTTTTTAAAACATTTTCAATTTTTATTTATTTTTTCCTCCTCAACTTGGTAGACTTTGTAACAAGAGGCCAAAAATATCATGGAATATGGATGGTTTGAGTTCTCTTATTCTTTCAGCCACTGTGCAAGTTGAAAGGAAGCTTTTGAGTGAATTTTACGAAACTGCATTGTTTCATTCTGAATAAGAAATCCAGTTGCTAGAAGTAGGAAATCCCATACACAACTGTATAATATTTTTAAAAAGATATCTATTTTTAAATAATTTTCGACCATTTTTGTTTTTTCTTTCTTTTGCTTTTTTCAAAAGCCAAACATGACAATGAGGATGCTCGGCCACACATAATTCAACTCCTAATTTTGCTTTTTAGGTGTTTGTTTAGGGTAGGATGAGATTTCAATTTCCACTTCCATTCATGATTTGACATTCAGAATATGATTCCATAAATTTCATGGAGTGACATTTAATAAACTGTCTTTTCACACATATCTATAGGATTATGTCCAAATTATTTCTTTATGTATTAAAATTTTTTCTAGCCAACTATCCAATGAACCTCAAATTATTTAGAAGTGATAATAAGTGTCTTTTGAATCAACAGGCCCACTAGTATCAGGTGGACTTGATGCATATGCATATTGCATTATGTGATCTCTTTTAGAATCACTTGCACAATTTATTTTGAAAAACTGACCGTTGGATTATATATTCCTCTTAAGCATGTTGTTTTTTTGTCAAAAATTACAATAATCAAACTGTCGATTTCTGAAAAATATCACTGTGAAAAAGTGACTTTTTTATTCTTCAAAATGTCACAATTTTTTCAAAGTCAGCTATTTTAAAAATCAACCATTTGATTACTGTAATTTTTAGCAAAC
This sequence comes from Hamamelis virginiana, assembly GCA_017140935.1. Taxonomy (NCBI): domain Eukaryota; kingdom Viridiplantae; phylum Streptophyta; class Magnoliopsida; order Saxifragales; family Hamamelidaceae; genus Hamamelis; species Hamamelis virginiana. The sequence goes on from JAESVK010000935.1 coordinate 262,345, forward strand.
ACATAAGATGTGTACCTAATTCAATGGTTAATTTATTTAAAAAAAATGCGCTAACTAACTCAAGATTGTGACGTATCATCATTGTTCACATCAATTAAGATTAATTTAAAATTTTGAGAAAAAAATATTCTTAAAAATAAAATTTTTTTAAAGTAAATTGCGTAAATTATTGGATCTGGAAAACGATGATGTGTCATGATGTCAGAGACATGCTATATATAAAAAAAAATTAAAAAATAAAAGAATGGACGAATCAGGGCGCGGCGCCTCGTTGCTGGCGCAGCCGCCCCAGGCACGACACAGTGGGCGCCACGAGCCAGGATTTCTTAATCTTATCCTTAATCTTATCTGAAGAGTGAAGACCTGGCATCCATTCTACTGGGTTTTGTTACCATGAGTCGCATGACGTTGGAGCACCTTACAACAAACTCCAACTAAAACCGCCACGTTAGTCTAATCTAAATAATCTTAATTCTTAATAATTCATTCATATTGTCTTCCCTTGCTTATGTGGCGGCTAAGGATCGTTGTGATCTCTCACATCTTCTAGAACATTCTAGAAGCTTCTAAACAAATTTAGAGAGATTTGTGGCGCCATCGAATAACGTTTGGTTGATGGGATCAAACTTTGATGCTTCTTCGTAACTTCTCCATCGCCTCACGAGGAGTTGCAAAATCCACAAAAGTGCCCCTGAAAGCTCGTAATTAATGGACCCACTTCCTGAACTATCTAATTGACGTCTGATCGCCATCGAACCGCGCGCATTAATCCTACTTTCACTAATCACTAGCCACCGTGCACACGCGATGCGTGTGCAACGCAGTGCAGTTTAAAATTAAAAAAAATTCAAATTAATTAATTAATTTAAAAGTGTGTGCTTCATAATCTTAAAACTATCTGCTAAGTATATCCATGTTCATTTAAAGTCATTCATTCGGACCTTCATATTTCTATTCACCATATTCCAAGACCCATTAATTTGTTGTCCACGCTAAGATATGATAATCTTCTAACAATTTTTTTTTCTATTTTCTTTTTTATTTTTTGGTGAAAATTACATTATCTTTTAAAAAATAGCAACTTTAAATACAGTTAGTATGATCATAATTGTAAATATTAAAATTGATTAAGTTAAAAATAACCAAGGGAAATTATATAAAATAAGCATATAGTATAAATGAAAAATTGTATGGAAATCAAATATTTAAATTTCATTTATGTTATTTTCGAATTTTTGTAGTTTATGTTTTTAGCTTTTCATAGGATTGAAATAATCAAATTTGAGTCCCTATAGGATACTATAATTGATATAGTGGATTCTAGTTGTTATTAGACTTTGATGAAGCACTTAAATAGACAATTAAATATTTAATTTTTATTTATGTTATTTTCGGATTTTTGAAGTTTATGTTTTTATTTTAATGTTTTTGGCTATTTTTAGGGTTGAAATAGTTAAATTTGAGTCCCTATAGTATATTATAATTGGTAGAATCAATTTAAGAAATGTTTCTAGTTGTTATTTGGCTTTCACGAAGAACTCAAATATACAATTAAATATTTAAATTTTATTTATATTATTTTTCGGATTTTGGAAGTTCATGTTTTTTTTTTTTTTTTCCATGTTTCTAGCTTTTTTTTTTTTAGGGTTGAAATACTCAATTTTTAATCCCAATAGGATATTACAATTGGTAGAAACAATTAAAATATTAAAATTAAAATAATATATTTCACATAACTAACAGTGAAATCTTATCCAAATAAGATAAATATTGCATATTTTAAATTTTAAATTAAATCTGTACAGGTAATAAAATATAAAATATTTTAAAAACATTGAAAAAATATAAAAGAATCATAAATGAAAAAAAAATTAAAATTATCAATCTAAAAAGGGAGTTTGGCTGATTTAAATATGGTACTGGTTTTACCAAAACAAACTAAATAAATAAATAAAATGATATAATAATGAAATTGGACCACCAATATGATAGTTTCAAAATTGGAGAGATGATGTGTATAAATAATAATTAAATTAAGGTAAGAAAAGTATATGAAAAAAAGATAAGTAGTAATAAAATAAAATAAGGAGATTGTTATAATGCTTTTTAAGGTAAAGGTAATCCAAGGAGATAAGGCTGGGTAACAACAGAAATATTATAAATTATTCAAATGAAAATTTCTAAATTTAGCTAAAATAACTAATTAAGTTTAAATAATAATTTTGTTATGAATTCACTTGCTTCTCCTACATTCTCATGGCAATAGGGTTTTGCATCAAAAAAATATATATATATGAGAGCAAATAAAAAATGGGAGTTTTTCACTTTTCGTCTATTGCATTGTTTTTCACAATATTATTAGACATTGCATGTCAATAGGATTTTGCATCAAAAAAAAAAAAAAAAAAAATTACAGTTTGAGAGAAAAAAGAGACATTTTCATCTATTTTATTGTTTTTCACAATATCATAAAATATTGCAAGATATAACCACCAAACGTAAAATAAAATATTAGAAAGAGCAGGAAAGCAAATTGAATGGAAGATGGAAGAAAGGTATAATGAAATATTAGAAAAAAAAAAAAAGAGGAAAGTAAATTGAAACGGTACTAACCTTTGTGTGAAGATGAAAAATAGACTTATTTTGATTTTGTATTGTTTTGCTAATTTTAATTGAGAAAATCCAGATTTGTAGGGAGATGAAAGAGATGGATGTTGTAATTGCTACGTAATCGATTGAAATGAAGATGAGAACCTGGATTGTAGGGATTATATATATTTAATTTATAATTTTAACCTTGAATGGAATGATTTCCATCAATCATAAAGAGGCAAAAATTGAAATAATTGTTGATGACAGATAAGTCATCTATTCCTTTATATATTAGTATAGATATATAAAACAGTAAAGATATCTTAGATATCTATAATTAAAAATTTGACATTCCATTTTCAATTTTTTATTTGGATGCAAATCAATTATTTGCAATATTAAAAATGTTAAATTTCAAATATCCAAAAATAAAAATTATGACAAATTGAGTTTAAAATAACGGATAGTTAATTATAAAAATATTTATGGGGTATAAATTTTTAAATTAATTTAATTATTTTATTAAGATTTATTTTTTGAATTTTTTATAAATGACATTTTTTAATTTTCGGACTCTCTCTCTCTCTCTCTCTCTCACACACACACACACACAAATTGAATTTAAATATCTAAATCTGTTGGATAATTTAGTTAATTGATTTGATACTGTGAAAATATATTTTTTTGATAGGATTTAGTATAGATAAGATATATTTTTTGAATTTTGAGTATTTTTTTTTCCGGACTTTATCTCTCCAGTAATTTTAATGTACCCTTATTTGAACATAATTTTAAGAGTTGTATAAAAGCAAACAGGAAGAGCATATAGATTCACCCATAAAACCAACACTCAAGACTATTATCAAATTCTATGGCCAACAACATTAAAATCAAAACTTAATTATATATACCTGAAGTAATATTCCATATCTAAATCAACTGATTGCGCCCGCCTCCGAAGCAAATCAAACTCATCCAAATGCTCCCCCATAATTGATCTATGCAACTTCTCTCTCCTCTCAACCCTCTTCTGCTTCACTGGATCATCTTCATGCTCGAAAATATCCTTCAATGAATGTGAGTACTCAACATTTTTTAAGATTTCTCCCTCTTTTTCTTGCTTCACTCCATTAAAACTGTCACCCTTATTGCTATGAACTCTGTCGTTTTCACCATTAATTGGAAGAGCAAGTTTCTGGTGATTTCTTGTTGCCAAAGACACTGGAGAAGATGAAGCCCACTTTTTTGGGAAGAAGCAGCATTTTGGGTTTGGCCCATTTCTTCTTGGTGGTGTTGTTGACCTCGGCATTAATGTTGTGGCTATGATGATGACTTCTTTTCTGCATAGTCTTGGCCAGTAACTTGGGAATGTTGATTCTGATCCTTCTTTGAGAAATGGTGATGTTTATGAAGTATGATAATTTAGGGTTTGGTGGTATTTTGAGATCTCGTCATTATGAGAGAGAGTCCTACAACTGCTGGGAGGTTGAAACGGAGAGAGAAGCTAAGCGGGTAGAATTTTCCTATTTTTCTGGAACAAAACATCCCATAATTTGCCCTTGGACTATAAACACATCAAATTCAATAACTGATGGAATAAATGAGGAGAGAGAGGAAGTTTTAGCTTTGAGAGAGATAAGGTAGTTGAAGAGAACGTGTTTTGTTGGGAATATTTTTAAATAGTAAAAGACACACCTACCCTCACAGTATATATTTTGTTGGGAATATTTTGTGGGTATTTTAGGTATATAAACTTGACCAGGCCAACAGAGCTTTCTGGCTTTATAGATAGTATAGATAACTTATATGCTATTTAATTCAGCAAATTTAATCTACTGAATTTAGTCCATATAAATTTATATATATTTGGGTATGAAATTAGGATTCAATTTCAAATTAATATATAGACTTAATTGTATTTTTGGACCTTATACTCTGGGGTGTCTTACAATTCAAATAATGATAAATTGAAGACAGATGTTAAATAAGTGGATAGAAAACTGACGTGAATTAAGCAGTAACCACCTGGATTCTAGCCGGCAAACAGATTGAAAATAAAGGCTCCATATACTTAACTAGTTACTAATTCGAACGATATATTTATTCGTTTGAACGGAACTTTTATCTACATACAGTCTGTCCTAATTTACGTTACTTTCATGTTTACTTATTTAACATCCGTCTCCAATTTGTCATTCATTTAAACCTTTTCGATTGTATAAATATGAAATTAAGAAGAAAAATAATATCACTATCTCCATAAAGTGGTAGTCATTCATACTATTTACTTTACAAAAAAAAAAAACTTATATATTGGGTTAAATTTGTTTGAACTATAACGGAATCAAATCGAATTGCATTTAGAATCAAATTAAATTTAAGTCAAATTAGTTTGATTGGATCTTCAAAAATTGACAACACCATTTAAACTTCTTCACAGGTTGAAAACTACATATATTTTCATTAAAAATTAAATAATAAGTTTATATATACAAATAAAATCGGTTCTGGTGCTCATCAGCAGGGGCGGATACAGGAATTCCATTCAGGGTGGGCACCTTTTGTATTTTGATTTCAAACTTTAATATATATAATACAAAAAAAGGCCAAAAACCAAAATACATTGTTTATATAAACAAAAAGTAACAAACAAGAGGCTTATCATAAGGATTTAAAATGTAGATAAGGATTTAAAACAAAAATGAGGGTGGGCACTTTAGCAAATCTTTATTATTTGAATTTATATATACCTACTGATTTTTATAAAAAAAAAATTGAGGGTGGGCACGTCACAAGCTGGATCCGCCCATGCTGTCATCAGTGTGCATGCATAGCATGCATTATGTCATTCATGATTTATAGGTACTGGCTCGTGTACAACACGGGCTACTCTAATGTGAGTCGCGAGCACCAATATGTGCATTTATTTCCCGTGTACAGCACGGGCTAGTGGGTTACTCTAACAATAAATATTTTAAATGTATTATGAAGGTTGGATCGAAGTAGAATCGAATCGAATTGAACTGGACAATTTGGTTGGTTTTCAAATTGAACCGGTGCAACTTGCAACCCCAATATGTGCATTTATTTCCCTTTGTACCCATCGTGATTACCTCTAATATCAATTGTACCCCTCCCTATAAATTCTAGTAGAGAACCCTATCCAGAAAACTGTATGACAGCGTAAGAGAGTAAAGTCAGTGCAGGCACTGAAAGGGATTTCTCCGCCGCCGTCAATCGCCGTAAGTCGGCGTCAGCCGCCGTCAGCTTTTGAATACTTTCTCTTTTTTTATTCTTCTCAGTTTCTTATATTTATCTTGCGGGTTTTGAATAATTAGAGTGATTTTGGTTTAAGTACTATAAGAAATGTAATTCTTTCACTACTTTTCTTCTTAATTTATTGTGATTTTGGTTTACGTATTTTAAAAATTCTAATTTTTTCAATACTCTTCTTCTTAATTTAGTAGAATCTTACGATTGTTGATTCTGGTTTTCTTTGGATCGCATCTTAATTTTATGGGTTGATGAATGTAAGAATCCGATCATTCTGTAGCTCGTGGGGTTTGCTAATTTGTGTGATTTTGATGTCCATTTGCATTTATACTGGGTTGTGTAGTTTTGTTTATTTAGCCATTTGTTTCGTTGGTTAATGAAACTTGAATCTATTCATTGTTCAGCTAGGGTTTATTTGATTAATCTTTGGTGTTTTTGTTGATTACTGAAAGATTGATGAATTTCTGTTTTTATCTTTATCTTGATATAATCAGTTTATGTGAGGGTTGGAAGGCTTTTTTGTTTTGTATATGCTTTTGTTGGAATCAATGGCCCTGTGAAAGAGGAGTGCTGATACATGCACCGGATAATTTTCCATGTTTCGTCTTCTGGTTGATGTGGCATGCACTGATGCACTATTGTTCTTTAAGTTCAAAGCAAACGGGACTTAACTTTTCTATTTATTTCTAATTTTCCATTGCAACATTACTTGGTAAAAAAAAAAAAAAAAAAAATAATAATAAAAAAAAATCCAGTATATTTATCAATTTTCTTGAAAAATCGTACATTTGATTAAGTAGTGTTCATGTGGACAACATCATGGCCTATTGAGTTCAATATTTGCGGTGAGAAATTGCTGAAACTGGTGTTTTTATGGGAGCAGTTTAGTTTGTAGCTGGTTTTCAATTCTAGTACATGTTATGAATGAAAAACAGATTCCCAAATTATTAGTAGAGTTCACATTAGATTTTGATATTTGTGAAGCACATATTAGGATCCAAACCCACCCTGTTCCAATCTGACCCGGTCTGATTCGGGAATGGGTTTTTGATGGTAGAATTGGGATGGCATTGGAATTAAATGGTCAAACGCATTGGGGTTGGGGATTGGGTTGGTGTCACTCCATTTCCATCCTTACTATCATAACTCGATGTGAGTGGCCACACATGTATTATTTGTAAGGAAAAAAATTATGATTGGACCAAAACCAAATTGACCAACCCAGTTAATTTTTGGTTTGGTTTTTTAAATGATTGGTTCGATTTTGATTTAAAATTTTGAGAACTGATTTTGATCGGTTTGGTTTTGAACTGGCTGTAAGTTGCACCCTTACAAAGGACTCCTTGCGAAGCACAATAGTTTGTATGCTGAACTGAAATGTGTTTAATGATTTTTAATTCTAAGCTAAGCCTATCCGTTGTAGTAGGTAAAATGCAAGGGGCCCTTCAAGCAATTTCATCACGTGGAAACATCCTCAGAAATGCAGTTCTACAACACATCCGTCTTGTCAATCCTCTCATGCGGCCAGTCGTATTTTCACGCTTTGAGTCAGTGACTTCTGCTCGTATGGAAGAGCATGGTTTTGAAAGCACCACAATTTTGGACATTTTGAAAGCTAAAGGTAAAAGTGCAGATGGCTCCTGGCTTTGGTGCACAACAAGTGACACTGTGTATGATGCTGTGAAGTCGGTACGCATTTTGTAGTACTTCTTGTTGTGGCTATGCTGTTACGTGCTTTGGCACAGCGGATTTGATGTGTTCACTTGGATGAATTGTTTTCATTGCAGATGACTCAACACAATGTTGGAGCGTTGGTGGTCTTGAAACCTGGGGAGCAAAAGTCAATTGCAGGAATTATCACTGAGAGAGGTAATTGAAAGTTTTTTATTTACTTAAAAGAGTTACGGATGTTATATTGGATATATATGAAGCACATCTTTGCTACTTGCTGGAACTGTTGATGCTAGTTGTTCGTTCCCATTTAATCTAGATGTAGGGAAGGTATGACATTTTGTTGAGGTTGACTCATCTACCTAGTTCTTGAATGCCCCAAATTATAATTTAAAACAGAGATTTAGTTGTTTTGATGGAAGATGCCAATACATTTGGCCTTGCTTTTAATCCCCCTTCATTAGATATTCTATCATAAACAATTGATTGATGACTTCTTTGGGAAAATAATCCATTTGTGTCGATGTGCGTTGTCAATGAGATCTTTTTCTTTCTGTGAGGTGTCTTGATTGGAATTCTCAGAACTGGATAGGAAGGTGGGTACAATCCTGTTTCTCCACAAAGAAGCCTAGTTATAGGCCTAGAAAACCCTTAGTTGAGTTGATTGTTATTTACTAGAGAATATTGGAGGAGAAAAAATCTTGACATCTTACGGACAGGTTCAATGAACACAATTTCTGACACAAGTTTTTATAACTTTTTTGTGAGAGTTGTATTTTACAAAATTGACTGTTGTATTTTACACAAGTTTTAAACTAACACTAATTTATGTTGTACATCATTTTGTTTTCCATATTCTCCAATATAGCTCTTCCATTTTGTATACTTTTTATGTAATTTTACAACTTTTGGGGACATCAAGACCTCGGAATGTTTTGGGAACTCCTGAAAGAGGCTTTTCAAACTTTTATTTTTATTTTTTTTATTATTATTATTATTA
>JAESVK010000935.1:270980-282971 GCA_017140935.1 Hamamelis virginiana
AATTGACAGTTTGAGTATGATTTCTTAGCCATCTCTGTGGGCACTTATTCTACACAGTACATTTGTGTAGTGAAGTCAATCTTGCTAACACGTCTGGGAGGCAAAGTAGGAAGAGAACACTTAGACAATGCTTGAGAAAGTTAGACTGAATCAGCTCATTGCAATGCTTTAGAGAATTTTTAATTCCAAGATTTATTGGACTGTTGCATGGTTGGTACAGTCGTAAGTTAGGTGGTGTTTGGCGTAGCTTCCTACAAATGGAAGTCATTTTTGGAGAAGTGATTCTTAAGATGGACTTTTTAAAAAGTCATTTGGAAAAAAAAAAAATAGTGTTTGGAAAATGTAGATTTTAAAAGTTCTTTTGTATCAAAAAGTGTGGAAGTTATTCTTCCCACAAACGTGGGTTTTCAAAAGCAATCTTTTTTTTTTTCCCACTTCTCCCAAGTGGACTTCCCCGAACCTAACTTCTTTTGAAAGTCATTTGGAAGAACTCGCCAAAACACATTTTTTTTCCCAAAATGACTTTTAATGCTAGGAAGTCCATTTGGAGCCTCCCAAAAGCCATGCCAAACGCCACCTTAATGAATTGAAAAAAGTTGAGCTGCTTAACTCATCTGATTTTGAAGTTGATTTAATAGATTTTAGGACAGTGGGTTTCACCAAACGAGATATGTCAAGTTTTAGGTGAATCTCATTCAAGAATTTGCAGTATTTGCTATTAAAATTCTACCAGAGCACTTTCTCAGAAGATTGCTTTGTGAGCTCATATGCTTTTACAGTACTCATTGGCATTATTACAATGACGCTTCCAGTTGCACATACTGCACATTCTATGCTTGGTGATGTACAGTTGTAGTTATCCAGTTAATATTTATCTGGTTTGATTTTATGTTTTCAGATTATCTCAGGAAGATCATAGTACAGGGAAGATCATCCAAGTCAACTAAGGTTGGGGACATCATGACTGAAGAGGTAAAGTTGTGCGCCCTTCTATGTGAATGCATCATGCATGCTTTTTTTTTTTTTTCCAGTCAATCTCTAGTTGTTTAGATATACAATTTTTGTATTCTGCAAATTTGTGATGGCTAATGGTATATTCATACTGTGCGGTGGTTCCAGAATAAGCTTATTACAGTCACACCTGACACCAAAGTGCTGCGGGCAATGCAACTGATGACAGGTTTTTTTATGCTGCTTCTCTTTATGGAATTATTTTATATGCTGGTTTAGAGCATCTTCAATGCTAAAAGCCATTTTTGGCTAGCTACAGTAAAAATGGCTAGCCATTTTGCTAGAGATGCTCCTAGGCATAAGATCTCTCTCTCTCCTTGCAACCAAGTACAGGTCCCCATGCATTTTGTGTGCCTTGGAGATAAATATTTGGTTTGGGTCAACTTTTGGCTAAGCCAAAATTTGGGGTGCCCTTTGGCTGATGCATTGGAGCATGCAATTTAGGAGTCTTAGCCAAAAATTGGCTTTGGCTCCCCATTTAGCGGATGCACTGGAGTTGCTCTTAAACATGTTTTCATGAAAAAGATAATGCAAGCACATAATTCATTGTTTGTTGGTTGGCAGATAACCGCATCAGGCACATTCCGGTGATTGATGACAAAGAAATGATAGGCATGGTGTCCATCGGAGATGTGGTTCGTGCTGTTGTGAGCGAGCACCGGGAGGAGTTAGACCGCTTGAACGCATTTATACAAGGTGGTTACTAGATGACGATGATGATGAAAATGACGACGAGAAGCTGTCAAGCGCTCTTGGGCGGTGAATGGTTCTTGCTGTGGAACACCTTGTAAATATGGTGTGCTGTCTGCATTTCCTGCAATCTGGTTTTTAGGGCATTCAAGATGGTGATGTGGTATGACATGAAATACCAGGGCCTAGACTCAACAGGCTAATAATAATGACTTAAATGCCACTTGAAACTTGTTTCTTCTTACTCTGCTAATGTTACTCTTTGAAGCCAAGGCTGTTGTATAGTTGCAGTATCAAGGGCTCATAAACTATTCAGTTTTCATAACACTAGGGTCTTTCAATAGCTAGACGGATGCACGCTAAGGCACAACTGTTAAAGCTAGGAAGTTGGAGGAAGACTCAGATTCTTGCACCACCTAAAACATGTTTTCAGTTGGCATTGCTTTTGCTCTTCTAACACCTCACTGAGCATCATTCTTGCATGTCTTTAAGGTTCAGACGATACCAGTATTTCCTTTATTAGACAAGGAGGTTTGAGATACCTTTTGCCTAAATGACAGTCATGTTGACAAGTGCAGGCTTATTTTTGAGATATTTTTTTTCTTTTTCTGCCAAACGATAGAAACCATTTCTACCCCTCCAAATATTAACAATGAGTACATTAATGTTGGTTATCGGAGGCTTACTTTTGGTCTCTAAAACCTCCAATTTTGGTTCAATACCCCAACTGAGGAATTTGGCTCGAGGAGAAATCCCCCGCCCCCTATCCAAACCCGGATGAATCTCGATCCATATGCTCAAGTTTCAACATACTCTTCTAGAATTAGATACATGCCATTAGACTTGAGTAACTATCCTAGATAATGATGCGGAATGCAAGATATATATATATATATATTGGCAGAAAAGATTTTCCATACAAATAATAGCATCATTTACTATCCATAACGGGCATCCCATCATATTACTCTATCGGTCTCTTTAAAGTTATTTATAAATTATCTATTCACATCTCAAAATTTTTGGATTAGCAGAAAATTATGTCTTTAGAGTAGTAGAAAATTATGTCTTCACATCTTTTTAAAGTTATATTTAAATTATTTCTTCACATGTCAAAATTTTTATTCTAAAAGAGATTGTGTTTATTTTATTTTTTAAATTAATTAAAATTTTAAATTTAAAAATATTTTAAAATAAAGCAAATTCGAATGAAGGAAAATGTTGGAATAGGGTTTCAACTGTTTTTGAGGCATTGAGATGAGATTTGTGCAGTGGAGTGGGGACTGGGGATTGAGTCACCGTCCTATCTGAAACAACACGAGAAAAGAGATCGCAATTAACGGCTTTTCTTCCCTTTTTTTATTAATTTCTTAATGCATAGCTTAGGGAAGCTAGGACTCTCACCATTGACTTGCAGAACACTACACTCGATGAGAGAGAGTGAGAGAGAAGAGGAGATTCCTGAACGAGGCAAAGACGCAGAGTGGCAGCAGAAGGAAGGTAGCTTTTGCTTTCCAAAGGTCAGCAACCCACAAACTCCCCTTGACATGTATGTCCATAAAGCTTTTACCTTTACCTTTTTCTTTACCCAAATGTTTCCTGTGGTTGCTGTATCTCTGCTATCTGGGATTTGATGGACCGCCCCGCCCCGATTCACTGCATAATAATGTAGACGGAGAACTTACAAGACGATGATGATTATGGTCGGGTCCCATGGACTTGGACCCGGTTCTGCATAACCCGTTTGATGCTTCATGCTGTGTGTGTATATATATGTATGTATGTATGTTGTTGGAGGCTTGTGGTAGCACGGGGATTCTACACTTTTTTATCTTTTTCTTTTGTCGTCCCCCTCGTGTACTCTCTCTGGTGTCAACGCGAACAAAAAGAGCCTCCCAGGAAGCTTCGTCCCTCCCTCCTTCCCTCGCTTTCCTCTTTTTCTCAGTCTATCTCTCTCTCTACATCTTAAAAAGAATAGCATCTGCCCTTCTTCTCTCATTCTCACTCTCACGGGTAATGGGTGTAGTTTGTTTCCTTACCAATTGATCTTCAAAGCTCGATTACAGTAGAGAGAAGCATCCACTACCCATCTCGCATTCTCACGTCTAGAGGCCAGAAACCCAGATACCAGGTGCATTTTTATTGTCAATTGATCCTCTTCTTTTGTTTCTTTGATATATTCTTCTCTGTTTATCCTGATTTTTCTTCTTTTTTTTTTTTTTCTTTTTTATTTGTGGGAATTTGTCCCCAAGCTTGATTTTTTATCTTGATTGTTTTTATTTGAGTTGAGATCGAAAATCCCCATTTGCAAATCATCTCTTAGACTCCAACGGTGCTATCCAAAGTACCATGCCTGCAAAAATGGCTAGCCAGAGCACAAAAACACCACTCCAACGGTGAGGCATTTTGGCTAGCCATTTTGCAAATCTCATAAAACAATGGGTAAATTTAGCTGCTATATGGTGTGGCTAGGTATCGTGCGGAGAGACACTAAACTATTAATAATGGCCAGTATGATTGGAGTACACATAATTTTGGTTACCCAAAGTACTTTGGCAAAAACACTATTCGGGCGAGATTCTCTAACACCCTAATCCCCTTTTGTTATTGCAGTTATTTTTCGAGAATTTTCAGCCAATGGAAAGTAATCACTGTTGGGTTTCTAAGGAAACCCGAAAGAGAAAATTACAGGAAGAAGACAATGGTATTACCTCGAACTTCTCCATGGATGAGCTCAATCAAGACCTTCTCGAAAGGGTTCTTTCATGGCTACCAACCTCTGCCTTCTTCCGCCTTAATTCAGTGTGCAAGAGATGGAAATCAGTTGCAGATTCTGCAAGCTTTCAGCTCGCTTGCTCTCGTATTCCTTCACGGGATCCATGGTTTTTCATGGTTGATCCCCATCTCAATCAATCAATTGTCTTTGACTCTGCTGAAAGAAACTGGAAAAAACTCAGCCACCCACCTCTGCTCCAGCAGAACTCCAACTGCAATTCAATTCCTGTTGCAGCATCTGGTGGCTTGATTTGTTTTCGCAATGTTTCTGGTAACTTTATTATGTGCAATCCTGTAACCAGATCTTGTCGTGAACTCCCTTCACTGGATTCAGCCTCTCAAAATCAATCTCTTCATGCCATTGCAATGAGTTCGTATCCCAAAACCCACAATTCTTACAAGCTTGTTTTAGTGTTTGGTGAACTTCCAAAACTTTTCTTTAAAGTGTATGATTCACGTGCTGATTGCTGGGAAGAAGAGACAATGCTGAGTAGAAAGGTTGATAATTCACTGGAATCTGATTCAAATGATGATGATGATGATGCTGTGTATTTTCTCAGTAAGGCTGGCAATGTAGTGGCAACTAATATGCAGAGAAGCCCTTCTAAGCAGTATTCATCAGTTATTACTTGTAAAGATGGTGATGAGGAGGTTCTTTATTTCCTTAGCTCTTCTGGGACAATTGTGGCTTGCAATTTGACCCACAAGTGTTTCTCTGAGTATCCAAGGCTTCTGCCTATTTTTTCTGAGTACTCCATTGATGTGGTGGAGTGTAGAGGAGAGATGCTTGTTGTTGTGTTGTCTGAATTCTTAGAAAGTGCAAGCCTTAGAGTCTGGAGGTTTGATGAGGATGGTCGGTCTTGGCATCAGATTGCGGCGATGCCTCCGGCAATGTCGCATGAATTCTATGGCAAGAAGGTGGATATAAACTGTGTTGGGGCCGGTGACCGGATATTGATCTGCATGAACTCTGCTGAGCTTTTTAGCTATGTTCTATGTGATTTGGGGGCTAATGAATGGGTTGAATTGCCCAAATGTTCTATGAATGATGAAGCTGTAGAGTTCATGTCTGCCTTCTCATTTCAGCCTAGGATTGAGGCTTCTGTTTGAAAACAAAATGATTTGATCGAGGAAGGAGAGAGATGTATTGAGAGGATTGAGGAGTGCCATTTGTGATTTCTCTCTCTCTCTTTTTTTTTTTTTATGTTTTTGTTTTTCTTGTTTATTTTCCCAAATTACTTTTTATATGTTCTTTGTAGTGTTTGTTTTTAACTTTTACATATTGTTTAATCAAATTAGTGACAATGTCGATATTTTTCCATTATGAACTATGCTTTGTTCTAAAGCTTGTCACCATATTGCTTTATAGCCATCACATCATGCCCCCTATTTCAGAGCTTGGCTTAAGGTCCGTGTTAGTTTTTATCTCTATCTTTTTTGGTAAGGAAAGACTAGAGATTGAGGGAGAGTATATTGTTTATGTATTTGAAATTTTGATAAGTAAAATGGCTGAAATTGATAGGAAATGGTTACTTGTAGCAAATTTACTGTTTTTTGGATAAGACTGAAACAGTTCTTTTGGGTAAGGAATTGTGTTTACTGAAGCCTGATTTGGTTGTTTCAAAATGGTGATGCTACATCTCAATTCTCACATAAATGAGGTGCTCATTTATTAATTGCAATAAACTTATTTACTAGAGAAATTATGCTCCCACTGATAGTCTTCTGGTTGAAGAATTTGAAATTTTAATCATGCCTGTTAGAAGAAGTTGCAGAGAAGGTTAGATGTTATAAAGAAAAATTCAAATTACAATTTAGGAGTAAATACTTCTATGATTTGAGTCTTTGCTTTCTGAATACTGTGGGTATTTAAGGCGTTTGTTGAGTTGAGTTGGGTGAGTTGTCAAACTAATAAATTTTTTTTTTCCTGCTTCACAGTTTGAAGATTCACACGCTTAACCAGTTGCAGTATCTATTGTTTCTGCCCCTGCTTTTGATCACTAGTTTTTATCTCAATTCTTCATAGAGAAACTATCCTGGGTTTTTCCTATTACTCTGTTTGGATACTGGGAATAGAAAGGGAAAGAAAAGGAAAATGTTTTTAAAAATTGCATTGAAATGGATTTCTATGTCAATAATTCTCTATTGAGAAAGTAACCCTGGTTTCTGAAGTGAAATCGATGTAGCTAACACCATTTTTGTTATCCTTTCATCATTTTGTCTGCTGTTATAGATTTATATCTTTTATCTGTCTCAACAAGAGTTGGAGAATAATTATCAATCTCCATTTCAGAGCTGTGGTGAAACTTTTAGAGGTAGCTGTTTGATGTGTTCAGCTGTTCCTGAATTAGTTTAATGGAGTGTTTTCATGTGCCACGTCAAATTTTCCTTTTAGGAAGCATAAATTGAACTGTGAGGATTTTTTATTTTTATTTTTTTTCAACAAGTTAATCACCAGATAATTGAAAACATTGGTAGTGGTGAGGGTCAATCTCAACATCTATATTTATAAATCTTCTCTCTAAATAATCTCTACGCCCACAAAAATTTAAAAACTAAAAAATCGGTATTGTCTTCCAAAAAAATAAAAAAAATCGAGGGATTGTTCAAGTGGTACTTGGAAGTAGTTGGGGCGAGTCGTCAATTCAGGTGTCTTGGGTTCGAATTTTGGCAACTGCTCATGAATTCTCTAGTCCCAGCGTGCTACAATGGTGTTGGATCCATTTTGTAATTTGTAGCTCCTCTCTCTTATCTCTCTCTTTGGATTCATTTTTTGACTCTTCTTTCTCTCTCTTTTTCTCAAAACCAAATACAAGTTTCTAAGCACTTTTATATGTCTTGAAGAAAAATTAATCTAATTAAACTTGAATTCAAAATTGGACTAATTTCTAGATCTAATCTATTTTGGATCCACTTTTGAATACAATATTGGAAAAAAGGATTTTTTATCTGAATTTAAAATATGGATCTGAATCCACTTTTGAATCCAGCAATATTGGGGTTGCTTTTAGGGTAGGCCATTATTATCCAAGCCCATAAACCCGTTCAAACCCGCCTGTTATTAATGGGTTCGAGTTAACACAACAATGGGTTCGAGTTAACACAACTTACCAAATAGGTTAATTTTAGGTTTCCGAAATCAAACCCAAGCATCTCCAATCCTAAATCAAATTCAAATTTGGGTAAAAAAGGCCAAAAATTCTAACCCTTACAAAAACCTATACCAATTTTGAGTTTTACTCAAATTCAAACCGAAATTGAGTTCAAACTCAAATATTTGAGTAAATCAAAAGATGACCGTTGGAAGCTACAGTACCTTCCTCCTCCTTTCATGGTTGCTCTTCCTTGCACCAGTCATGGCTACCCAAGTGCAAAATTCCGGCCACAACAGCCCCAGTTCTTCCTGGCAAAGAGCTTTCTCTCCCCAGTAAAGCTCTCTCTCCTTCTCTCCCTCTCTACTGTAGACCCCCCTGTGTTAAACCTCTTCCTCGCACCATCCAAGATTATCGAACTGTGCATTCACGCCATCGCAATCCCACGAAGCGCTCTCTCTCTCTCTAGATTATTGCGATTTGCAAATCTCTCTCTCTATTTGAGAGAGACTGTGTTTGGTTGTGCAAATAAGGGAAGAGGAAGAAAGAATTGTATTTGATTGTGTAAATAATAGCAAATTTGAGTGTGTTTAAGTATAAATTTGAGTAAATGATTGAAGAGCTCATATTAAAATAAGATATTTTACCCATATTAAAAATAAGATATTTTAAAGTAAGAGTAAGGGTATATGGTTGGAGATGCTGTTATAATCGGTTGGTTTCGCGCTAACTCCTTAGAAACAAAGAGTTAAAGCAGACCAGAAACCCCCCCGCCCTCTCTCTCTCTGGATTGCGCCAACGGTCCCGATCGCTCGCGCTCTCGCCTACCTTCATCCTACGAGTTTCAGGTACGTGTTCTCTCTCTCACATTCTCTCTCCTTCATTATCTCTCCCCTCTCTTGTTGATTTGCTTTTAAAAACTCCTAACCCTAGCTATTTTTTGGGAATTTTTTTGGGAAAAAAGATTGCTTCTAATGTATGTTTGTTTATCATGGTGATTTGACTTTGCTAGTTGCAATAACTGTTGGTTTTCATCAAAACTCTCCGAGTTAGAACTTGGATGCCTTGATTTTAACAGTAAACGCTCTTCGTTTTGCTGGAAAATCTGCCTCTTCATTCACTGATTTAACAATGAGGGAAACTGGACCTCCAAAAGAAAAGAAAGATAACGAGTACCCTAAAGTAAAATTTGAGTTAGAGTAGTGCATTTGCTGAAGCTCAAGGAATAAAAGCTTTACTTGTTTGTATTTGTCAAACTTGACAGAATCATATATGAACTATTTAGGGCACATGTTGCCGATAGCCACTTGGCTAGGTCATGTATTCCCGCTATTGGGGAAGAGATTTCGGGTCCAGCATATGGAACCCATTTGTTAATATTATAGGGTCAGGGTAGAGGTAGGTTTTTATCATTTGGGAAAAGAAACCGACTTGGGGCATATATGGCCAAACTATCTAAACCAATAGGAAAATGCTAAACATCCCAAAAATGTATCCCAAATGATGTGGCGGATGATCTAGCCCTTAACTTTTTTAACTCTCTCTCCTTGATAATAAATGAAGAGCTTGAATTCATTTGAGATACTTTTTCGGGAAAAAAATTTGGGATGTATGGCATTGCTCTTTTTTTTTTTTGTTCTTAAGGAAGCCCACTCGAGCTTATGAGCTACCCAATGAGATAGCCCTTCTCCTTCCCTTATACCCTTCCAATCCCGATGAAGGTTGGATTTGATCCTAGGTCTTTGGTATAACCACCTTACGAGCAAAGTAGCCAACACCTTCCTAATTCCATCTTTTTTTTTTCATCTTATTCCTTTTCCATCTTGGCATCCTTGGTTTAGCTGCACTTGTATTATGTACATTTTTTACCTGATTGCCTAACAATTTGGAAAATAAAGCATGGCTGATCTTATAGCCATCTTAGAAAATTTTCCTTTGATAGGCGGTTGTTCGTTACACGACAATCCTGAAGTCCTCCACTTTGTCCTTCACACCTTAATTCTTGTGAGAAGTATCGTCTCCAATCAACCTCACCTTATGGATGATCAATTGAAGATAATTAAATGGGTACAATGTCTTCTATTCCCATGTTTCTATTCCAAGCTAAATGAAAAATAACACTTCATTTATTCTCGATCCTTAGTTTAAAATTATTTGAACTTGAACTATAGGATGTAAACAAAAATTTTGTGTACTTTTTTTCTTTAACCTGTGAAGTCAAGGAGCTTTATCATTTTGAATAAAAGAATAAGCACATCTTCTGAGTGATCAAATAGATTATATTAAACTGAATTGTGTTTCACATGTTCTGCTTTCTTGCTAATGCTATCCCAAATCCGATTTAAAAATTTTTAGCTAAACATTCTATCGACAGTTTACACACAATTTGCTAGACCCTAATTGTGGTGTCTCTCATTTACGGGAAAGGTCTTTCTTGAAGCATCTTTGAGTGACTTAGAGATTCAACTTTCAGTATTTGGTGTCATATACCTCTATATCTTCTTCAGGTCTGAAGTAAACCAACCACAGAAAGTTTCTTCATCCTCATCTCTTATCGAGATACCAGATTTCAGTAGGGAGCATCACAGAGAAAAATTGATTACTTTATTTTTCGAAAATGACAGAAGTTTTTAGTTACACAGCTTGCAGACAGTTGTCTCAGATGGTTTTAGCAATAATCTTCTTTCACAGTTCTGAGTACATTCTCGCGATCGCCATTCATGGAAAATCGAATGTCGCTCTCAGTTCTCTTCTGATCAGCAGAAAATATATTCTGGCAATGGTCTGCTCATTGCTGGAGTACTTCCTTGAAATTGTTTTCTTTCCCTCGTTGAAGGAATACTGGTGGATAAGCAATTTAGGCCTTGCAATGGTTATAATTGGAGAAATTATACGAAAAATGGCAATTCTAACAGCTGCTAAGGCCTTCACACATCGTATCAAGATTTATCATGAGGAGCATCACAGATTGGTTACTCATGGAGTCTATAGATTTGTTCGTCATCCGGGATATTGTGGGTTTTTCATCTGGTCAGTCGGCACTCAGATAATGCTCTGTAATCCCATATCGACAATCGGATTTGCAGTTGTCGTTTGGCACTTCTTTTCAGATCGGATACCAATGGAAGAGTATTTCTTGAAGCAGTTCTTTGGGTCACAGTATGCCGTATATGCCCAGCGGGTTCCTTCTGGGGTGCCATTTGTAAAGTGAAGATATTCAAAATTTATGTGGAGCTGCCTTGGTTCTTCACCTTTTTAAGCTCACTCCATCAAGAAAGTTCAATGCCATGTGTGTGAGGCGATTAGAGACTTCCTTTGAAGCTGAACAGGTCTATAGCTGGTGGGAGTGACTCAATTATCTCTCTCTTTTTATGGCTGCATACAAAAGCAGCTAAGAATAGGTTCATTTTGACATGGCTGGAAGATGTATAGCTGAAGCAATTGTGTAATTTGTGTAATTAGAATAGGTTCATTTTCACCCTAATTTTTTTTTTAATATTTATTAAAGCAGTTCTTACTGTCAAATAAAAAAGAGAAAAAGCAAATAAATCAAATTTTCTGAGTGATAATAACCTCATGCTCATTTAAATCAAAATTTTGAAACAAAAAAATAAAAATAAAATGAAAACAAATCCATAATAGGTTAACAATAGGGAGATTATAATTTTGAGAGAGAAGGAGCATTGTGAGGGAAAGAGAATGAGAGAGAAAGTAGGTTTGTGTGATACACCAGGGAAAAAAAACTGTTGCTTCACTTGTGAAGGAAGAGTTGAGAGGTCATTTGTACATTTACTAATTTTCATGTAAAAAAAAAAAAAAAACTGGAACAAATTTGAAAGTTTTAATTTTACTATTTTACTACTATGACATTTATATAATATAGAAAAATTAAGGATTTTTTTGTTTCCAACAAATTTAAAAGTTTTAATTTTACTATTTTACCACTATAACATTTATATAGTGTTGCGCAGCGTCCTAAACTCCATAAGGTTACAAAGTGTTTTTTGTTCAATAGTACATGGATGAAAGTGTAATTTTTTAAAAAAATTAAGGAAAATTGACTCATTTATTATTTTCACCCAATCTAACCTTAAAAAAAAAAAAAAGAAAAAAAAAGAAAAAAAAAGAGGAGAGTTTAATTTGAAAACTTTTACTTTATAGGATGGTCAATCGGTCGGAAAGTTCTGGACTTATTTTATTTTATTTTATGAAGTAAAATGGGCCAGCCGACGAGATTTGCAGAAGGTTAGGCCGTTAGGTTTCCCCCCTCGCAAGAAATCGATCTTATATAGATAGAATGGAAAAGTAGGAGAAGGAAGAAGAATTAGAAGAAGATTTATACAGATAAAAGTGTATTATTATTAAAAGAATTTGAAAGAGACAATAATGGCGTCTGAGGAACATTTGAAGCAACAATTGCAAG
>JAESVK010000935.1:283371-299571 GCA_017140935.1 Hamamelis virginiana
TTCGTCAGTAAATTTCATCAAGTTTTGTTTTTTGAGAGTTGTTCGTTTAGTTTTGTGAGGATGGGTTCATAGTTCAATCATAGCTGAAATTATTATTTATTCTCGTGATTGAAATTAGAAAAAGTTCTGGGGTATCTCTCCCTGAATAAATTGAAAACTGAAGCACTGTTTAAGTCAGAAACCACCACCACAAACCCGCCCATCCTTATCCTGCGTTTGGATGTGGGAAAGAATGAAGGAAAAGGAAAAGAAAATGCGTAAGAAGAGAAGCCATCTTTATGCGTAGCTCTCATTCTTTATAAGAACCGAACAGCATTTACTGATTAAAGATTTAGTAACATATACATATAGGGTTAAGATATAACCTTTTGTGAGACTTGCATTTTGTAAAACCCACAGTTGGGTTTATGTTCTTCCCATACATGTCAAATTGATCAAAGATCAAGCATCGTTTCATCCATAAATGTGAGAGAAACATGATTTTATGGATCAAATGGCTCTTGGTGTTATCAATGTGATGTTTGGCATACATGAGAAGGGCGACTAATTCAATAGTAGGAAAGTATATATACGGCACCTGGTTGCTGTGTCATGTTAACTTCTATATTGAGCAAACCATCTATCTGCTGTCGCAGTTCTATTCTGTTGTATGCCGGGTTGCAACTATTTTGAAAACGCGATATACGGCACCTGGTTTCTGGCTTTCCGGGCTGGGGTTATTTGAGCAGGCTCAGTGCCTGGTTTCTGATCCTTCTGAGGAGCAACACTTGAAGAGTTGCATTGCGGAAGCCCGGGAACATTTGCATGATGTGGAGAATCAAACTGGGGTTTTGGAATCTGCACGAAATGGGACAAATAGAGGTCCAAAGCTTTTGTCTTTTTTGAAGCTTCATAGAATGCCCCTAATTTTTCTTTTCTTTTATTTTTTTTTTCCATAGTTTTTCAAGGTTCAAGATGACAAGTTTATTTCTTTTCTGTTATCTATCGGTTTAGGATATCTCTTTGAAGGGCATCTTACTGTGGATCCTGAGCCTCCACGTCCTGCATGGCTGGTACAGTCAAACCTCATTTCAACCGCGTTTCTTTTGGCCGAATCTTCCCAAGGTCATGTGGAAAATGCTAACACGTCAGAAAGTTCCGTCAATCTACTTCAGGAGCTGATGGAGAGGCTTGAGGATGTTGTGCCAGAGGTATATTGCATGAGGTTTTCTTTGTTTTGTTTTGTTTTGTTTTTTTTGTTTTAAACCAATTGAGAAAAGTATTTTGAAAATGCTAACCAAACAGTGCATAAGAAACTAGAATGAGAAGCCATATATGTATCTTTTCCTTTCAGGTTGAAGATCAAGTTAGTCAGCAAGTTTGTGTAGTTTTTTCTATTCTTAGGGTTCAGTTTCTTCAAGAAAAGAATGGGTTTTTAATATGTCCTTTACTGGAAAAATAGTAATTTAACAAGCTCTATACAAAAACGAAGCTTTTCTATTGCATTTTTTTATTGGTTTTTATTCTATTTTATCTCTTCTGAGTTGCGTTTGGTTTTTGGTATATTGATTTTGTTAATAAAGAGAATAGATTTTGGGTCCATCAGGGTCCATATAGGAATCAACATCAATCTCATTTCAGTATTTGTCTTTAAGATTTTCGAGAATGATGCTGTAGTCCCCCGAGTCCCGCCTGCCAGTAAAGAAGTTGTGGCAAAGCTTCCAGTTATTACCATTACGGAAGAAATCCTGGCCAAGCTTGGAGAAGATGCAGAATGTTGCATTTGCAAAGAGAATTTGGTTGTGAGTGACAAGATGCAAGAGTTGCCTTGCAAGCACACATTTCACCCTCCTTGTCTAAAACCATGGCTGGTAATATACCTCAACTTTTCCCAATTTCTGGAGAAACTAAAAAATGTGATATATGGAATTGGAAAATGCACAAAAACACTAGTTGATTCCTTGCTGACATATTTATTCTGCTGTGATATATGGAATTGGAAAATGCTTTACAAAACAGAACATTTTTTTTAATACAAAAATTCTATATGAAGGGAATAAGATAAGAGCTCTTTTGACATTGATGGATTGTGAGATCCCCTTTGCTTTAAAATGAATGGTAGATATGATGCCACGGTAGTTTGAATGGAATTTTTTGTAAAAAAGAAAAAAAATGTCTGTATAGAGCATTACTCACTGGAATTTGATCCATCTTATATCACTCTTGTTGTAGGATGAGCACAATTCTTGTCCAATTTGCCGTCACGAACTCCAAACCGATGATCATACCTACGAGAGCTGGAAGGAGCGGGAAAAGGAGGCTGAAGAAGATAGGAAAGGAGCTGCAAATGCTGTACGTGGCGGTGAATACATGTATGTTTAGATGAAAACAGCTTAGGTTGGATTCATAGCCAGTTATGTGTGATTAGTGATTATTGTCCTGATAGGCATGCTTTTGTCGAATCATAAAGTTACAGTTCAACTTCTAGCGTCCTCCCTGTGGGCTGGTTTAGCATGTCTTTTGTGGCAAACGCTCAACTGCATACTGCATGCTGTCTCCATTGGTTGGTAACTAGAGATTGGCAATTATTTGGAAAATAATTAAAGATTAATTTTTTGAGTAAGAAAAGTAATGCAAGTTTTTGCTTCATCAGAAAGGTGCGGTTTTTCCATAATTATTCGCATAATTTGGAAAATTTTGAAATAATTTGAGAATTACTTGCAATAGTCATAATATTCGGTAATAAATTGGGAATTATTGAAATGTGCAGGATAAATTTGGGTTTCATTCCTTTTGATGAAGTATCTGGGAAATTTGGGAATAATTTGAGAATTCGTTACTAGCCTAAAAGCAAGTGGGGGCTTTTTAGAGTTTTCAAATCTTTTGTTGTCTCCATCCATTGTGGGCTTCTTAGGTCCTTGTTTACTTGTGTCTAAATTGATTTCTTCATTCCAGGGCAATATGATCTCTCTCTCTCTCTCTCTCTCTCTCTCTCTCTCTCTCTCTGTTGTTATAACTTCTACAGGTTAGGTGTTTTGAAAATAGTTGGATGTGATATTTTTCTTATGAATGTCATGCATGCAAACAAATCAAAGTATTCTGAAGACCCATAGATACAGGGTCTATTATAAAGTGCATTTTACACAGTTATTTAGGTTAGGTTGGAAAATGCTAAGTGAATCAAATTTTAGATCAAAATTTTAAAACCAAATGATGTGTGAGAATCATATTGTCTTGATTTTTGTGTATTTTTGAAATGCACAAAAATCAAGACTGTATTGTTTTTACGCATCATTTGGTTTAAAAATTTTGGTCTAAGATTTGGTTCATCTAGCATTATTCTTTAGGTAACGCCAATAATAAAATAAATTTTGAAAAACTGACCGTTGAATTACACTCCTCATGTATATGTCGTACAAGTCAAAAATTAATTACATACTCTTATATAAAATTACAATGATACTGTATAAATGCCTATACCTGGCTAGAGAGTATGCCAAAAACAAGGTTTCCTCACAATAGGAAACAAAAATACCTTGCAACTACTCCAGATCAAAAGAGCAACAGGCAAAGGAGGGGTGAGATGAAAGCATAAAATGTTCAGCAGATTTCACTCCCGAAAGCCATAAAGATGGGCATGCCATCAACGAAAATAATACAACAGAAGCACACAAAAAGCAGAGAGAGAGAGAGAGAGAGAGAGAGAGAGGTCGCTAGCCCCCTATAAACAATTTGTGATGTGTTACCATGCTGCAGCAAAACTAATTGTTCCAAGATCAGCTTAGTACTATAAACAAGTTAAATTCAAATGTTATTTTTGAATTTATTAATTTATCAAATTAAATTTGAATAAAGTATTTTTTGGTTGAACAAATCTATTAACGCTTTAAATTATTAAATTATGAACGTGAAATCGATTAAATAAAAGTCTTATAAATATAATTCGTTTTGGGTAGATTTCGAATTCCGGCATTTCAAAAATCTGGATTTTTTTTTTTTTTTTTGGTTGTTGTTTAGATTAGTTTGTATATCTAATATCGCGGCATGTTATTTAAAGTAAATGATAAATAATATATTTGAATGATATGTCATGATAATAATACTTAAACAAATTTGAAGGCATGTTTGAATCAGTGCTTCTCAAAATAATTTTGGGGTTTGAAATTTTTAAGAGGCGGAATGATAATCACTTTTAGACTGCTTAAGAAATGATAGGATGAATGACAAAATTTTTCTTACAAAAATTGATTGCGGCAGAAATTATAATTTTTAAAAAACCTCTAAAACGAAGAGGACATCTCTAACCCACTCCCTACTTTGGCTCCTTAGTTAAAGTGGAGAGCCAAAACATAAAAATCATGTTCCAATAGGCTCACTATTTTCCTTTTTATTTTAACTTCTCCAGAATGACTCATTACATGTTGGAAGCCGAATTCACTTCTTATTTCCTTATTTTAATATTTTTTTGGGAGAATGTGTGTGATAACATAAGTTTTGTTAAATTATTTAATATTAATTTTTTAAGTCAAAATTTAAAATAATAATAAAATATTTTATGATCAGTTAAAATAGGGGTATGATTGGAATAACTACTTAAAAAATATTAACTAAAATAACTTTTAACTAAAATACTGAACTATTTATGAAAATTTTAGGGAGCTCTACAAAAACCCGGATCCATAATCTTATATACGGAACGAAATTGAAGGCGAGGGAGCAAAGGACTAGATATATAGAGACAGAGAGACACTGGGGAACTTGAATCGTGGCGGAACCATCTACATATATATTTTTGTCTCCACATTTTCTTTTGATTTTCCTCGTTCCCAGGTGTTGAATGTAATCTCCCCTACGTTTTCCGAATGAACCTCTGAAAATCCCTCTGCCCTACCTTCTTGGGTAATCATAGAGAGCAGCAGCAGCCCCCGCAGAGAGAGTTTTGCGCCGCAGCCGTATTATGGAACTGGCCACTACCTTTTGTCCCCAGAGTTTCTCCCCATCTAAATCATGTAAATGTCCTCAAATCACAGTGTCCACCACCATTCCTCATCTGGGTTTCCCTAATTTCGCTCAATTCTCCCGCTCCCGCTTTCCATTTCCATGGATGTTAAATGTGAAACACAGCAGCCTCCTGTCTACGAAGATGGTCTCTAATGGGTATGCGGGAAAAGGGAGCTTCAGAAATTATGATAATTATAATAATAGCAAGATTTATAAAAGGTTGGATTCTTGTTTGGTCATTCCTCCACCCAAAGGCAAGAAGCCGCGTGCAATCCTCAAATTCTTGGGTGGTGCTTTTATTGGAGCTGTTCCTGAAGTTACATACAGGTGATATATTTTTATTTATTTGTTTAGTTTTTTTTTTTTTTTCAAATTTCTAAGCCTGAAATCTTAGTTGAAAATTGTAGTCCTTTTTGCTGTATTCTTAATGAAGATAGTACTTCTTATTTTAATTCAACCACAGCATGCGTTCGCTGTTCATTTTCCATGTCAATGTGTATGTAAATTTAATACTAGTGCTTGTTGTTGTTGGCTATTAAATACGCAAGCATGCTAGAATCTCGCGGTCGAAGACTAAACTTTGATCTTGAGCGCCAATTAACTGCTGACAGTTGCCCATTTTCCCAAGTTTGTAAGAACTTTCGAGGCTTTATTTAAAGTTTTACTTCTTTTCACTGTGTTTAATCAAAACCCCATGTGAGAAATTCTGGTTTAATGGGAGTTCTTAAAACTTTTGATGGGCAATTTTGCATGCTTTGGTTGCTTACCCTTATATCTTTGGTTTACCAGAGGTTATACTTGTGCCCATTAGACCTTTTGACCTTCGTTGCATCTCTGCTGTCCTGTTTTTGCAGCCATCTAATTGAGCTTTTGGCGAAGGAATGCTTTCTTATTGTTTCTGTGCCTTACAATGTGACCTTTGATCATGCCCAAGCTGCTAGAGAAATATATGAGAGGTTCAATGTGTGCTTGGATATACTTTTAACATCTGGATTGCCTGATGCCAATCTAACAGCTGCCGAACTTGTTCAGCTTCCTATTTATTCTGTTGGCCATAGGTGAGTTCGTTGCTTTTCAATTCTTCAGTTTCTTCTTCTTCCCTATAACTAAGGCTTTATATGTTGATGTCACAAGATATATTTCTCCTTAAGAAAGGTATGTATTGCGGGACATATTGCATGCCATATTGGAATCCTCCTTAAAAGTCGAAAATTTTGTGAAACAGTAGGAAAAGCTTGTGACGTTTCAGTGAATTTACGTGTAAATGTTGATGGGACCTTTTTTTTTTCTCATAAATAACCAAAAAAGAGATTATTAAAAGCACAATAGCATCTGACTATTGTTTGCGTATTAATTTTGACATTCAAACAATATGGTGCAATGTATTAGAGTTATGAAATATAATTCAACCACATGGAGTTTCAGTGTGGCTTGAACTTGTCCATATCCCAATTGAGATTGCAATAATGTAGCTGTTTGAGGTGATTTAAATATTGTTGCTAGTTTGTGATCTGATAATGGTAATTTATGCAGTCATGATAATAAAAATAATTTTTATGAAAAACATAAATATAATGCTACCTCAGGTAATGATAATGCTAATTCATGTAGTCAAAATCATAAAAATAAGTTTTTATGGACATAATAATATTATATTTATGTTCATTATTAGTTATATGTGATGAATGTTTTGGAAAAACAATCTAATTGTAATGTTAAAATGATATGCCTCATATTTCTCATAAACTTGGGATACTTGTTGGTTATATTGATGTGTGTGTGTGTGTGTATTGGGATATGTTATAGCATACTTATAACAAATGTTTTCGGTTCTCCATAATTCAATGATAATGTCCCCGCAAGATATCTAGAGCATGTTATTGAAGCTGTTAATTCTTCATTTTTGTCACCACTATACTATGGGAGCACTAGTTGCATCACATATTTCTTCACTTTGGTCCATTTCTGTACTAACATCTTTTTTCTCATGAATGGTTAATTGTAGCAATGGTGCACTTCTCCAGGTACTCGCAGGATGTTATTTCTCTGAAAAGATACCAAAGGTTTGGTTTTCCTTACTTTCCCAGATCTCATAATAAGCTTCTCTAAGAGGATATAATTTAAACGAATATATTTAGTAACAGATATTACATATTAGTTTGTGGAAGCAGAATGCAGATTCTAAATGTCTGTTTAGTCTAAAATATCTTGAGCAATTCATGGAGTGTAACAAAGAATTTTCTCATATTTCTTGTGGAAGGCTAATGCCATAATCTCGTACAACAACAGACCAGCAACAGAGGCTGTGCCTTACTTTGAGCAGGTATACTATGTTTGTTTCATGATATTAACTATTTCGTTATTTCAAGAGCTTTATGGTTACCTTTATGGAATGACACTCTTGTGCTTGGATCCATATGTATATTTTATCAATGTTTTCCACCTAAATCAAAATGAAATTCGCTGGCTTGAAAATTTTGGGTATTTTTACCTTCAAAATAGCATAGATTAAGTCTCACAATTGTGGTCTTCATGAAATAGTAAAAGAGGCTAATATTCTTGTGACACCCAAGGGTATTTGTACGGTCACTGTGCTTTTTGTTCATTGATAGAGTTGCTTTAGTTTCGACTAAGTTCTCACGAGAATTCTTGTGAGGAGCAAAGGTTAGTTTAAAAACATCTCCATCTTTTTTTTTTAAAATTCTCTATGGCGTTTTTGGAGGCGAAGCGAGAAAGCCCGGGGGGGGCCCCCGGTTTGAAGTCAAGAAAATCATTAAAAATCAGAAACATAATGTTACGAGAAAGGAACAAAGAAAAAATATACAATAAAATCTATTTAAGATTATAAAAACCTATGAAGATAATTTTTTTCTTTTTTCATGGCCTTTTTCATGCATGAGGGCTGCTTTACACAAAGAAGTTTATAGAGTTGATATATCTTTCACTAGTGTGTCAGGGACTTGATGATATGGTCCTTGATACAGCTGAATGGAGAAAAAGGATTCATGCAGCTGATTCCATGTATTTGGGATTAGGACTTTATTGATATGAGTTGAGTAGTTGAGTTGAGATATCTGTCACGGCCAGGCTAGTTTCTAGAATCCTAGTTGATGGAATAGGTTATGATTGATTGTCCACCAGGTGGCCAAAAAAGAAAAAAAAGAAACAAATTAAATCCTCTGACACAAATTCACTTTTTAAGTGTCTTTTTTTATATGGACTTATTGGACAATACCATTTACTTTGGTCAATTTAAACTTGGGCATTCTAAGTGTTTGTAATGCTACTCTACAGTTAGGTCCTCTAGTTAGTCAGATGATGCCTGTTGTGGAAGCATCTCCTTTGTATTCAATGGCTAGGAGCGCCTCAGGTAGACTGCCTCCTAACACTGCCTCTTGTTTACGTTAATTTGGTTTTAAATTTTTTGTTAGTTTTGCTACACAGATTCCACAATAGTTAACTTAAATGGTTACATGTTCATTTTCATTTTGCTAAAATCTTGCAACAAGTCACAGTCACCCTTTTTATGGACACCTGAAGGACTGCTATTATTTGTCCTTATGGCCCATTTGGTTTCAGAGAAGATAGGGCATATGGAAAGAAATCCAATGCTAAACTGTTAAGATTCCAGTGCTCTTTGTATTATTTATTTATTTTAATCTGTCTTCTCAAAAACCAATTGGAGCATTAGTACTTTATTTATTTTTTGGTTTGCAAGAACTGGCTGAACTATGAAACTTTGGTATTGGAGTTGCACTGGTCTCTCTGAGGCTTCTTTGAGGGGTGGTTTCCATTGTTCTCCAAGAATTGAATATGTATGCCCTTTTTTGTTTATGAGCCTCATTGCAAAATTTTCTATACATTGCATGAGTGCAGACATGGGATATAAATTTGAGTAAACTTGGGCACACTGATGTGTCTGTGTCGCAATATGTCCCTTGCATCTTTGACTTTGTTGGGTTCATGCACATTGACAATACCAACAGACTTAACACATCCGTTTTCTTGTTGATTCAAAGCTTGAACAAGCACAACTTTTCATTGTTTCCACTTATCATGTAATTGTATTGTATTTTGCCTGTGTTATACGTGAACATGTAATTCTTAAAGAGCTTATGTTTATTCCCTTGTGTTTTTCTAATTCTCCCTCTTTTCAATGTATACAAATATATAGGAGATGCATGGAAGGTGCTATTAGATACTGCTGGAGCAGTGATACAAGACAACAATCAGGAAGCCTTGGTTTCATTGACCAAATTTGTTGATCAGTTGCCCTCGGTAATGAATCAGGTAGATCGATATCTATATGATACTTATGAGAAAATGTGATAAGGGGCCAGATTCTATTTACTGTATGAATCATTACTTCTTTCTTCTTCCTATTTACACTTGGTGAATCTGTCCATGAATCTACCATTCTCGTTGATGCCTCTCCTACCAGTTTAAATATATGTGGTGAGGATCCACAAATGGATTGATCAACTGAAACACGAATACTTTATGTAGGTTGGGAATGACCATATTTTCACTGTCGTGCTTCCTTTGCCTTATCCTGTCTATTGTCAAGCAGTAGACTGGTAGTTCTGTGGCACCTAACCTTTGATAGCTCAACAAAATTGATGTTGTTTCATTTAGGTCACGCAAGGGATATCAGAATTCAAGCCAACACCGTCCGAGAATCGTGAATGTTTTAAGAATTCATACAATGTCCTACACACATTACTGGTATCTATAGTGCCCTGTCTATGCTAGAAGTCGGTTAATTTCAATGGATTTTAATACTTATTTTGGTGAATGTATTGATTTTTTGTCTCAGGTTAAGTTTGATTTTGATGCAATTGATGAGACAGATCTCCTTGAAGAGACACTGAAGCCTCGAGTAGAGTCAATAGGCGGGACACTAGAAAAGGTCTCATTGAGTGGTAACCATATTACACCATGCATACAGGTATTAAACGAGCAAAATCTATCATTTTACGTTCTCCGTCCATGGAGTGCTTTTGTATTTTTAGAAATTCACATCTTTAAGTGATGCTTGTGGTTTAGAGGTTCTGGCCAGGTACAAACAATATGCAGATGTACATTTTTTCCGATTTTATGTCTCACTTAATAAAATTCCCATACAGCGGGGCCCCCCACCCCCACCCCCCACCTTCTCTTTCCCCTTTCTATCCTTGTGCATATTGAAAATATTCAGATAGCTCCACGGGCATGGAACTTTTTTGACAAATGACATTCTAGGGGAAAAAAAACAACTAAGATTTCATAAGACACACGGTATGCAAAAAAGTCCGACTGGCTTTGAAGTTCTGAACAAGAGTACAATCATTCATGTTTGTTGATGCGGTCCTTTTATCATTTTAATACTGGTAGCGGTCACAAGATCTCTTCTACACTAGTCTTTGAGAGTAGTTTTTCCCTGATTGACTTCCAGCACACTGCAATACATAATTAGCTTTTAACCATGGCCATAAGCTAGACAGCTTGATGATATCCAGCATTAGTGTATTAGAACATATATTACTCGCCGCTGGAACTGTTTTTATGCAGTAGGTTTACATATCACCTAAAATTGTCACACCAGTTTTAGTAGACATGAATTCCAGCATTATATCATTATTGAAGTGTCGATTTGTACTTGTTGCATAACACCAGGAACTACATATTTTCCTTTCAGCAAGTTGATTGTGATTATACATCGTAACACGGCACACCCCTTTTTTGCATGATCAGGAACCAAAATGGGAAGCAGGTTACTTTTACACTCCAGCTGATGCTATTGCTCAGGGGCTCAAGACTCTCTCACTGAATGACACTAGAGTCCTTTCCAGAACCATCAGCAACTGGTTCAGACGTTTTGAAGATTGAAGTTGAGTGCCCAAGGTTCAGACAGAATATATATATATATATATATATATATATAGAGAGAGAGAGAGAGAGAGAGAGAGAGAGAGAGAGAGAGAGAGTTCATGTAATATGTATATAAGTTCTGGCAGGATCTTTCACTTAAACTGAAGGTTCCAGCATATGGGTGTGTATTGTGCACCTTTTTTGATTGCGAAGACAGAGGTTATAGTTCCATTATCAATAGAATTGAACTTATACAACCTTAATTAGTTTCACCAACTTTTAAAAATATTTGGTTTTGCTTTGTGCTCGTTTATTTATTTCCTTCCTTTATGTACAGATTAGGGGTCATGAGATGGGGAGAGATGAGTGGTTAGTTGAATTTACTGCATGTAACTCAATTTGGGTAGGGAGTCAAACCCAATCTAGATAGCTACAGAAAGTGAGGATAGCTATGGTTTTGCTAGGACACCTTGTTTGAGAGGAGACAAAATAGTTGAGTGAGCAAATTTGTTTTTTTGTTTTTCAATTTTTTGCCAAAAAAATATAAACCTAACCTTACTTCAAGCTTCTCTCATATTTATTAACAGATGAATATCGATGCACTTCTGTATTCGAATATGAGATACTTGTATCTTTTAAAGTGGGAATACATATCAAGAAGTTAACAGGCTATTGACAAGCAAATTTGCATTAGGGAGGATGATATCACGATTTGCACAACTTAGGACCCAAATGATCTATGCACTCCTTTTCACGGGTTGCAGAAGGGTGGTTGCCCCGTGGAGCAAAATGACAAGTGCCACCTAGATCATACAAAGGCGCCACGTGGCATTACTTTGGCTTTCAGTCAAAACAAATGGAAGGGAAATGATTTAAAGGTCAAGATTGCAGTCCACGCGCCCACGCACTAGTGCTGAGAAAACAAGAAAGGTGGGAGCAAACCTTTGTAAATGGATGTATTTTCTCAACCCTAATTTAACGGAATTTGATTTTGCTGCTTAGGGGCAAAAACCGAGCAGTCTATTAAGATTTTCAAAATCACGTAAGATAAATGATGTGCATGCGTCATTGGACAGTAAAATTTACTGACGTGCCGCGATATTGAAAGTTTTTTTTTTTTTTTTTCAAAATGACTTTTTAAGGTTAGAAAGTTCATTTGAATCCTTTCAAAAGCTACCACTTAATTGGATTCTTTTCAATTTCTAAAATTAATAAATTTATTCTTTTATTCTTTTATTTTTATTTTTATTTTTTACTTTTTGGTCAAAACAATAAATTAAAATTAAAATTGCAAAATCTTACTAGAAATTGGGTAGGTAGAGGGGCGAGGCTCTCATAAATCTATTAGATGTAGAAACCATTGTTCTAATGGGCAGCCCATTGTTTCTTTGAATATATCTGCATATATGCACCACCTCTGTTACTTGTTGCATGCATGCCATCTACAACTACTGTCATGTGCTTGCATTAAATCAAGAAATTATCAACTCAGTTAAATTTTTTTTTTTTTAAATAATTGTCAATATGAAATATTTTTACTCATAATTAATAATAATGATATATAACAACAAAATATAGATAAAAAACATAAATCTCCATGCATGCTCCTCAATTTGGTTGGTTACAAAACATAAATCTCCAATGAGTTTTTATTTGGGGCTGTCATTGTTAAATTTGGAAGCCATGAAAAATAAAAGAAAGAAAGTATAAGGTGGTATATATCCGTGGCTTTTATTGGTTGCAACTTGTCATTCACAACCATAACCAAAGTTAAAGAGTCCATTGATGCTCCTCTCAGTTTCTAGAACACCTCTCTCACTCTCTCTGTGTGTCTGTCTCGCAGTTGCAGCAGTGGTAGAGTTGTAGTGTTGCTGGTGGAAGATTAAAAATGAAATGGTCCCACCGCCACCCCCACTTATAACGGAAAGTGACCAGACACTTGGAGGCTTAAAAGGGGAGAGAGAGAGAGAGAGAGAGAGGGGAAATGAGAGTGAGGCTCTGCATCGTCTGATGAGGAGGACCCCTAATCCATTAAATGGCAAATTAATTATGTCATATTCATTATAAATAAATATTTGTCCCCTTTGTGTATATATATATATATATAGTCTCGATCCTCTAAATGCATGCTTATATAAGTTATATAAGCACGAAGGTAATAGATAATTATGAAATATATATTTAAAAAAAATTAATTTTTGGATTAGATATTCTTTTTATTTCTTGCGAATGCCATCCATGTCAAAAATCATGATGATCCAATGGATCATCTCAAAATATAGATTATGAAAAATTATGACTGCTAAAACTGTTATAATTTTCTAAGTGACATCTTCGAGAAGCTGACCATTGCATGAATATAATTTTGGGTATACATGACATGCATAATTATAGTATCTAATGCAAAGGTTGATTTTTAAAAATATATATTCCACAATTATATATTAGCTTCACACTTATATAAGCTTATGTAAGTATATACTGATAGAATCATTTCTCATTATATATATATATATATAAAATAAGAAATAATTTTAATTTTTTTATTTTAATTTATAGGTGTGAATGGAAAAATAGAGTGGCGGTGAAGGCAGTGATTTCGTGTTGTGAGTACCATGCATGGAGGCATATGGGATCCAATGAGGGAGTTGCCCCCACAACACCACCACTCTTTGATCCCACAACAAATTTTTATTTTTTGCATTACGTTTTCTACATTCACATATGTAATTGTTATATTTTTTTAATAATTTTTTTTTTTTTTTTTTAGTTAATCCTTTTGTGTTTTGCCTCTTAAATCTCACTTCAATTCTTAGTTCCTTACCCTTAATTTTCTTTTCTTTATATCTAAATTCTTAAATATTTATAAATATTTAATTTTTTAAGTTCATAAAGTTAAGATAAACACCAAAAACCGACAGAGGATGCCTCCACAATAGCAATTTAAAAAAAAAAAAAAATTGTCTTGAAGAAGAGAAAGCATTGTATCAGCATATGCTTACTGTACTTTAGGTAAGTTAAGAATGAGACTATTAGGTAATTGGAAGATACATATTTTGAAAACTTAACTGTTAGATTAAACACTATTCTCATGCAAGTCTTGCATGCCAAAAATTGTAGTGATCCAACGGTCAGTTTTAATGTCATTATAAAAAACTGTGACCGTCCGTTGAATAATACTATATAGCAAACTTTAAGATACTGATATGGATTAATTGAGACTTTTAACGTATATGATGTTCATAAAAAAAAAAATTAATTAAACAGTTGTAATCCGATAAAATAGTTTATGTACACAAGATTGTGACTGATAAATACTGCTTTTACAAAACAAAATTGTTTTTGCTTTTTGAAAACAGTGGCAACAAACAAAATTAAAATTGTTGAGAAGGGAGGTTTCCTGTGGAGAGTAGTAATTGAGGGGGTGGGGGGCAGGCTTTATGTTGGGCGCTGGTCAGGCTAGGACGTGTGCTGCCTACCTGTTGTCCCTCTCTTGGCTAACCACGTGGCAACCTCGCTTTTGATTGGAGCTTTGAGCTTTGCCCACGTGGCATCAGTGTCAGCACCACCACTTTGGAAAATAGCCGTTGATTATGACCTGTCACATCATGTCCGTCACTGTTTGCAGGCGGTCCCACCCCGTTCTTAAGGAGGGTGGCCAAGAATTGCTGTAGTTCTGGCGCTTGCTGCAATCAAATTGAGTATAAAGTCTTTTTGTTTTTTTTTTTTAAGAAAAATACAATAAAGTAAATAAACAACCATTTTTTCTAAGAAAAAAAATAAATTAATATATGTATATATATATATATATATATATATATACACACTCATTTCTATCCTTTAAACAAAACTGGATATATTAGACACTTTTTTTTTATGAATATTATGCATACCAAAAATCATAATAATATTAATATCTGAAAATACAGGTTATATAAAACTGAAATGAAAATTATGAGAAACTGATGCATGGTTGGTATGCATGGCATGCATAAGAATGTTATTTAATCAAACGGTGAATTCTTAAGAACTAATTAGCTCAAATCTAAGTGAACATAGATTTAGGATATCCAGTATTAGAAAATAAGAAAACATATTTGAATTTTCAGTGTGTACTAGAAATACACCGGCCACCTGCATTGCATATGTAAATTATGCATGACTATGAAAAAAAGTGTTTCTAAAAAATCAAATATAATGTGAAAAATGTAATTAGGATGAAATATTTAAGGTTATTAAAAATTTATAATAAAAAAGTTTGCGAGATCTAAACCATATAAAAATGATATTACATCAATACATACAAACTTAATAAACTATAAAATTTTCATATTATAAATTAAAAAAAAGGCTACTAAAAATACTAGCAAAACTACATACATTTGTTTTTGTATTATTGGTAAAGAAATTAATAGAGAGTAATTATTTTTTTTGTATTTTATAGTAATTAATTGTTTGAAAAATCATATTTTACTTAGAAATGAATAAGCATTTGAAAGAAATTTAATTTAATTAAAATATTTTTACTCTATTTAGTAGATTTTCATAAATTTAGTGACATTATGTTTGAAAAATTGAGTTAGACTTAAAAATAAATTAATATTTATGGGTAATTTTAATTTAATTAGAAAGCCTAATTATTGTTATGAGTGGAATTTTATGAGATAATGTCTATTTATATATGTTTACAATTACATGGAAATATTTTGGTCAATCAAAAGTTTTTCCAACATTCACACTTTTATATATAAATTTTTTAAACAATCAATAACTATTTATATGATTTACATTTTGTCAAATCTACTGTTAGATTATGTTTTTTACATTTATTTATCATGTTTTCAAAAAATTAGATAAATTGGTAATTAAAGACTATTTTATTAGTAAGGTGATTTAAATATAATTTTATTTATAAAAAGAAATACAAATTTATCAATTTATATTCGATAAGTGAAATATTTGACATTTATGTAATGTATGATTCATTTATTTAATTCAATTATTATGCGAGTTAATCATACATCAATATTTGGATTGGGGTTTCTAATTTTATTATTAACCATTTTTTTTTTTTTCAAATAGTAGGGATAGCTTTGTAATTTCAATTATATATGTCGAAATTATTATGAATGGTATCATTTGCATCGCAAAAACAACTCTCCGGAGCACCCAAGATTAAATTATTCTTAGAAACCCCAATAATCTCAGAATTATGGAAAATTAAATGGTCGATCATGTGCGTAGGAGGATTCTACTAATAAAAATGTCTGTGATTCTAAGAGTGTTAGGATCTCTGAGTATGGAATTTAGTGGTACTAAGAGTGTTAGGATCTCTGAGAATGGAATTTAGTGGTACGTATTAAAAGTTAG
>JAESVK010000935.1:303097-325224 GCA_017140935.1 Hamamelis virginiana
CCAAAAATCACAGTGATCCAACGGTTAGTTTATGAGAAAACTGACTGTGAAAAACTATGATTTTTTTGTTCTTTAAAATGTTATCATTTTTTGGCAGTCAGTTTTCTCATAAACTAACCATTGGATCACTGTGATTTTTGGCAGGCATGACATACATTATAGGGGTATCTAATCCAACGGTCAGTTTTCCAAAATTTCATCACAGGTGGCTCTACTGTTAGATGCTTACTTTAGCTTAAAGTAAGGTGATCCTCATAAGAGAATTTCTGTATATATATATATATATATATATGAATGTGAAAGAAAGAGAGAAGGTTACAACAGTAATGGAGATTCTTCTGTCAGTCTCTATAGGCGTTTGCTGACGTTTTATTTTAGAGCCTGGTCCCATAAGTACAAGCTTGCAGACATGATACCAGAATACCCATCAAACATTCTTTGCCTCAATTGCCCTCTAAAACTTTTGTAATCACCCAGGAATGTACAATTTTTTATTTTTATTTTCATATCACTTACCAGCACAAAAAATTCATACCCAATGGGTCATATACTTTGCACTTGGACCTTATGTTTTGGTTGGTTTGAATCATAGTTATCGGAATTAGATCGGACATCGATTCGGTCAAAGCACCGGTTCATCGATCTAATTATTGGGTCAACGGTCGGACTGTTTAATTATAATATATATATCATTTTAAATATAGTTGAGACTTTTACAAGTATATGAATATAATATGGTTATATTTTATAAATTGTATTATAATAATAATAAGTAAAGTATAGTCTAATGGTAAAGACTCTCATCTGCCTTCTTTTTTTAAGAAAAAAAATTTAATCACTTTGACCGGCCGAGCAAATAATGAGGACTCGATAGCAAATTTTCCATGAAAAATCTTAGAAAGCAACTAAGAAACAAGTTATATAATAAATAAAGCCTTGGTATTTTGAGTTGAAAGAAAAAATGAAAGAGTTTTAGAGTTGAGATATGGACACTCCTTAACCAACCCATTTAAGGAGGGTAATAAAACGGTAACAACCTGCGGTTTGCCAAATCGGGGAAAAATCCAAAAGAATTTAAAAACCCTAGAGACTGTGTCGCCAGCTATTTATAACACCCATGACACACCCTCCCTCCGGACTCTGCCCCTTCTCTCTGAATTGTGTACTTTCTTAGCTCAAAAGCAAACCCACCATCCCATGATTCTCCCAACCGCCCTCCTCCTCCATTCCACCACCATCTCCTAATTCCAAAACAAATTAATAGAGAGAGAGATGGGTCGGTCTTCGAAGCAAATGGAGACAGATAAGCCCCACAAATTCAAAGAAGAAGCGCCTCATCTCTCTGGTGCTTACATCCGTAGCCTTGTTAAACAACTAACCTCTTCAAGAACCAACAAAGACCCTTTAAACCCCAAAGACCCAGCAGATACTACTATTGATGCTGCAGATGGCTTGATTAATACGTGCCAAAATTTGGCTAAATTTGGCCAATCTTCTGCTAATTTTAGCGAAACCCAAACAAGCCCACAACAAACCCAACAACCACCACCACCTCCTCCTCAACACCACAAAAAACAGGTCAGAAGAAGACTCCACACTAGCAGGCCTTACCAAGAAAGGCTTCTAAATATGGCAGAAGCAAGGAGAGAGATTGTCACTGCTCTCAAGTTTCACAGAGCTGCAATGAAACAACAAGCCAATGAACAACATCACGACCAATCGCCACCGCAACCGCAGCTTCTTCCGCCGCAGCAACCGGAACAAGGAGGAAAGATAAAGTCTAGGAGAAATCCTAGAATATACCCATCAAGTAGTAGTGAAAATTTCTCTAATTATCTGGATAATAATTTCTCTTACTACTCATCTTTTACATATAATCCTCCCCCTCCTCCTCCTCCAAATCATCCTTTCTCTTGGCCTTCTTCCTCTTCTCAAACTGCTCTCCCATCCATTACTGAAACTTATAATCTCGCTCTTCCAAATCAGACCTTAGGCCTGAATCTTAATTTTCATGATTTTAATAACTTAGATGCCACTCTTTACCAAAACAACAACAACCCATCAATCTACTCATCTTCATCTTCATCTCCATCATCTTCTTCTTCTCCTCCTCTTTCCATTGCCATGGAGGAAATTCCTCTGGCGGCCGCAATATCACAGGAGGAGGGGCCTACTGTGATGGCTGCTGACTCCTCCTCCAGCGTCATGACCGGAGGAGGAGGCAGCGCCGATGGCTTGCATCCAGCGATGGACGACGAGGAGATTGCGGAGATCAGATCAATAGGAGAACAGCATCAGATGGAGTGGAATGATAGGATGAATTTGGTGACTTCAGCTTGGTGGTTCAAGTTCTTGAAGACTATGGAAATTGGTCCTGAAGAAATGAAAGTAGAAGATGATGGGTTCAATCCATTTGATGAAATTATGGAATTTCCATCTTGGTTGAATGGGAATGATGAGAGCTGCTTTCAACAACATTTGAATGATTACTGCTCAGAGGAGTACTTGCAAGATCCTGCTTTGCCTTGGTAAGAATATATCCTCATGGGGTGGGAAAAACAAAAAT
Organism: Hamamelis virginiana; assembly: GCA_017140935.1. Classification (NCBI taxonomy): domain Eukaryota; kingdom Viridiplantae; phylum Streptophyta; class Magnoliopsida; order Saxifragales; family Hamamelidaceae; genus Hamamelis; species Hamamelis virginiana. The sequence goes on from JAESVK010000935.1 coordinate 305,664, forward strand.
AAACCAAACAAAGAAAAGAAAAGGAAAGAAGGAGATGTTTTTTTTGTTTCCTGGTCTTCTTTACCATACTTGATGGGTTTCTCAAAATGAATTATGTTTTTTCAAATTTTTTTTTTTTCCAACCATCACCTACTCCTAACCCAATTCTCTTGATACTAAAAAAATGAGTTTGGATCCTCTGCTTGGCTTGGGTATGCTTGAATGATGTGTTACAATCTAGATGCTCTACTTTCTTATTTGGGTGATATGCAGAGGATCCAGATCATGACACATCACCCGATAATAAAAAAATCCAAGCAGAGAATCCTCATTCGGGTATCGATTGATTTTCATGCATGTGCTCAAATCTAAATTTTTTTTCTCAAAAATAAGAATACATATCACTGAACTAACAAGACATCTACAAATGAATTAGGGATTTATTCTAGTGGGTTTTTAAGTAATAAAAACCATCAAATTTGTTGCCCTCGAGTTACCACAACTTGCTTTTGGTCATTAGTACACTGTGAAACCCACCCCCTCTATATAGAAGCAGGCTGGGATATAAGTTAATGGATCAATGGATCAAGTTTGGATTCTCTGCTTGAATTTTTCTGTGTATGAAATTGCTTGGGTAGTTAAAATTTTGACATATCATCTAAAGTGAGATATGGATGTAATATTTGGATGATGTATGTGTTGCGATCTTAGCATCCAAGTAAATCTAAGTATAGAAAAATCCAAGTAGTAGATTCAGACTCAGACTGAGTTTGGATCCATTAGAAAAAAAAATAGGGAAAATTTTTAAAAAGTCCAAGTGGTTTAATTTAGTGGTTTTTGAAGTATTAGAAACCAGTTATTGGTTTTTTAACTTAGAGGCATGTATATTCCTATTTTTACTAAAGAGATTTCAACTTTGCGCACATGAAAATGCATCTATACACATTTATTAATATTAAGATAGGTATAAGTTTGTATCTTTTGACAAATAATAATAATTGAACCCCTAACCAGTGATACCCACAACTTGTTTCAGTTGATTAGTAAATAGTCAAACCAACCCAACATTGTGAAGGCCCAACAGCCAAATAAAATAGATAATTTACAATTTAGTGATGCTGGCCCAATGATATTTTAGGCTTCTGCAATGCCCTATCCAATGTGGAGTGTTAAAGAGTCCAGGCCAAGCCCATATCGGGTGATCATGACCTTGGTTATAGAGGCTGTATTAGTTTAAGCTTGGAAAATGTTTTTGAAAAGTACCCATTTTCCAAAAACATCAAAAACATGTTTTATGTTTTCCATTTATTTTTATGCTTCATTACAATAATGGTACTAATCCTTATTTTTTTTTTTGGTTAAATGCAGCATGGACATTGGAGAAATTGAAGGAATGGATGGGGAGTGGTTAGCCTGAGACATTGAATTTTGTTTTTTTAAATTTTGTTTTTGGTTTTTAGTTGATAAAATCATTGGGTCTTAGAAGTATTTTGAAACCCTTCTGTAATAAGGCTCAGGAAGATGTTAAAGTTGGTGGCACGCCCCCATAAAAGGCCGGGAAAAATAATGTAAGGAAAAAAAAGGAGTATACTTTTCTCCTTTTTGAGTTTTATTAAATGGAATTTTTATCTACTTCAATTCGATCTCATCCATTATTATCTCATATATATATATATATATATATATATATATTATGCATTTGAGTGATGTACTGAAAGGTGATGATACCTCCAAACTTTGCCTCCCTTGATGTAGACTTTGCATAGCAGGAAGCAAAATTGAATCATGCCCCAGTTTCATTTTCCCCTTTTATTTAGTTTACAAGATTAATTTGCAAGGATAGGGTTGATTCAGAGAAACCTTAAAAAAGAAAAAAAAAAAAAAAAAAAAAAGAACAAACCATGACAAATTATATTTTACCCGATTATGAGGAATAGAATTTAGGACCTCAGGACGTCAAGTCCTCAACCCATAATAGAAGAGATATGAACCATTAAACTACGGCTCATGTTTTGACAAATTGATATGAAATAGATGTATTAAATTAGTTCTCTCTCGGACCACTATGAGTGAATAGAGAGTTGAATCTTAGGTGAATCATCTCTCTCTCTGCGCGCGCGCACTTGTTTTGGTGGGCAGGCAATTGAGTCAAACTCTATGCTTGAGTCTCCCTCGAATTTAATTCTTGGTAGGATAAAATGCGAAGTTATGATAAGAATGGGATGGATGCAGCCCCAATTATACTGTAATGGAATATGGATGTAACTTTTGATGTGTTGGAAAGGTCGGGCTGAATTTAGTTCGGTTCTGAACCTGATCCTTTTAGATTTGTTAGTCCTCCAAATTTGATAATGTTGCCTCTCATTTTTCAAGGTAAATTATACGAAACCTTCTTCAACTATATAATATCAGTTTGGGAAAATTAAAGAAATCTCCCATTGGATTTTAAAACTGAACAAATAGATTTCCTAAACAATAGTTTAATTACATTTACAAAATTTGTCTGATCGAACTTCAAAACTGAATAAATAACTTTCTTAATTAAACTATGAAAATTGACCAAATAATCCCCTTGAATTATAGGTCAAGTTCTCAAAACTCTTTCAGCTTTATAATTAGTAAAGGGGCAAAAGGGTAAGAATTCATTATTTATGGGGTTAACTAGCTTGTTTAATTTTTATAGTTTAAGAGGGTTATTTGTTTAGTTTAATTTAAAGTTCGATAAGAAGGAAGTTTTGAGAACTTAATTTATAATTAATTTAGGGGTTATTTGTTGGGTCCAAAGAATTTTATAAACTGGCATATAATTGAGAGAAATTTTTTACACTTTACTAATTTTTTTAGCTTCATCCATTTTGGGTTGTAATTTGTTAATTACTCCAACTCAATCCTGTTCTTTAAAGAATGACGCCTTGAGGTCCGAACAAGGCTTTCGAAACAAGGTTTGCGCCTTGCTGTCCGTGACCCAAGATATTAGTAGTTAGTGGGAGTCGAACCCAGGACCAAGGAACTTGGTACGCCCTTAATCCTGCTTCATCAACAACTAAGCTACCCACCCTTGGGTTTTTTTTTTCCTAGCTAGCTAGATCTATTTGTATGTGATTGAATAAATGTAACACAAAATGTAATTCAATAAAACATACTCCGTAATATGTAAGCATGAATGAAGATAATTGCATGACTTTCTTAATTAATTTAACTCTATTTATTAATAAGAATACATCTCTTTAATTTATTCTCGAAAATGACATTTTCATACTATTTTTAAAGCAAACAGTATTTGCCCTTTCACCTGGCTAGGCTTAACATACACACATATAATACTGCAAATTAATACAAGATACGAGGACGTAATTAATTCTCTTCCATTATTTAGACACATGGCGGAAGTTAAATAAGGGCGATCATAGAGAAGGTTCGTCTTCACTGATGAGAAGGCCAGGCAAGTATTATTCAATTATATATTAATGAGTTTATTTTTCTTGTTCATAGTCTTGGCAATTGTAAGGGCTAAAAGCTTCAGATAACCAATTGTTCTTCCTCCAAGAATTCCATCCCATCTCTTCACAGATCTCATCACTGTGATTGATACTGAAAGTGGAGATGCAGTGCCTCTTGTAAAACCTGGTTGTTTTCTTCATCACTTCCATCTCTTTGCTTATTTGGTCAAGCATCTTCTCCACACTGGGGAGCTTGAATTCATCATCTGCCAGTCGACCCAGCCACTTGCACCTTAATTCTCCTGTGTGCAGATTCGAAACACTCTCAATGTACCCCACAAATGCCATGTTGGGAATCAATGGATGAATTGTGCCCCTGCCACATATATATGCATGGATCATACTCATTAATTTTTATCGATTCAATATATATATGCATTAAGGGATTGGACATTTGGACCAGCTTGATTCAATTTTTTCAGATTTTTCAAACAAACTCTAATCTTTTAGGTTACCTGTACAAGGGCATGAACCCAGAAGAGTCCATTAAAAGGCTAGAAAAAGGCTCAGGCAATATAGCTTTGAGCTTCTTCTTCCCATCAAAACCAGTAGCAAGAAACACAACATCAGCCTCCAATTTTGTGTTGTCCTCAAATTCAATCCCCCCACTCCAAAACCACCATTTAGATGCCCTTTTGAACACGATCCTCCCCTCGTCCGCCTCCGAAAAGAAGTTCTCCGGCAATGTAGCCATCTGGCACGATGCATAGTCCTCCTCAAATGGATGATCTGGTTTCAGGCCATACTTCACTAGGGGAAGCTTCCACACCAAGTATGACTCTATAAACTTGGACACTGCTCTTCTCTGTTAATCTCAAACAACAGAATCCCAGGTATATATGAGTGCATGAACTGAATATTAATGCTTGTCAACTAAAGGATAAGAAAAAATAAACTAATTAAGGAAATATATATATATATATATATATGTTCACCGAGGTAGTATTTTGAAAAACTGATTATTGGATTAGATACTCTTTTTATGCATGCTATGCATGCCAAAACTTACAGCGATACAATGATTGGATTTCAAAATGCTGGATGTAAAATAACTGTGACAAATTCCAACGGTAAATACTATTATCATTTTTCATAGTTTGTATTTTTATTGACATATATAACATGTATAATAAGAGTATCTAATTAAAAGACCAGTTTTTCAAAATATATATGTCAGAACATCATGACTTGATAATATATATATATATATATATGTGTGTGTGTGTGTGGATTTAATTACCATTGGTGATAAAAGATGGCATAGCAGGGTCCTGAAGAGGCCTTGGTTTGGTCTTTCATGGAGGAATTGAGAAGATCTGGTTGAATAAAACAAGAAAAATGGGAGCCCCCAAATCCAGTAAGCTGGAACTGTCCAGTGTAGTGTCCTTATCACCATTGTGCATGGCTGCCCATTGGGTCCTTCAACCAAAAATTTAAGCAAAAACTAATAAAGTCATTATCACAAGGCTTTGACTGTGCAATTTATGACGATGGAGGATGAAAATTAATCCAAAGGAAAATAAATAAATAAATTGTTCTGCTTTTTGACTAATCTTGGCAATTTCTCCAGCGAAGTTGCATTACCATTACTTTACCACTGTCTTTTAGTCCTCAATCAATTGAACAGTTCGTCTCATGGTCTTGACAGTTAGAGAGAGGATCACCAGATTCACTTAAAATGTTGTGATGGTAACACTAAAAAATGTGTGGATCACAAGAAGTCAAATTGCACACTGCTGTTGTCACCTTAATTGGCAACTAGACTAAATTAAAAGTCCACGTGTATAGAAATATAGAAGCAAAATCATGCAAATCACTCACCTTGGATGTCCACATGGGACATATGAACTACAATAAATTTAATTATAGATTTTCCTTATTAATTAACTATTAATTAAGAAAAATACTTTAACACCAGCCACTTTAACCCGACATTAAAAACCACCATGATGTGTCATGCTTTGAGTGGTGACGTCTCTCCTTTCAAACTGTTTTTCTCTTTTTCATACACTACTCAAACCACAACACGTTAGCGTGGTTTTTAATTTCGGGTTTAAGTGTTGGGTAATATAGAATTATTGAATAATTAATCCCCCGCATAATCATATAGAAAAAATATTAATTAGAAAAATATTATAACACCAGAGACTTTAACCCGAAAATAAAAACCATCCTGATGTGTCCTGTTTTGAGTGGTGAGGTCTCTCATCTCAAACTATTTTTCTCTTTTTAATACACCACTCAAACCACGACACGTCAAGGTGATTTTTAATTTCGGGTTAAAGTGTTAAGTGATATAGAATTGTTGTATTAATTATGTATATATACAAACCTTGGTTTGCCTCGGCGGACTCTACTGCTAAATCAATTGCTGATTTCTTATACCCAATAACTGCAACCTTTTTCCCTTGCACTAATTCACGAGCGGCTTCTTTGTCAAGTTTAGCATAATCCAGAGAGTGCAACACCTTGCCTTGAAATATTTCTGGACCTTTATTTGGTGGGTAAACTGGCATATTTGGCATATCTCCATATTTCCCAATGCATACCACAAGAAACTCAAATGCATACCACTGTTTCATTAATAATTGCAATCACAATAATAATTCATCAGCAACAAGCTAAGTTAACCCTCCAAATAAGATATCATGCATGGTTCTATTTCATCGAGGAGAAGAATTATTCATGGGAGAGAGAGAGAGAGAGAGATGTATGCCAAGCTATATATAGCGTGTCAGAATAAACAAGGGCACAGGAAAATCTTGAACTCAACAGGGATTAATTACAGGACTATGATTAGTAGGTTATGTCAATGGATCGGAGAACATGGACCATACCCACTGTCAGAAAATGTGTCTCACTGCATATATACCTAAAGAATAGTCGTTTCATGCATTAATTGGGAGATGCTGAGACATGCAAGCACAGGAGGGGCGGAGCCAGGACTTTGTAATAGGGGTGTCATTTTAAAAAAATAAAAAACAATTTCAACGATACACTAATTTTCAATAATTTTTATGATAATCTTTTTTATCATATTTATTTAGATCAAACAATTACACAACACAAATAAATAAATTAATATTATTAAAACATCCAATCAATCCATAAATAGAATTTTTAATTAGTCGGACACTGACAGCCTGAACATTGGCCTCGTTGCTTGGCATAAAAAAAAAAGAAACTCGATCACCCCAACCCTCCTATCACCAATACATATATGAAATATATAAATAAATAAAACACTTTAGTTTCAATAACTAGAGTTATTTTTATTCAATTGCACTCAAGGAGATAATTAATGAGAATGTGACGTATGTTGATTGATAAATACACTGCACATTGAATTGATGCATTCTATTAATTTCAAGAACACATCTTCCAAAGATTAAGCTAAGGGAGATAACTTGAATATCTATTGCACCAAATATTTGATATTAGCGTCTATTTTGGGCTTATTTATGTGGGCTGGAATACTACTTTCACAAAAGAAGTACGTAAAAACAATCAAATCTACATAGACATATCAACTTAAATTAAGGGCTAAAATTCTAAAAAATAAATAAATAGACTTATAATTCACCTAAAATTAAGGGTAATTCTATTTGTCCTCCCTTTTTGTCCTATCTCTTTGTCCTTTCTAGTGCAAATGACAAACTTAGAACAACTATTTTGAAAAATTGATCGTTGGATTTGATGCTCCACTTATATATCATGAATGCAAAAAATCACATTGATCCAAACGGTCGGTTTTTCAAAAAATAGATTGTGATGGTTTTTTTACAATTTTTTCATTATTGTTTATAATTTTTTTTCAAAATTGCAAAAACCGACAATCGGATTAATGTGATTTTTTGCATTCATGATGAGTATAAATGGAATATCAAATCCAATGGTCGGTTTATCGAAATAGATGTTCCAAGTTGAACATATGCACTAGGGAGGACAAAAGACGAATGAAATTTTCAAGAATTAATTAATATTCTTTGTTGGGCTCAAATTCCTCCCAATAGAGTTGTTGCAAGTGGTTCTTCTATAAATTTAAGGGCATGTTTGGAATGAATGGGGGGTGCCATGAGAGTATGTTTTGATATTCTACCACAATTAAATATATATTAAATAAAATAGCATAAGCATAAAATAGGTACTTTTGAAAACTTGGGGGGTGCCATGGCCCCCCTTGCTTTGGCTGTGGCTCCGGCCCGCATGCAGTTTGTAAAGTAAGTCTCATTATTGTAAGTCTCATTATTGTAAATAACTGTTCAGATTGATCAACTTTTAGATCAAATTTTGTAAATCATCTGACAGTGCATAACAGCATATATGATAAAATCTTTACTTTAGCCAAATGATTTTAAAAAAAATTGATCTAAAATTTGGTCCGACCATCCAGTACGTGATGCATGCTAAACCAGTTACTAAACCTTTGATTAAACTACAAAAATACAAAGCCATAAAAACTGGGCCGGAAGAGAAGAAGATATATAGACCTGAATAGTTTGGGACTGGTTAGTCTGGACGGCGACCTCCCAAACAGAATGACCATTCAACAAAGCCCCATACTCTCCAGCTTTCATGCCAGGTTCACCGGAGACTTCTCGGTCGCCGGTGTACCGGACCTCCACCACCTTTGAGTTGAATTTCACATACTTCAACACATCAAAGTGAGTGGCATAATTGTACAAGTAATCCAATATCTCAACATGAGAAGGAAAACTGGAATTATCTCGTTCTGGCCAAGGATAATCCGAGAACTCGTAATCACATCGAGGGGTCTGAAGTTTAGTGGAATTGTAAGAGCAGTGTTTCCAAACACCCCCAATGGAATCAGTGGCCTCAAACACCACTGGGCGGTATTTGGATAGTTGCTTACAGGCAGCTATTCCACTTATGCCAGCACCAATGATGCCAATTTTGGACACTTGAAGATGGGTTTGCTCGCTAGCCATGGTGGTGTTTTGAGAGCTTATACTAGCTTGTGAATGTTTTTGAATGTTGGTGCTGCCAGATGTAGGAAGGGTACGTATTTATAGAAGTGGCAGGAGAGAGAGAGAGAGAGAGAGAGAGAGAGAGAGAAAAGTAGATGGATGACCTTTTCTCCTTGTAAAATGCATTATTTTGGTATTAAATATGAGGTTGTTAGGTTCAATAGGCCACGGTGTGTGGTTCCCTTTGGCTTGTCACTTGTGCATGCATGTGGTAGTTGTTAAATTGCTATGTACCTTCATCACCCCGGTTGGATGTAAATTGGTGTGAAGATTCACTTCTTACTTCCATTTTTTGTTTATTACTAAAGCGCACGGAAACCCCACGGAGGTAATTCAAGTGATTTTTGGTACGAATCCTCAATCAATTCGGATGTCCTGAAGTTGAAACTTGGTAATTAATTTCTTGAAATATGTTAAACTTGGAGAGGAAGCTAATTCTCTTGGTTTCTAAATTCTAGCTTGCATTGATGGCTTGTCTTTGACTGAATCGGATAGAAGATCAACAATCGGATAGAAGACTTAATATCAACAATTCTATTCGTCATTCCTTTTTGTCCTCTTTCTTGCATCCGACCAATTTGAAATAATTATTTTGAAACATCGACCGTTGGATTTCATGCTCCACTTATACGTATAAGAATGCAAAAAAGTATATTGATCTAACGGTTGTTTTTCAAAAAATAGACTGTGACAGTTTTTCACAATTTTTTCATTATTTTATACAATTTTTTTCAAAATTACAAAAACTGATCATTTGATCAATGTAAATTTTTTGCATTCACGATAAGTATAAGTGGAATATCAAATTCAATGGTCGGTTTCTCGAAATATCTATTTCAAGTTTGTCAGAATGAATGGAATTTTCTCCCATAATAAATACCCCTAACTGCAATATAAAATTAAAAAAACAACTCTATTTGTCCTCCCTCTTCATCCTTCCTCGTGCATCTCACCAACTTAGAACATCTATTTTTGAAAACTGATCGTTATTCTACAATAATTTTTTTTATTTTTGTTTTTTTAAACACACATGATTAAAGAGTAGTTAGCATAAGACTCGGGTTTGAAGTCTTGTGTTCCCATGGATGGGTTTCTATATATATATATAAAATAAATTAACACTAATCTTAAGACCAACTTAGAACATCTATTTTTGAAAACTGATCGTTATTCTACAATAATTTTTTTTTTATTTTTGTTTTTTTAAACACACATGATTAAAGAGTAGTTAGCATGAGACTCGGGTTTGAAGTCTTGTGTTCCCATGGATGGGTTTCTATATATATAAAATAAATTAACACTAATCTTAAGCTGGCATGTGTGTGTGTGTACTTATCTCAGTCAGGGTCAATGCCTAGTTATTACAGATCTCAAAATATCCAATCGTTTTGTTTTTTCCCCAATAAAATGTCCAATTAGTTTAGTATGTCCAATTAATTAGTAGTATTTGCCTTGTCTAGCTCGGTGATGTTACATTGCATTGTTCTAAGATGGAATGGCTTTCTACGAGTTTAAAAATTAAAGTGATGATTAGTTCATTAATCGATGAATTGGTTGACCCATTATTATTAATTTAGTCCAAATCCTTAGTTGCTGCATTGTAATACTCCCCCCGTCCTATAAAGATACACCTTTATTTTTTGACTGTCCTAAAATGATAGTCCATTTTGAAAAGTCAAATTATATTTCTTTTAACTTTCCCATATTATCATTGATTATTCAAAGAATGTCTTGACATGACATTAAATGTAATTATATAAAACGGGTAGTATCGGAAATAAAAGATAAAAAAGATGACAAATCAATGCATTAATGAATTTTCTTGATATGCGGGTTTTTTGGAAGAGACCTATTTTTATGCGACGGATGGTGTATTAGTAACCAATAATCATTATTACAACTTCGCAAAATCATCTAAGTGAAATTTTTTTTACCATTCAAGTTCACTTCTATTCTATTAGAGAAAGGGAAGTAGTCCGAGATCCCCATTTCGAGTCTCCTGGGTCACTTACTTAAAGTATTTATCTTGCGTCTTACCTGGTGTCCGTGATTAGTAGAGTATTGCAGTCACGTGGGGGACTAGTCGAGATGCGCGTAAGCTGGCCCGGACACTCTTGTCATCAAAAAAGAAGAAAGGGAAGTAAGCTTGTGTTCACGAGCCCATTCATGTGGAGTCCATTCATGTGGAGTCTAGTGTTGCTAGGGTTTGGTACTTTGGTTCATTTACTAAACGACTCATTTTCCTTAAGAAGACTTTGAACCAACTTTTTGGCAAGTCGAGTCCAAGTTAATTACTTATCAACGGTTTCTTCAACAAAGTTATATTCAACTCTTTTTTTTTAATTTAAATATATTTAAGAATTGACATTTGAGCATTACTTCACAAGCAAAGAATTAATATATAATTAGAAAAGTTGGACTGGGAAAAAAGGAGGAAATTGAGGATAAATTAATTTGGAAAATTACTCAAGAGGTTAGATATGGCCGCCCACCAGTGCTGCTCTAAGTAAACTATCAAATTTTGATTCAAGCAAGCCATTTGAAACCAACTTGTTTGAATCAAAATTACATTGAATTTGCATCAGAAAATTTTGTCTGTAATATGGAATTATATAGTTGAAAGTCGACATGTTCAACTCATGATATATCTTGAAACTTGGATGTTGCTAGGAATGCTCGTAAGCTTGATAATTTTTTTTCACTCAATGGGAAAACAAAGAATTTTTTGGTCAAGGTACACACACACACATATATATATATATAATCCTGATTCTGTGCAGATATGCTTACTTTCGCGAAAGTTAGCATAAAATCCATAAGCCGGTATTTCCAAGATGAATATTTTGAAAAATTAAACGTTGGATTAGATCATATGCTTATGTATGTCATGCATGCCAAAAATCATAGCGATCACATGATCAGTTTCTCAGATATGATACTGAGAAAAACTATGACAATTTCAACAGTTAGAATTTTTCAAAGTCTGCATCTATTTTGAGATGTGACGTCGAATCATTATGATTTTTGGCATACATGATATTTACATATAATAAGAGTATCTAATTCAATTACAAATTTTTCCGCACAGCTCTCTCTCTCTCTTTCAACCATGCCTTTTGGAGATCGAAGAAACTATGGAGGGAAACATCTAGGAAGCAAGGAAGAAGCTTATATGAAAAAAAAAAAAGAATTTTATAATAAGCTTATGACACTCATGATATATCTCGAAACTTGGATGTTGCTAGGAATGCTCGAAAGCTTGATAATTTTTGGATATCTATAATAAGCTTATTATAGATATACCTTTTGAATATCTATAATAAGCTTATGACACTCATGATATATCTCGAAACTTGGATGTTGCTAGGAATGCTTGAAAGCTTGATAATTTTTTTTCACTCAATGTGAAAATAAAGAATTCTTGGTCAAGGTAGACACACACACACACACACATATAATCCTGATTTTGTGCAGATATGCTCACTTTCGCGAAAGTTAGCATAAAAATATAAAATCCATAAGCCGGTATTTTCGAGATAAATATTTTGAAAAATTGAATGTTGGATTAGATCCCGTGCTTATGTATGTCACGTATGCCAAAAATCATAGTGATCACATGATCGGTTTCTCAAGTATGTTACTGAGAAAAATTATGATAGTTTCAGACTTTCAGCAGTCAGAATTTTTCAAAGTCTGCATCTAGTTTGAGATGTTGACGTCGAATCATTATGATTTTTGGCATACATGATTTCGATAATAAGAGTATCTAATTCAACTACCAATTTTTCCGCACGTCTCTCTCTCTCTCTCTCTCAACCATGCCTTTTGGAGATCGAAGAAACTATGGAGGGAAACATCTAGGAAGCAAGGAAGAAGCTTATAAGAAAGAAGTCTATTTGAATTTGGAATAAACCTCGAAAGATTGAAACGTGCACATATTGGAAACCAAGGAGTGTATGCACGCATGTAGAAATCCAAGCCCTTCCAAGTTTCAACCATGACTAATATAAACTCATAAAAGTCATCACCATTTTTGTCTGTACGAAGCACACCAGAATTTGAATGGACTAATATGAAAAATTATAATATATATATATATGTGTGTGTATCCTTTTTTATATTTAGTTTTAGTCCTTTAAAGATTTTCAATGTGAACATATCTATTGCAAGACTAGAAAACATGACTGTTCTTAAATACAACTGATATATATATATATATATATATATATAGGTGCTATGGTCAGATGCACATGATGCATCAGGTGCTCTCTTGTAGAGCTACTTGCAGTGCAAATTTTGGAAAACTGACTGTTGAATTAGATATCCCTATAATGTATGTCATGTCAGTCAAAAATCACAGTGATCCAACAGTTAGTTTATGAGAAAACTGACCGCTAAAAAATAATAACATTTTTAGAACAAAAAAGTCACAATTTTTCAAAGTTACATTTTTCCAAACCCAACCGTTGGATTATTGTGATTTTTTGCAGATATGACATACATTTTAGAAAGATCTAATCCAACGGTCAGTTTTTCAAAAAATTTACTGCAAATGGCTCTACAAGAGGACACCTGATATTAGAAGTTTTATATATATATATATTGATGTGGTAAGAGTAATTTTAAAATAAATAATATTATATTTAGCTTTCATTTTCATTTTGTGTTAAAAATCATGGGCCTTGTGGGGGTAAAATAAACAAGCAAGGGCAGAAATATTTTCTTGTGCGCCAAAGCTATATTGACAAAATGGTTTTTTGCTTTCCGACTCAAAGTTCTTATTTATTTATTTACAAACCCAAAAATATCTTGACTATTGAATTTGAACAATTCATTAGGTTTTTTGTAAAATTTATTTTAGTTAAATTTCTCACTTTTTTTTTTCTGAATTTTAATCAAACTAATAAAAATGGCCCTACTTTTAGACCTTTTCCCCCTATTTTTCCCCCTTCTTTGGCTTGAGTTTCCCATATACAAACCAATTACGTTTTATCTCAACATAAACTCAAGATTTTGTTTGAATAATCAAATTCAAATTTGGCCAAATGGGCACAAAGTTTTTGAAAATTAAAAAAGCTTTCGATTTAAGTCTTGTTTGGATTAACGTGAAGAGTACTTAAGTTGGGATTTGGGAAGGGCCACTCTGTTAGTTTACAGTAGGAGAGTGAGAGGAGTTATAGTGCAACCAACTTCATTAGATTTAAGTCCTGTTTGGATTAACTTTGCCAACAATTATTTTTAAAGTCAAAATGTCACTTAAATTTTTATTTTATTGGTCACATGATATATACATCAGTAGGATTAGTTGTTAGTCAATTACAAGAGAACGGACACCACTTAAAGCAAACTACCATAAACTCGTCAAAGGCGAGAATTGAACCCATGACCTCATAGATGAGAGTCATGGGTCCTAGTCAATTGGGCCAACTCTAGTATGATGATTGACCAAGTCCGTTCGTCCTTGACTTTTATCATATTCACTTCTAATATAAAAATTTTAATATATGAAAAGATAATTTGGATTAGGTCAAAAGAGACGCGCGAAGAAGACAGTTCTCCAAAATTAATATAATTTCAATGGGACTTTAGAAAGCTGCCCCTTGAGTGGGATTGTGTGAGAAATAAGTGGAGGTAGGGTGGCCGGGGTCATGATCCATGGCAACAAAGTATTGATTTTGTGCAGCCTTACTCTCTCCTGAACTTTCTGGGAGGCTTTCCCTCCTCTCAGTGACAAAAAATGCACACGCATCTCTAGCTGCTAAGCATGAAATGATCATCCAACAATTACCCATCATGATACATACTTCAATTAGCACAAAAGGTGGATCGTGACTGCAACCTCTCTCTCTCTCTCTGGCTTGGTTTAATTTCCACATATTTTCAATGTTACTTTCTCAAATGTATTTTTGTCCAAACTTTGAATAGAAAAAATTGTAAAGAATTAAGCCCGCGTGCCATATTTATATAGTACGTTGATTTTCATGTTATCATTTTTCTGGTTGACTTATCAACTCTTAACCCAATTATGCAACGATTGTGGGACTGTTTGGCAAACCTGAAAATTTGGTCAACAAAAGATGAGTCTAACTATTTTTTATTTTAATACTGTTCGGTAATTTTCTTCTTCTGTAAATCATCGTTAGTTTTATTCAGAAGTAAAATGATAAACATTTTTTTTCCAAATTCCCCCGCCCCCTTTTTTTAACTATGTTTGCAAGTTTTTTACTGTTTTTTTTTTTTTTTTTTCACTATCCTTTTATTTTCACTGTCCTTATATTTTCAAGATTTTTACTGTGTTTCTAATATTTTCGTTGTCCTTATATTTTTGAGGTTTTAACCAATAGCCCTCTAGTGAAATGATGCTATACCCAAAAATCCCTACTAAAAAATAGATTTTTAATAAATACAAAATTTTTAGATTATGACGGAATTGCCCTATTTTATTATAGGTGGATTTCAAAATTTACTAAAATTAGTTTTCACCAATAATGGAAAGCTGCATTCAACCCCAATGGAAACGTTCCATTCAATCCTATTTTCAAAATTTACCAAAATTAGTTTTCCTTTGATGTTCCCAATAACCATATTCAGCACTCATATACAAATATACAATAATTATTATTAAAAAAAAAAACTCCTTAAATTAGAGATTTTGATTTTGACAAATCAGCAGCCATTGACACTTGTAAACTGGTAAATTCAACACTTTTGATAATGTATAAACTAGTAAATATACCTAACTTGTATACATATGCCTAGATACATAAATTGTCATATATTTTCAAATAGGTAACTTTATACAAAGTATATTATACGTGTCTAATATGATTTTCAACGGAAGTAATTTACCCAACTTATATACACATGGGGGATACGTATATTGACATATATTTTCAAACAGGTAAATTTGTATACACATGGGGGATGCATGCCAAATAAGTAAATTTACTGGCACCGTTTGGATTTGTTTTTTTATAAGTACTTTTTTGCTTTTTTAAAAATTTGCAATATATAATTTCTTAGAAAAATTTTTAAAAAGTAAATAAGTACTTATAAAAAACAAATCCAAACGGTGCCTAATATTTGTAGTTTATATATATATATATATATATAGGAAGTCTGAGGTCAGGCCGGCCTCATTTAAAAAAAAATACGGTCACCCCATTTTGGGGGTGATGCAGGTTACAGTTTCACATTTCGATCGTTGGGTATTCTATTCAGGCAGTGCTTGTCATGCCTGCAAAAAATCACAGTGATCCGACGGTTGGTTTCTGAGAAAATTGACTTGGAAAAAAACTGTCATTTTTTTTATTATTTGAATTGCAGTTTTTTTCAAAGTTAATTTTCTCATAAACCAATCGTCAGATTACTGTGATTTTTTGCAGGCATGACAAACACTGACTGAATAGAATATCCAACGGTTGAAATGTGAAACTGTGACGTGTGTGTGTGTGTAAATTTACTTATTTGTTTAAAGACATATAAATACACATTTGCAACATGCGGGTGTACTATCAAAAAGTCAAAAAATGAGAATGAAAATGAGAACTAAAACTTAGTTCAAATCAAAGTCTAAAAAAATAAAGAGAAATAAAGGAAAATAATACCTTGTGAAAGAGAAAAATGAAATAAAACAAAAAAAAAAAAAAAAGATTTTCAATGAATCAACTATCAAATATCTTCGACACCTTTTGCTAGAAGAAGTAGCACCCAACGGGTTACTCGTGAACTCGGGAATTGATAGTGCAACCAACTCATTAGATTTAAGGCGAGAATCAAACCCATGACCCCATAGATAAGAGTCATGGCATGGGCCTTGGTCAATTGGCTAACCCTAGTTAAAAAAGTATCACTCAATTTAAAAAGATATATAAAGGTGACAATCTTTTCCAAATGACTTGGGTTGACAATCTTTTCCAAATGACTTGGGGTAATATGATAATTGATTAAGTCGGCCGATCCCTATCTTTTGCCATAATTACTTTTAATATAAAAATTTTGATACATGAAAAGATGATTTGGATTAGCTCTAAAGAGACGTGCGAAGAAGACAATTCTCCAAAATTAATATAATTTCAATGGGACTTTAGAAGGCTGCCCATTGAGTGGGATTGCATGTGTGAGAAGTAAGTGAAGGTTATAAGGTGGGGTCATGATCCATGGCAACAAAGTATTGATTTTGTGCAGCCTGAACTTTCTTGGAGGCTTTCCCTCCTCTTAGTGACAAAAAATGCACATGCATCTCTCTCTTTGAATAGAAAATACTGCACAAGCCTTAGAAGAAAAAGGTGAGAACACCAATAACAGAAAATGACCAAATTAAACTTTCCAAACATTCAAAATTTGTCTTCAATTCAATTCGGATCGAGGCACCTTCCTTTCTGATCAGAGTTGGATTGCTTGACCATTCCAAATTAATTTCAAGGATGATCATGTGATGTATGGAGGTTTACTTTTTGATCATTTCATGCATGACCAGAATTAATTAGTTTCTCTCTCTTTCTCAGGATCGAGCTGAAAATTCTACAAGTTATCTAGCTAGCATGATGGATGAGTCTACCACGTGCTCCTGAAACCCATAAAAGAATTAAGCCCGCGTTCCATATATATATATATATATATATATATATATATATATATATATATATATGTAGTATACATTGAATTTCATGTTATCATTTCCCCCGAGCACAGACTCTGGGACTGTTTGGAAAATCTCAGAATCTAGTCAACTAAAGAGGAGTCTAACTATTTTTTATTTTAATACTGTTAGGTAATTTTCTTCTTCTGTAAATCATCTTCAGTTTTATTCAGAAGTAAAATGATAAATATATATATTTTTTTTCAAACTAACTGTAAGCTAGTATATATGCTAGGAAGGAAAAAAAAAAAAAATTCCAACTTGTCCTATAACTGTAATTTTTTCTAATTTATTAGTTTGATATATTAATAAAAAGAACGGTGCTAAAGAAAGGAAGTTCTGCCATTTTCCTTTAATTATTCTTACCGTTTGATATGTTTTCATTGTCTTCTATAAGGACAGTGAAAATACACCCATGACAGTGAAGATACACCCGACAGTGAAAGTATACTCAGAACAATGAAGATACAAGGACGGTGAAAAATACACTTCAGGACAAGAAAATACAATGACAGTAAAAATACACTTCAGGACAGTGAAAATAGAAGACGATGAAAATACACTTCCATAAGGATAGTAAAAATATAAGGACAGTGAAAATATATCAAATGGTAGTTTTATCATTTTCCTTTAACTATTCTTACTGTTTGGTATATATTTATTGTCTTCTATAAGGATATTGAAAATACACACATGATAGTGAAAATACACCAAACAGTAAAAATACACTCAAAACAGTGAAAATACACTTACAAAGACAGTAAAAATACACATGTTGACAAATGGGACGAGAAGAACTAATGCGGAAATAGTTATGGTAAAAGTAGTATTTTCCTAATAAAAAATTATTAGTTCCATATATATATATATATATATATATATATATATATATATATATATATGATGCCTCATCACGAAGAATTGAATTTGGGATATTTATGTGTCCCATTACTAAGAAATTAAGGACGCGCCGGCATAAAATTGTCTTGAACTGCCTCACGTCACAGTGCATGCCCCTCCTTATCAAGGTGTGCCAAATTCATGGTAAAAGAAGAAGACCAGATACATACGGATATTGGACTGTTTGGCACATAGACCTTAATTTAATTCTCTTTCTCTTTTTCCACGTCAAGGATGATATATAATTTAATAATACTAAAAGTTAATTTAATTTCTCATACAACCTAATTCAACAATTAAACGACAATTCGACTCATCTCCTTGAATGTTCCTAAGAAAATGAAGTTTTGTCCCCAACAACCATGCCTTGTGGAATTCTACCCACCAATCACTAGCACAATCTTTTGGATATTTATTAGTGAATGAAATTGAAGCTAGCTAGGTTTAATATTTTCTTTATTTCCTTTAGAGTAAACATGCAAATGTTTGACTTGGAACTAAGTTTGATTAATTTCGAACTTATTTGGTTGGAGATTGGTCACACAAGATTAATAATTAATTAGCATTAAGCGAGCAAAAACTAAGTTCATTAGTGCTTGCGTTGCATGCTTCTGATTTAATTTTATCGACTTTGCCAAAAATCTTAGACCCTGTTTATTTCGCTGTGAGAATTTTTTAAAAACAGTTTTCATTTTTAATCTTCAAAATTTAGAAAATGTTTTTACTTTACAAAAATTAAAACTGTTTTCAAAATCTAAAAATAGTGTAAATGCATTTTCAGTTTAATTTTGTGAAAATACAGAAAACATATTTTTGATGTTTTTATTTCTTAAAAATTGAATTCATTTTCTTGAAAATAGTTTTCATTTTTTACAAGTAAATGCGTTTTTTAGGCCGTTTTATGTTTTTATTGAAAATGAAAATGAAAATTGCGAAAATTTTTACCAAGTAAACAGGTTCTTAATTTCTTTATTTAAATTCTACCAAAACTGTTTTTGGTCAGCTTTGCTTCCCCTAACAAAGTTGGTATTAATTTTGTTGTAGCAAGTAGAGAAAAAGGATTTATGAATGAAAGACAGATGTCAACTCTAAACAATCCTAAGATTACTATCCCAACAAATTAACATGACTAAATTAAGGTTACTAACAAAGTATAAACTTAATTTGGTCAAAGTTTGTGTTGTGGAATACAAAATATATAATTATATACATGAATCTTGACCCCAACAGTGCATATATCCACTGTTATATCAGACTGTGTGTAGGCTTGCATCACTATGGTGGCGGCGATGATAACAGCATGATGGTGGCAGTGGTATTGTATACAGGTGGTGGTGTTGATGGCAGTGGCAGTATTATTAATAGTGATGGTAGCGTTATGGTGACGGCATCTAAGTAGCGGTGGAGAAAATAAGTAGAGTTTTTGGGAAAGTGTTTGAAAAAAAAAAAAAGGTGCTTCTTTAGGAAAGTCATAATTAATTAATTAGTTATAACTTTTAGTGAAATAATAAGAGTGGGTTGATAGAAAGATTTTTACAAGGAAAGTCATAATC